>CM035836.1:336744373-337236873 GCA_020510985.1 Pholidichthys leucotaenia
TGAGATCTCCAGGGTTGTTAAGTAGTTGGTCAAAGTGGTCTGCAAATCTGTCCAGGATCTTGTCTTTCTCCTGCAAAACCGTTTCACCATCCATAGCCTTTATTTGGATCAGTCCTCTTGGTTTAGGGCTGTAGATTTCTCTCAAACCTGTGAAGAATGTTTTCATGTCCTTCCTGTCTGCTGCAGTTTGAAGTTCCTCCACTTTTTCATCCCACCAGTTGGACTTCATCTCTCTGGTGTACTTCTGTAGCTCACTCTGAGCCTTTGAGTATTTCTTCTTCTTTGACCTTGTGTTACACTGTAGGTTTTCCTTCCTAGCTGTATTCCTCGCTTCTAGTAGTTTCTTCAGGTGTTCATCATGCTCATCAAACCAATCTTGATGTTTCCCCTCAGGGTGGCCTAATACATCACTCACAGTCTGATACACCGTATCCTTCAGTGTTGCCCATTTCTCTTCTATGTCATTCTCTGAGTTGTTGCTGTCCCAGTCTTTCAAGTTTTCATCCAATTCCTGTGTAGGTTCTTCCTGCTTCTTTTGGCCTTTCAGTGCATTAGTGTTTAGCTTCCGTGGTGGCTTTGCACCCGTCCTGCAGTGCTGTTTTCGTCTCCAAATCCTTAATCTAGATCTCAGCATAACATGATCAGTACCACAGTCTGCGCCTCTCATTGCTCTGGTGTCCAATACATCCCTTATGTCTCTCTGCCTGACTATGATGTAGTCTAATAAGTGCCAGTGCTTGGATGTTGGGTGCATCCATGTCTTCTTGTGTGTGTCCTTGTGCTTAAATAGAGTGTTGGTTATCACAAGGTTGTACTCTGAACATAGTGCAAGTAGAAGTTCTCCATTAGCATTGTACTTGCCTACTCCATGACTGCCTAGCACTCCTTTCCATTTCTCAGTGTCCAAACCAACTCTGGCATTAAAATCTCCAATGAGTATCAGCCTGACATCAGTTGGTACACGCCTAATAGGGTCACGTAAATCACTGTAGAACTCTTCCTTCACCTCCTCTGTGTTGGTCATTGTTGGGGCATATACACTGATGAGTGTGGCATACATCTTCCACTGTAATGGGAGTCTCATAGTCATTATCCTGTCGTTGATTGGCATCGGTTCCTCATCAAGCATTGCTGCTATCTCCTTTCTAACTGCAAAGCCCACTCCTGCTTCTCTCCTTTCTTGAGTTGATCTCCCACACCAAAAGAAGATGTACCCATGGTCTTCCAAGCTGTCATATCCAGGCAATCTTGTTTCACTAAGTGCTGCTATGTCTACATTGTACCTGTTCATTTCCAGGGCCACAAGCGTGGTCTGTCTTTCTGGGTGCTGTGATGTTGTTCTGTCCAATAGAGTGTGTACATTCCATTCTGCTACACACAAGGCTGCTGTTTTCCTCTTCTTTTGTCTGCCTGCTCCTAGCTTACTTTTTGCTGCCTGTCGGAGTGTGAACAAATCAGTGCGGACCTTGTAAGCCCGGGCGACGTTCGAGCCGGTATGAGTTGCTTTCTGATTGACCATTTCATGAAACTGCTTGCAAAGTATTTGAGTACCGCTAGCTTTTGCTGGACTAGCAACACATTCTTGGCAGATAAAGGTCTTATCAGTGGCAAGGACAAGCCAAGACAAATTGACTCCAGTATCTGTTGCAGTGACTGACCAGATGACAGGCTTGTTTATCTCTGCTCTTTGTGTAGTGCATGTCACAATGTACCGACTGGCACAGTCCACCACAGACCTTGCGACAGATGTGTTTATCTGCCAGGATGTCCAGTCTCACCCCATGTAGCTGGGAGTGGTCCACCACAGACCTGTGGCAGATATTGTTTTTAGTTCTGCCAGGATGCCCTGTTTTGCCCTCCACGCCCTCGGAAGGGTGGGGATGGCAGTTGAGTCGCCGACGTCCCTACCCATGAGACAGGTAGTACCGGTTTTCATGGTTATCCGGTAGCAAGCAACACCAATGCCTGACCTGACAAAAAAAAGGGGGGGGTGTAAGTCTCAGTTAAAAGCTGCCAATTTCTGACCAAAAAAGGGGAATTTTATGGGTAAGAAGCTGCAACTTTAGCAAAAAGACAAAAAAGGTGTAAATTTCCAACTATTTATAACCTAAAATGCTGCAAATATAAGATTTGAGTAAAATACTGCAAGTTTAAGCTTTTTTTTAAAACTGCAAATTCAAGAGTAAGAAAAGTTCTAAATTCATGAGGGAAAAAGCTGCAAAATTATGAATAATAAAAAGCTGCAAATTTTCAAGTAAGAAGCTGCACATTTCTGAGTAAAATGGCTGTAACTCTGCAGAAAAATCCTGCAAATTTATGAGAAAAATCCTCACATTTACAAAAGATTGTTTCTAATTTACATGAAAAAGGATGTGATAAATTGGCATGTGTTGGCCATTTTTTTAAATGACAGCCGTGAGAAGGAACTAAACGGTGGTGTTTGGAGGTGTTAAATCCTTCAGTTCTGCACTAATCAGTAGGGAAAAGGAGAAGAAGAGGAATAGGTGATCCCCAGCAGCAGAAATAGTCTACATCTTTCTAATTGACAGTAAGCCATTATCTCTTGCAACTTTCAAGTTATAGCCTTGGAAATCTGAACTTTTTTTTTTTTTTACAAAAAATCTTTACCACTCTTGACCACTAGGGGTTATGGCGCCAAACGGCACCTGGGACAGTTAGATTAATTCTTGTTACCAAATGTTATGTCTGAAAACCCAGAGAGACTCACAGAGAGTGGTGCTGTTGTGAACACAAACTTTATTACACACAATAATAGAATATACAACAGAAGTGAACTGAGCACTGGTCTCCTATGCTTTGACTATCGGGAGAAAGCCTAAGATGGCTGACTCCTCCCTTATATGGGTCGGCATGATGACGGTACCAGCAGACTACGTCATCACGCCGCTCACTGTTATAAAATCCCTTTATAACAGTAATGGCTGGTTGCATTTTGCACACATATAAAAACATAAATCTAAAATGTCAAAGAATATATTACAAATCTGACTCAGTTCAGCAACACTGCTGCTTTTTTTATATCTTAAACTTTGTAACCATTGGCAGCATTTCACTGGTCAGGACCAAACATACATTCTGAAGTTTTGAAGTGCAAGTTTATGCAAAACTTTAAAGCTGAGTATTTAAGTAAACATTCAGATAAAATTCAAAGTGCCACTTTATGCATGACGTAAAACATGCTGTAGCTCTGAAAATAAAGGAATTAACCCTTTAAGTTGTATTTTTGTCATCCATTATTATTACCGTAAGTATTTTCCTGATCCTCAGTTTATTTAGCAGTGTTTCTGATATTATTCTCTATCCATTCTTAGTTTTTAGGTTTGCTCTTATTTTGAAGTCATACCTGTTCCATTTCATGTAACCTTGTTGTTCTAGTCCCGCTTCCAGTTCACCATTATGCTTTGCTATTTATGTTTCTGTTACCCAACGCTCATTAGCTGTAACTTTCTGCCAAAAGGTAAACCCATGTTATGTCTTCATTCCTGTCATTTTCCACGCTTCCGTCTGGTTTGTACTGTAAGTTACATTCTTTCGTTTATGTTTCACTTTCAGTGTCTTCCAGCCTCTGTGCTGGAAAAGTAGCAGCTGCTGATGCGCAACACACTTCCTTCTGCTCGGCTCTTGACAGAATTCGGCATATTCCTTTACCGTGATACTTTTGTAAGTGTTTTATCAAGTTGGTAGTGTTAAAACTGTAAACGCTGGTACCACACAGCAAACATACTAAGCCGAGTCCCACATACAGGCCCCAGTGACACATGACACTTGCTGCTTTTAAGATAAGATAAAATAAGCCTTTATTAGTTCCACAATGGGGAAAATACAGGATTGCAGCAGCAAAGGGATAGTAGCACTCAGAGCAATAGTAAATAAGATAATAAGATAAGAATGGGTTCGCCAAAGCAGTAAATAAATATACATATGTACACAGTTATATACACAGTGCAGGAGCATTGCAGTTAGATGGTTTCAGAAGCATTACAGTTAGTTAAATTACCCGGCAAAATATAAGTATCGACCCAGACAGTATATTTCACATTGAATGAACACTGTTGTTGTCACCCTCGATAATAATTGTCATTGACTTAGTTGTGTATTGGAGGGGACGATCTCTGTTGTGCAGAGTTGTGACATTTAATACGGCCTCTAAGAGCAGTATTTCAATTATACAGTCTGACAACCGTAGGTAGGAAGGACCTCTCCCTCAACCACTTAGGATGGCACAGCCTACCGCTAAATGAACTCCTCAGTGCATTCAGCATGTTCCACAAGGGGTGGGACTCGGACTCAAGCAGAGATTGTGGTGTGTAAAGATGGGCTCATTTGGAGTGGTACACGGCCTGCGGCTGACTTCACCACGTCACTATATATATTGGGCAGACTGCCATCTCAAGGCATTCTGATATGTGGTTGGCATGAGAGGTGGTTGGAAGCCGGTTACCATAATATATTACCACACGTGCTTTGTACCATTATTACTTTCTGTAGCAAAGTTCAGTTCAACGGCAGCATCCTCGTCAGTCGTCACTGCCAGGTTTGTGGACATAACATTTGGTGATGAGAGATTAAACCATGGAGGTGTGCTTCAGACCGCTATGGCCCTTTCTACAGTCCCCGGGTGAACCAACAGTCCTGTGGCCACGATGTCTGGATGCATTTGAGGCCTACGTTGCAGCGTTGGACCTGGGAAAACTCGACAAGGTAAGGAAACGAGCACGTGTTGTCCACAACCTCGGCATAGAAGGCCAGAGAATTTTCCACATATTGGGACCGATGGAGTCGTATGTGGATGCTGTTGAACTTCTTGCTAGCTACTTTGCTACACCAGACAACGTGATAGCACGACAAATTCATTTTCGCCAGAGACGACAGAGAGTCGGTGAGTCAGTTCAACAATTCGTCACTGGCTTGAGACATTTGGCGAGCATGTGCCTATTTGGACTGTTAGAAGATGAAATGGTACGGGACCAGTTAGCCGAACACACGTGCAACAGGCAGGCTACGAGCTAAGATGCTAACGGTGCCAAACAACATGATGCTATCTGACACGATAGAGTTAGCGTTCCAGTTTTAGGCAGCGGAGAACTTAGCCACGGAGCTAAGTGGTCGCCAAACACAGAAGCTACCCAGAAAGACAATGCTAGCTAACGCAATGGGCACGGAGGAAGAAGAGGACATGGCAGAAGAATATGAGACGAAGGCTGTTGGCTGAAGGTCCACTCCGAGAAGCCCCGTCTGTGGTAGCTGTAAGGCCCCGATGCATCAGGACAGAGCACGTTTTTGCCCAGCAAGAGGACAACGGTGTAACAAGTGTGGATACTTAAACCACTTCGCCAGAGTGTGCCAGTCACCAATACTGTGGGGCCCGCCAAGTAAGCCAGTCCACCCGCCAACAACAACCATTCATGCGGTAAGCCCCAACAACAACAATTATTCATACGGCATGGTTGAGTTAGATGGGGTAGCCATACTGCTCCTGCTCGACACGGCGGTGGTGAGGTTGATGTTAAACTGGGCCATGGTGAAGAAGTTTTTCCCCAACCACAAAATTAAGAAGAACCCAACGCCACTGTACGGATACAGTGGTCACAGACTGTGTGATGTGGGAACAGTGAGAGCTGATGGTTTACTACAAGTCCAAAATTGTGTACGACTTCACGTTCCAGGTAGCAGCGCACGGTGACAACATTATGGGATGTGACCTTTTCTACAGACTGGGCTTCACTATCAGAGACAGCACTCTGTTCGAATGGTCCGGGTACGGCAACTGGAGCGCGACGAATGATGACGACGTGGTGTGGGACGAGGTAAATAAGAATGGCACCAACACCAAAGCATTTTCCCTGTGCTCTCAGGAGGAGAGCCGCCCAGAGGGGGGCAGCCTGACTCACCTCTGTTCCTCGCTCAGCCAGAACTGGAGCCGGAGGAAGGGGAGCCCAAGCATGCAGAGAGCCCCGAAGCGCAACAACAGCAACTGGGCACAAACACAGCTCACGACGCGGCACAGCAGAGTGCTTCAGACTGGAGAGAGGAGGAACCGGACTGCTTCTGTACCCACGCTCAATAAGCTATGGAGGTTATGACTGAGCTGATGGGTGAAAAGTCTGTTTCAACAAGTGACACCGGAGAGACACCGGACACCTTCCGTACCCACATCGAGCTTCAGGCTAGGGCAATGACAACGGAGACAATGGGTGAAGGGTCCGCAACAAACACAGTGACAACAGATCTGTCACAGCATGACGAAGGTCCCATGCCGGACGAGCACGCAGAGCCACCAAGATCACAGCAATGCATAAAACCGAGTAAGGCGCCGCTCCAAGTTGTGGACTGGGTTCAAGTTTGCCCCGGCGGGAGACCGGAACGGCGACTGACTGGGCCGCAGCCGACAAGACAGTGGGTGCTGCTGAGGATCGTGGTGAAACTGGGATCAGCGTGTTTTCGGCTGACAGATGGTTCAGTTTGGCACACAAACTAACTATGGCATGTCCAGGTGGCTGCTCCAGACAGTGAGGCTTTACAGGAGTCAGCTAGTGTGGGGCCCGGGCCCCAGCATCATGAAGATTGGCTCTGGCTCCGGGGGTCCGACAGCTCCAGGGATGCGGCCGCCACAAGCCCACTACAAGCAGAACTGCCTTCCCCGTGGAAGACTGTTAGGAAAAAAAAAGGGCTGTTCAGGTAGGAGTGCAGCTGAGACGGTGGAAGAATAACCCAGCCAGCTGCGTTGGGTCCTGTGGTGGTCTACCCACAGACCCTAGCCATTAGGTTTGGTTGTGTTCGCCTATAAAAAAAAGTAACAACAAACAAGAGTGTTCTTTATACAGTGGTGTGAAAAAGTGTTTTCCCCTTCATGATTTCTCTTTTTTTTTGCATGTTTGTAACACTTAAATGTTTCAGATCATCAAACAAATTTAAATATTAGACAAAGATAACACAAGTAAACACATAATGCAGTTTTCAAATGAAGGTGTTTATTATTAAGGGTAAAAAAAAATCCAAACCTGCTTGGTCTTGTGTGAAAAAGTGATCCCCCCCCCCCCGTAAAAACATAAATTAACTGTGGTTTATCACATCTTTGGAAAGCTGAGTTCAATTTCTCTCGCCGCACCAAGGCCTGATTACTGCCACACCTGTTCTCAATCAAGAAATCACTTAAATAGGACCTACCTGACAAAGTGAAGTAGACCAAAAGATCCTCAAAAACTAGACATCATGCTGTGATCCAAAGAAATTCAGGAGCAAATGAGAAACAAAGTAATTGAGATCTATCAGTCTGGAAAAGGTTATAAAGCCATTTCTAAAGCTTTGGGACTCCAGCAAACCACAGTGAGAGCCATTATCCACAAATGGCAAAAATATGGAACAGTGGTGAACCTTCCCAGGAGTGGCCGGCCGAACAAAATTACCCCAAGAGAGCAGCGACGACTCATCCAAGAGGTCACAAAAGACCCCACAACAACATCCAAAGACCTGCAGGCCTCACTTGCTCAGTTAAGGTCAGTGTTCATGACACCATCATAAGAAAGAGACTGGGCAAAAATGGTCTGCATGGCAGAGTTCCAAGATGAAAAACACTGCTGAGCAAAAAGAACATAAAGACTCATCTAAGTTTTGCCAGAAAACATCTTGATGATCCCCAAGACTTTTGGGAAAATACTCTGTGGACTGACAAGACAAAAGTTGAACTTTTTGGAAGATGTGTGTCCCATTACATCCAGCGTAAAAGTCACACAGCATTTCAGAAAAGGAACATCATACCAACAGTAAAATATGGTGGTGGTAGTGTGATGGTCTGGGGCTGTTTTGCTGCTTCACGATCTTTTCAGGAAATTTGTCTGATGATCTCAAACATTTTAGTATGACAAACATACAAAAAAATGAGAAATCAGGAAGGGGGCAAAGACTTTTTCACACCGCTGTATGAAAACAATAGTGTGTGCATTCTTTGAATAAAAAAAAACATAAAAGTGTTCTTCACAATTTCTACATATATTAGAGTGAAAAAAAAGTTGTTTGAAATATAGTAATAAGTAATCATAAACTAACCTGAGCAGTAATGTTAATTATTTGACATTTGATAATACCTGCATAGGAATGTTTAATGTTTGATATATATATATATATATATATATATATATATATATATATATATATATACATATATATATATATATAATACTTAAGAGATGTGTTTTTAATAAATGATAAGTTGTGTTACTGCTAAGAGGGAATTTGGTTTCCTCAATTGGGAAGGGTGTATCTGTTAATGTTTAATATTATATTTTTCAATTTTTGCAAGAGGGGGTGAAAATAGGGGTGTATAAAGATGGGCTCATTTAGAGTGGTATGCAGCCTGCGGCTGATGTCACCACATCACTATACAGTGGTGTGAAAAAGTGTTTGCCTGCTTCCTGATTTCTCATTTTTTTGTATGTTTGTCACACTTAAATGTTTCAGATCATCAAACAGATTTACATATTAGACAAAGATAACACAAGTAAACACAAAATGCAGTTGCTAAATGAAGAGGAAAAAAAATCCAAACCTACATGGCCCTGTGTGAAAAAGTGATTGCCCACTAAACCTAATAACTGGCTGGGCCACCCTTAGCAGCAACAACTGCAATCAAGTCTTTGCAATAACTGGCAATGAGTCTTTTGCAGCACTTTGGAGGAATTTTGGCACACTCATCTTTGCAAAATTGTTGTAATTGAGCTACATTGAAGGGTTTTTGAGCATGAACCACCTTTTTAAGGTCATGCCACAGCATCTCAATGGGATTCAGGTCAGGACTTTGACTAGGCCACTCCAAAGTCTTCATTTTGTTTTTCTTAAGCCATTCAGAGGTGGACTTGCTGATGTGTTTTGGATCATTGTCCTGCTGCAGAACCCAAGTGTGCTTCAGCTTGAGGTCACGAACAGATGGCCGAACATTCTCCTTCAGGATTTTTTGGAAGACAGCAGAATTCATGGTTTCATTTACTACAGCAAGTCTTCTAGATCCTGAAGCAGCAAAAAAGCCCCAGACCATCACACTACCACCACCATATTTTACTGTTAGTATGATGTTCCTTTTCTGAAATGCTGTGTGACTTTTACGCTGGATGTAATGGGACACACACCTTCCAAAAAGTTCAACTTTTGTCTTGTCAGTCCACAGAGTATTTTCCCAAAAATCTTTAAGATGTTTTCTGGCAAAACTTAGACGAGCCTTTATGTCCTTTTTGCTCAGCAGTGTTTTTCATTTTGGAACTCTGCCATGCAGGCCATTTTTGCCCAGTCTCTTTCTTATGGTGGAGTCATGAACACTGACCTTAACCCCTTGCACTCTGGTCAATTTCTCTAAAAACGCCTAAAAATAACATGCCCAAAGTAAATCAAAAGCTGTTCTTCAACCCTTTGCAGCAGCTTCATGGGGTTGGTCTCATTTAAAAGAAAACACTTTGAATTTTTTGGCAAAACAGTCATAATCTCTCTAAGTGCTCCTGCCACTGAGTAACAGTCATCTAAACATACTGAATCTGAAGAAAATAAAGTTCGCCTGGGTGTTTTGTTTTTTTTTTTTTAGATACAAATGCTTGCAAATAACACACAGCTGTCAGATACTGGCTGGAAAATGCAACAGAAATGTAGAACCAAGTGTTATCAAGCTGAGGTCAAAATTTTGTAACAATACCAATAATACCAAACCAATAATACCAAATAATACCAATAATACCAATAATTATTTATTGGCATTATTTGGTACCAATAACACCAAATAATACCAATAATACCAAATAATACCAATAATACCAAACAATAATAGTTTTTGAACTGTGCCAAATTGTGCCAAATGGCACAGTTTGGAAAAACGTCTGTAACTTTTGAATGCTGAAACATAGAAGCTTCATCTTGGGCTCTAATGAAAGATGACACTCAGGGCTGTGTGTGTGTGTGGGGGAGGGGGATTGTTTGTTCATTCATGAATGAATGCCACGTAAAAAATGTGTGGCCTTTTTTTACAAGAAGAAATAACCTACAGTGCAATAAAAATTATATTAAATATCTGCAATGTAGAGGATAACAACTCCCCCCCCCACTACAGAGTAGCTCAACGCACAAAAAAACAGTCCGTCAACGGTCCGTCATGTGGCCATGATGCACCGTTGTAATTACCGATCGGTCAAAAGTCATTTTTATTACTATTTTCATTGATAAAGAATAATTTAGCTTATAACACTTACCTGTCCACAACAGCAGTGTCGTTGGCGAACATCTGTTCCTCATTGTCAGATGAACATGAAGCTGGTCCGCTTGTTATGGACTCGTGGTTCTGGTCACCCGACCCGGTCAAACCATGATTCCATTATTGCGGTTTTGCGCTTCCATGATTGCAGTTTTGGCGAACGATTTTTCAAAACAAATAAGAACAGGAGTAATAAAAAAAGACTGGCTAATGCTACCGTTACACACAGGTCTCAATGTGTGTCACCCAGTGGCTTAGACAAAACAGATTTTACGCACGGGACGCACGCGTTTCAATTGTCGAACTTCTCTGCTTCAATTGGCTCGTTGTATTTGCGGTTGTTGGTAGGCAGGTCCTTCTTGCTAGGTTTTCAGTCATTGGTTCTTCAAGGTTTCAGAAACCCAATTCAAGGCTCTTATTAGTCGAATGAGAAGTCAATCAAATCTAAACCAATCAAAACACTCCTTTGGCTTTCTGTTCGCGGCTGTGTCTGTACTGGAAGGACGGAAATGCAGCTTCTTTTTTTTTTCAGTGCGCACTGTGCATCTCAGTGTGCACAGAACAGAGTACAGAGATGCACTAGGACGCAGAGACGTGATCGCCCACGGTATCCCGGAGTGCAACAGGTTAACTGAGGCAAGTGAGGCCTGCACTTCTTTGGATGTTGGTGTGGGGTCAAGTCGTACCTGCGCTCTTGGGGTAATTTTGTTTGTCCGGACACTCCTGGGAAGGTTCACCACTGTTCCATGTTTTTGTCATTTGTGGATAATGGCTCTCACTGTGGTTCGCTGGAGTCTCAAAGGTTTAAAAATGGCTTTATTGTAGAGGATGCCTTTCACAAACGAGACTGAGTGTATTTCTCAGGGTTGGTTTATTGAGAGGTCACATCCTCCAACAAGAACAGAATCTCAGAAAAGAGGTAGAACAATCATCCTTCACAGTTCTTATACCCTCCAAAGACACAAAACGCCCAACATCAAATAACACACCCCCAACCCACAGTCCTTGAGCAAACATACAGCCCCCGAGGCTCCTCGGCGTCTCCATTGTCTCTCTCATCCTCCTAGCCTCCGGGGCTCCTGCTGGGACATTCTCTCCCACTTCTCGTCTCCTAAGCAACCAACTTCACACCTCCTGTAGGTCTCTGCAGGGTCAGGTCTTCTTTGGCCATTGAGACGTGAAGCTTCCAGAATATGCACCATCATGCCTACTAGGTATATGTGGGTGAATATGAATGCCATATATGCGCTCTAAATATGCGCCATATTATAACCCTTTCCAGACTCATCATCATCATAGCAGTCTGTCATGGGCAACAATGACTGTTTCATTTAGGTCTGATCAGATTTCTCCACACAGCTCTGTCCTTAGCCTTCCGCTGCCAGGAACTCCTGTCTATATCCAACTTCTTCAAGTTTCTTTTTACAGTGTCTTTAAATCTGAGCCTTGGTCTACCCTGATTGCGTTTGCCCTCGCATAACTGTGAGTAGAGTAACTGCTGAGGGAGACGCTGGTGGTCCGTCCTCTCAGATCTCAATTACTTTGTTTCTCATTTGCTCCTGAATTTCTTTGGATCGCAGCATGATGTCTAGCTTTTGAGGATCTTTTGGTCCTATTTAAGTGATTTGTTGATTGAGACCAGGTGTGACAGTAATCAGGCCTGGGTGTGGCTAGAGAAATGGAACTCAGCTTTCCAAAGGGGGGGGGTGTCATTTTTTTCACACAGGGCCATGTAGGTTTGGATTTTTTTTAACTTTAATAATAAAGACCTTGATTTAAAAACTGCATTTTGTGTTTACTTGTGTTATCTTTGTCTAATATTTAAATTAGTTTGATGATCTGAAACATTTAAGTGTCACAAACATACAAAAAAAAAGAGAAATCAGGAAGGGGGCAAATACTTTTTTATACCACTGTATATATTGGGCAATCCGCCATCTCAGGGCAGTCTGATATGTGGTTGGCATTAGCAGTGGTTGGGAGCTGGTTACCGTAATATACGGTGGTGTGAAAATGAGATTTAAACATGTTACATAGATGCTTATTCTATAAATTTCAACCAAATGCATATTACTACACATGCTTTGTACCATTATTACTTTCTGTAATAAAGTTCAGTTCAACAGCAGCATCCTCATCGGTCGTTATTGCCAGGTTTGTGGACATAACAGAGATGACAGCATAGCCACCGTCCTCCTCTCTCCTATCTCTTCCACTGGGTCGAGGCGTCACCCCAGAGCAGAGCCAGCTTTTTTGATCAGCCTGTTCAGTCTCTTCCTGTCGGCTGCTATGATGCCACTGCCCCAGCAGACCACTCCATACGTAAAGGCTGATGCCACCACAGAATCATAGAAGGTCTTCAGGAGTGCCCCCCACACTCCAAAAGACTTGAGTCTCCTCACGAAGCACAGCCTGCACTGCCCCTTCTTGTAGAGCACGTTAGTGTTGTGTGACCAGTCCAGTTTATTGTTCAGGTGAACACCCAGGTACTTGTGATGTCACCTTCTCAATGTCTCTTCCCTGGATGTTTATTGGTGCTGTGGAGGGGGCTGTCCATGCCTGTGGCAGTCCACCACCAGTTCTTTGGTTTTCCTTGCATTGATCTGGAGGCAGTTCTACAGGCACAAAGACTTGGATAAGTCCTCTGTACTCTGCGTTATCCCCTCGGAGATGAGGCTGACGATCGCAGAGTCATCAGAGGACTTCTGTAGATGGCAATGTGTTGTGTGTAAAGTCAGCAGTGTAGAGGGTGAACAGGAAGGGAGTCAGAACTGTTCCCTGGGGGGCCCCCGTACTGCAGATGTTGGTGTCAGACACACAGTCCCAGGTCCTCACAAACTGTGGTCGGTCTGTGAGGTTGTCCAGGATCCAAGATGACAGGTGCTTGTCCACCCCTGCACACAGCAGCTTGTCCCTCAAGATCACTGGTTGGATGGTATTGAAAGTACTGGAGAAATCAAAGACAATGATCCTCACAGTGCTCCCAGGCTTCTCCAGGTGGGACAGAGAATGATGTAGGAGGAAGATCACTGCATCCTCCACCCCGATGCCATGCTGGTAGGGATGAAGATGAAGAAAATGTGCTCCATGATCCCGCATAGCTGGTCTGCACAGGACTTGAGGAGCCTCGAGCTGATGCCAATTGGACCTGCAGCCTTCCTCGCTTTGATCTTCTTCAGCTCATCTCTCACCTGGGTCTTGGTGAGGGACAGACTGAGGCAGAGTAGGTTGGGGGAGTGGGGACTGTTGAGTCTGTGCAGGGAAAAATAGCAGGGGATGTGCAGTGAGAGCTGGGGGAAGTTGTGGGGGTGGAGGGAGGGTGAAGGGAGGGCAGTGGACAGGGGGACTAGATGAAGGTGGAGGCAGCAGGGGTTGGCAGGCAGGCAGAGAAGAGGGCAGTTGGTCAAACCTGTTAAAGAACAAATTCAGGTTGTTCACCCACTCCCTACCCCCTGTGGCCCCGCAGAGGAGGTATTCTGGTGCCCAGAGATAGTTTTGAGGCCTTTCCAGACACCGCTGATGTCACTCTGCTGCAGCTTGTCCTCTATCTTCTTCCTGTAACTGTCCTTCCCTTCTCTAATCTTCCTCCTTAGCTCCCTCTGTACGGACTTTAGTTCCTCCTTGTTTCCCGTCCTGAAGATCCTTTTCTTCTCCTTCAGCAGTGACTTTATCTCAGGATTAATTCAGGGTTTGTTGTTTGAGAAACACTGTATGGGCTTGGTGGGTATAGTGTTCTCCATACAGAAATTGATGTAATCTGTGATGGTGTGTGTGAGGTCGTCAATGTCCTCACCATGTGGACTCCAGAGCTGCTCCCACACAGTGGATTCAAAACAGTCCTTCAGAGGATCTTCTGCCTCCTCTGACCATATCTTCACTGTGCGAGTAACAAGAGGTTGTCTGTGTACCAGGGGTTTGTACACAGGCAGGAGGTGAACCAGATTATGATCACATCTTCGGGGGGGGGGGGGGTGATGAGGTGAATGCCTCCTTGGTGTTTGCATAAAAAAAGTCCAGTGTTTTATTGTCTTTGGTGTGACGCATGACATACTAGGTAAAAGTGGGCAGAGCGGAGGACAGGGAAGTATGGTTAATATCACCAGAGATGAGCTGGAGAGCATTTGGATACTGTGTCTGCAGCCGGCTGCTGACTGTGTGGATGACGTCACATGCTGCTTCAGCACTTACGGAGGGGGGTGCATACAGTGCTGTGAAAAAGTATTTGCCCCCTTCCTGATTTCTTATATTTTTGCATATTTGTCACACCTAAATGTTTCAGATCATCAAAACAAATTTTAATATCAGACAAAGACAACCTGAATAAGTATAAAATGCAGTTTTCGAATGATGATTTCATTTATTAAAGGGAAAAAAAACTACCCAAACCTACCTGGCCCTATGTGAAAAAGTAACCCCCCCCCTTCCCCGTTACATCATGAATTAAATGTGATTAACCACATTTTTTTTGAAAAGCTGAGTTCAGTTTCAGTAGCTCCACCCAAGCCTGATTACTGCCAGATCTGATGAATCAAGAAATCACTTCAATGGAGCCTGTTTGACAACCTGAAGTAAGATAAGATAAGATAAGATAAGATAAGCCTTTATTAGTCCCACAACGGGGAAATTCCAGGATTGCAACAGCACAGGGATAGCAACACTCAGAGCAACAATCAGAAGGCAAGAAAAAAAAAACAAGCAAGCAAGAGCAGCTAATATACATATGTACATATTACTATAAAATATATATATACACACACAGACACACAGTGCAGAGCATTGTAGCTGGATGGAATAAATATATGAATATGTAAACACACAGTGCAGAGCAATGTAGCTAGATGGAATAATATGTAGATATATAAACACACAGTGCGGAGCATTGTAGCTAGGTTCGTCGGCCTCCGTCGGTCTATGATGACCATGGAAGAGAATCCTAAACGTCTACTCTGCTGGAACAGCACCGCCTGTGGCTGAACAGGCCGATGCGCGAATGGCAGTCCCTGTCACACAGGTCGCACTTGTGGGTGGTCTCCGTGCTGCTGGGTCTGTGGCGGTTCTTCCTGCGGGTCCTTTTTTCATCTGCAGCAGCAGTCAGTCTCTCTTCACCCGCCTTGAGCTGTCTGGTCAGGGTGCCTCTCCATTTGGAGCGGTCCGTTGCAAGGTCCTCCCAGCGCTCTGTGTTGATCTCCAGGGCCTTCATGTCTCTCTTGCAGACGTCTCTAAAACGCAGCTGTGGGCGGCCAACGTCTCTCTTGCCAGTTGCCAGTTCTCCATAGAGGACGTCTTTGGGGATTCTGCCATCCTCCATACGGTGAACGTGGCCTAGCCAGTGGAGCCTGCGCTGTCTGAGTAGAGTGAACATGGAGGGAAGGCCGGCACGGGACAGAACTTCTGTGTTGGGCACTTTGTCCTGCCAGGATATGTCCAGGATGTGGCGAATGCAGCGCAAGTGGAAGGAGTTCAGTCTCTTTTCCTGCCGGGCGTATGTTGTCCACGTCTCACTCCCATAGAGCAGTGTGCTGATGACGCAGGCGTTGTACACTGCCATCTTCGTCTTGACAGAGAGTTTGGGATTCTCCCACACTCGTGTGGTGAGGCAAGCGAGTGTGAAGGCTGATTTTCCAATCCTCTTGTTGATCTCTGTATCAAGGGAGAGGTTGTTGCTGATCGTGGACCCCAGGTACGTGAACTGATTCACGACCTCCAGCTCGTAGTCGTCAATGGTGATGGTTGGTGGTGCTTCCATGCCTTGCGCCAAGACGTTAGTCTTCTTCAGGCTGATGGTAAGCCCGAAGTCCTTGCATGCCTGGGAGAAGCGGTCCATAAGGGTCTGAAGCTCCTGCTGTGTGTGGGTTGCAACTGCAGCGTCATCTGCGAACAGCATGTCTCTGATTAGAGCCTCGCGTACTTTGGTTCTGGCTTTCAGGCAGGCGAGGTTGAAAAGCCTGCCGTCAGATCTTGTGTGCAGGTAGATTCCCTCTGTTGCTGTGCTGAAGGCATGCCTCAGGAGCATAGCAAAGAAAATCCCAAAGAGGGTTGGTGCAAGTACACAGCCCTGTTTCACTCCGCTGCGTATGTTGAAAGGCTCTGAGACGTTGCCATCGTGCTGCACTATCCCCTGCATGTTGGTGTGAAACGATTCAATGAGGCTTTGCAACTTTGGTGGGCATCCTATCTTTGGCAGGATCTTGAAAAGGCCTTCTCTGCTGACCAGATCGAACGTTTTGGTGAGGTCGATGAAGGCGACGTACAGGGGCATGTTCTGTTCTCTGCATTTCTCCTGGAGTTGGCGGATGGAGAATATCATGTCTACCGTCGATCGCTCAGCGCGGAAGCCACACTGAGACTCGGGGTAGACACGTTCGGCAAGCTTCTGTAGACGAACGAGAACAACTCGTGCGTAGACTTTGCCAACAACGCTGAGGAGGGAGATGCCCCTGTAGTTGTTGCAGTCGCTTCTCTCCCCTTTGTTTTTGTAGAGGGTGATGATCTTGGCGTCCCTCATGTCCTGTGGTACAGCACCTTCCTTCCAACACTGGCAGAGGACGTCATGCAATGGCAGCAGTAGGGCGGTCTTGCAGTGCTTGATCAGGTCGGGGGGTATGCCGTCGTTGATTGTAGCTAGATGGAATAAATATATAGCTATATAAACATAAACACACCCAGTGCGGAGCATTGTAGCTAGATGGAATAAATATGTAAATATATATGATAATATTAATAATGATTATGTGCCCATACATATTCTCACTCTCCATAGCGACCGGTATTTTCCTAGTTGTATGCCGGAGGGGACCATTGTGTAAGTCTATTGCATCTTTTGCATTCAAAAAACTATTAGTTTGTTACGTCTTTTTGCTATCTCTGCGAGCAGCCCTGCTTAGGTTGTACAGTCTGACAGCCGTTGGTAGGAAGGACCTGCGAAACCTCTCGGTTGTGCACCTGGGATGATGTAGTCTGCTGCTAAATGAGCTCCTCAGTGCATTCAGTATGTCCTGCATAGGGTGGAACTCGGACTCCAGCAGAGATGACAGTTTAGCCACCGTCCTTCTCTCTCCTATCTCCTCCACCGGATCAAGGCGCTGCCCCAGGACAGAGCTAGCTTTCTTGATCAGTTTGTTCAGTCTCTTCCTATCGGCTGCAGTAATGCCACTGCCCCAGCAGACCACTCCAAAAGTGATGGCTGATGCCACCACCGTGTCATAGAATGTCTTCAGCAGCGCGCCTTGTACACCAAAAGACCTGAGTCTCCTCAGCAGGAACAGCCTGCGCTGTCCCTTCTTGTAGAGTGCATCAGTATTGTGTGACCAGTCTAGTTTATTGTTCAGATGAACACCCAGGTACTTATAGGCTGTCACCATCTCAATGTCTGTTCCCTGTATATTTACTGGTGCTGTGAGGGGTTGTCCTTGCCTGCGGCAGTCCACCACCAGCTCCTTAGTTTTTCTCGCGTTGATCTGGAGGCAGTTCCGATGGCACCAGTCCACGAAGTCCTGGATAAGCCCTCTGTACTCAGCTTCATCTCCATTGGAGATGAGGCCAACGATCGCAGAGTCATCAGAGAACTTCTGTAGATGGCAGTGTGTTGTGTTGTGTGAGAAGTCCGCAGTATAAAGAGTGAACAGGAAGGGAGCCAGCACCGTTCCCTGGGGGGCCCCCGTGCTACTGATGATCATGTCGGACACACAGTCCCGGGTTCTCACAAACTGAGGCCGGTTCGTGAGGTAGTCCAGGATCCATGATGACAGGTGCTGGTCCACTCCTGCGCGCAGCAGCTTGTCCTTCAGGATCATCGGTTGGATGGTGTTGAAAGCACTGGAGAAGTCAAAGAACATGATCCTCACCATATTCCTGGGCTTCTCCAGGTGGGACAGAGAACGGTGAAGGAGGAAGATCACCGCATCCTCCACCCCAATGCCATGCTGGTAGGCGAACTGGAGTGGATCCATCGCTGGTTCCACCAGGGGGCGGAGGTGAGCAAGGAGCAGTCTCTCCAGGGTCTTCATCAAGTGGGACGTCAAGGCCACCGGTCTGTAGCTGTTCAGGTCTTTGGGGTGGGAAGTCTTTGGTACAGGTACCACACGAGATGTTTTCCACAGCTGTGGTACCCTCCCCAGCTTCAGGCTCATGTTGAAGATATACGTCACAATCCCACACAGCTGGTCTGCACAGGACTTGAGGAGCTTTGCGCTGATGCCGTCCGGTCCCGACGCCTTCCTCGCCTTGATCTTCCTCAGCTCCGTCCTCACCTGGGTCCTGGTCAGGGTCAGGATGGGGGGCTGTGTGTTGGGAGTGGGGGGGTGTTGGTGGAGTGGGGAGTGGGCAGCAGGACTCGATTTCTTTAGAGGCAGCAGTGGTTGTTGTGCAGACAGGGGGGGAGGGCAGTTGGTCAAACCTATTGAAAAACAGATTCAGGTTGTTCGCCCACTCCCTGCCCCCCGTGGCCTGGGGGGAGGTATTCTGGAGCCCCGAGATGGTTTTGAGGTTTCTCCAGACCCCGCTGATGTCGCTTTGTTGCAGCTTGTCCTCCATCTTCTTCCTGAAGCTGTCCTTGCCTACTCTGATCTTTCTCCTCAGCTCCCTCTGTACGGACTTCAGCATCTCCCTATTCCCCGACCTGAAGATCCTCTTCTTCTCTCTCAGAAGTGTTTTTATCTCAGGGTTGATCCAGGGTTTGTTGTTTGAGTGACGCCGTATGGTCTTGGTGGGAACGGATTTGTCCACACAGAAGCTGAGGTAGCCCGTGAAGGTGTGAATGAGGCTATCGATGTCCTCACCATGTGGATCGCAGAGCTGCTTCCAGGCTGTGGCTTCAAAACAGCCCTTTAGAGTGTCCATTGTCTCCTCAGACCATAACTCCACAGTGTGCATGGCCAGAGGTTGTCTGTGCACTAGGGGTTTGTACACTGGCCGGAGATGAACCAAGTTGTGATCCAATCTCCCGAGTGGGGGGAGTTGGGATGAGGTGTACGCCTCCTTAGTGTTTGCGTAGAATAAGTCCAGTGTTTTATTGTCTCTAGTGTGGCATGTGACATACTGGGTGAACGTGGGTAGAATGGGAGATAGTGAAACATGGTTGAAATCGCCTGAGATGAGGAGAAGAGCATCTGGGTGTTCTGTCTGCAGCCTGCTGGTTACTGAATGGATGACGTCACGCGCTGTCCCAGCGTTCGCCGTCAGATTTGCATAAACAACAATGCAGATCACGTGTGAGTGTTCTCTCGGGAGATATGTAGGCCTCATGCTAACAGCTAGCAACTCAATGTAAGTAGGCTTAAAGATCTCAAAAAGCAACACATCCCACTGTGATCTAAAGAAATCCAATAACAGATCAGAAACAAAAACCCAGAACAACATCTAAGAACTGCAGGCCTCACTTGCCTCAGTTTGGACACTGGTCAATGATGGAACAATAAGAAAGAGACAGGGCAAAAATGGCATCCATGAGAGAGTTCCAAGACAAAAACCGCTGCTGGACAAAAAGAACATAAAAGCTCGTCTCACGCTTGCCAGAAAATATCTTGATGATCCTCAAGACTTTTGGGAAAATATTCTGTGGACTGATGAGACAAAAGATGAACTTTTTGGAAGACATATGTCCAGTTTTATCTGGCATAAAACTAACACAGAATTTCATAAAAAGAACATCGCATCAACAGTCAAAATTGGTGGTGGTAGTATCATGGTCTGGGATTGCTTTGCTGCTTCAGGACCTGGACAACTTGCCCTAATTGACAGAACCATGAATTCTGCTCTCTACCAAAAAATCCTGAAGGAGAATGTCTGGCCATCAGTTCATAAAGCCCTCCAGTGTGACTGAATTTAAACAATTCTGCACAGAAGAGTGGGTCAAAATTCCTCAACAGCAATATAAAAGACTGATTGCCTGTTGTTGGCACCAATGGTGGCACAACCAGTTATTAGGTTTAGGAGGCAGTTAGGGGCAATTACTTTTTCTAATAAGGCCAGGTAGGTTTGGATAGCTTTTTCCCTTAATAAATGAAATCAACATCTAAAAACTGCATTTTGTATTTACTCAGGTTATCTTTGTCTAATATTAAAATTTGTTTGATGATCTGAAATATTTAAGCTGCAGCGGCATGATAAAAAATATAAGCGAATGCTGTGGTTTTAAGTTGGTTTTATTATCATACCGCCGTCACGAGCTCCGCTCCCGGCGCCGTACATGCGCGCCGGGAGCGAGCCCAAGCGGCTCTCAGAGAAGGAGGACACAATGTCTGTGTCTAGCAGCAGCATTTGCAGAAGTGGAATGGAGAGGATAAGTTACAGAACCTGTGCAGTATTTATACCCCAACTCAAACAATACATCAAAGCAGATTCACAGCAGTTGGTCTGATCAAAGGGACTGCAGAACAGGCATGAGACATTTGCATTTGTAAGACCTACATAACAATAGGCAGATGCAGCCTCTGCTCCAGCTTGCAGGACAAAGAGGTTACAAGGCACATCTACATATTGAACTGTCTCTAGGTCACAGTAAGGACAGGACGCATGAACACTATACATGAATGGCACATTACATCACAATACATGAATGGCACATTACATCTCAGTAGTGCAGCAGAAAAAACCAAGAGAAGAGAGCTGAGTGTCCTTAATCTGTTGTGGGGGTTAACCGAACCGCCACAAAGCGTAACAAATATGCAAAAATATAAGAAATCAGGAAGGGGTAAACTCTTTTTCACAGCACTGTAGATCGTAATCACGATGTGTGAGAACTTTCTGGAGAGATATGTCGGTTGCATGCTCACAGCTAGCAACTTAATGTCCTTGCTACAGTGTTGTTCTTTAATCGTGATGTGCCCAGGATTACACCATCTGTTGTTCACAAACAGTGCCAACCCCTCGCCGCTGCTCTTGCCGCTATCAAGTGTTTGATGTTCCGCTTTCATAAGACATCAGCATCACCTGCTGTCCCCGGCGCAGTTCTGCACCTGTCACGTGATGTGTCCCAAAAGCACAGAAAATTCAGTTGTAACAAGCATTTCACATCACAAGATGTCAGACATGTATAGCTTCCTGCTCTTCACTGGAGGACTGCAGGACTTCATTCAATGAACCGTCGCAAACATCATTTCTGGTAGCACGAAGAAGAATAATGTAAACAAAGGCTCCATCTCAACATATATTTCCACACAGAGGAAGTGTTTGCTCCAAATTTTGCCAACTATGATTCTAAAAAGAGATTATTTAGCTACTGAAGGGAAATATTTACCTTTTGTGACAGGAGAAGACGGTCTGGAGCGTGTACACTTTTGTCTGCCATCGACGGAGCTGCACGTGATGACAGAAAACAATAGCGCTGGTTGGAATAATTCATAACATACATGTGACAATTTCTGGATGTGGGAGAGAAAGCAAAAATGGCTGGCAGAAGACAAAATAAGGACCGTGGATGACGAAAATGGACACGACGAGCAGTAGGTCTGACCGTTTTTTTAACAGTTTGTGTACATTCTACTGATTTTCTGGTTCATATACTTTGAAGATAAGATAAAAAAAAAAAAAAAAAAAAATGAAGACAAAAAGAAAACAAAACCATCCTTTGTGTAAATATGTCTAAAGTCCACTTTTAACCAAAAGTTATGTAATACAATACGGCTGCCATCGCATTATGCAAATTACATGCGTAATTTTACTCCTTTCTCAAAATTTGGATCATATTCTACTTCTTTCTAATTGACAGTAAGTCATTATCTCTTACCACTTTGAAGTTACAGCCTTTCGAATGTCTGATATCCAAACTGAATATTTTCTTCAAAAAACCCTTGGCCACCAGAGGGGGGATGCTGATGAGCGGACTGGTGCGCCACAGAATTTTAAGAGGTTAAGCGGAAACCCTCCAGTCTGATGTTGGCATCTTTTGTTAACTCTGTTAGCCACGTTTCAGTGAATAGCATGATGCTAACCTCTCTGAAGGCACTCTCATACCTGGACAGAGCCACTAATTCATCCATCTTGTTAAGCAGCGATCTCACATTTCCCATAACAGTGGCTAGTAGAGCAAGCTCGTACCTTGTTTTCCTCGCGTGTCGCTTCACTCCAGCTTGACATCCACGTCGTTTTCTCCTGATTTCTTGAGGAATATTGGGTCTGTCAGTTAGCACCATAGAAAAGCTGCGTAATGCTAACAATTGACTCCTACTGTAAACAATGGCTCCGCCACTCACCGAGTCAGAGGTCATTGGCGATATGAATAGATAGACGACTAATATCAACACCAGTATGGCGATATTAGAGTCCATGGTGTCTGTGATGGATATGGGGTGACAAGATCAGAAAAGTTGTAGCAAAGATAAACGGATAGTAAATAAAAAAAACAAGAAAGAAATCTCAGAAATGAGCCACTACTGCAAAAAGGCAGCGGACTCATGTGGCACCCCCTCTTATCATTTCTTTATGGAAGCCCAGCACAGCTGGGCTGAGAACACAATCGTGCCTTCATTTTAATATTATTAATCAGACTCAGAATCAGAATCAGATTTATTGCCATTGTTCATGTAGCACACAAACTAAGAATTTGTCTTGGTGCAATGCTGCAACATTAAACATGATAAAAATAAAAGATAGAAATAAAAAACTATACATGCAATAAAATGTAGAATATGAATGAGTAATACTAGACAAAGCAATTTTTAAATATATTAGCGAGCAGCAGATATTGTGGAGTACCCCATAGTGCAGTCGGTAATGCAAAAAGAAAACAGTGATGATTGACATGAGTCTGGTTGAGCTGCTGTACATAGTGCACGAGAGTCTAATAAGTCACTTAGTGTTCAGCAGTCTGATGGCAGAGGGATCAGTAAATGTATCTAATGTATCGGATCAGTAAATTACTTTTATTCCTTACCAATACCGATCCAGCCATTTTGCCTGGATTGAACCTGATACCAATACAGATACGATGGGACTGGTTCATACCTAAACAGAACTGTAAACTTCCTCCTTTTAATAGGCTAGGGTTAGAGGATACTGAGGGATACTGTTTCTGTAACTTTTATTACAACAGCCACAATCAGGGCAAGAGGAAACATGTAAATAAATGCAACCTGTCCACAGGGATCATGTGAAAATAAAGTGCATCCATGATACAACTGCACAGTAAAACAATTTACACCAACATAAATAGTGTCATATTTTACACTACTTAATAAAGAAGCACAAATAAGGATGCATGTGATTTACAGACTCACTTAAACTCAGTATCATATAAACTAGGTCAAATAAATTGCTTCAAACTAGGAGCCTACAAAGCAACATCTTTTTCAAACAGTAATTTAGAACCATCTCAATGTGACGTTAATAATTATAGTTTATAACTCGGGTAATGCTGAATCTGAAAATTACCTGCGTCTGGGCATTTATGGGGAGGCTCGGTGCAGTGCAGTCTGTGGGTCTGCCTACCGTCTTTGGCAGGTGGTTTTTGGGAGTGATGGGAATACGTGGGTTTCTGGTTGGTGCCTTTGGCTGTCGGTGCAGTCCGACATCGTCAGCAGCTGGGAGCAGGCTGGTTTTTGATAGCGATAGACTCCATGGGTTTCTGGGTAGTTGCATTCTTGTTTTTTTCTTTGTTTGGGTGCTGTGGAGGAGGCTGATGCTTAATTTTTTTTGGCCATTTTTGTCTTTCTCTGGTCCCGTTTTGTGTACTTAATTCCTGTGGAGTGCTAGTAGAGTGACAGGTGAATTCAAGGTGGGGTTGGGATTACATCAGGGATCAGCTCTGAGCCCCTTCTTATTTGATATGGTGATGAAAAGGCTGACAGACAAGATCAGGCAGGAGTCTCTGTGGACTACGAC
The DNA here is from genome assembly GCA_020510985.1 of Pholidichthys leucotaenia. Lineage (NCBI taxonomy): Eukaryota > Metazoa > Chordata > Actinopteri > Cichliformes > Pholidichthyidae > Pholidichthys > Pholidichthys leucotaenia. Next base: position 336,768,441 of record CM035836.1, read on the forward strand.
GTTTGTGACATTTGTGACACTGTGATCTGTAGTGAGAGTAGGGAGCATGAGGACAGAACCTGGAGAGTGAGAGGTATGCACTGGAGAAGAGGAATGAAAATTATTCCGAGCAACACAGAATACATGTGTGTAAATGAGAGGGAGGCACGGCTAATGGTGAAGATGCAAGGAGTAGATTTAGTGAAGGTAGATGATTTTAAATGCCTGGGGTCTGTAATTTCCCAATTTGGGATCAATAAAGTACAATCTAGCTAGCTAGCTAGCTAGCTATATTTCTAGCTAGCTATCTAACCATCCAAAGCAATGGCCAGTGCACAAGAGAGGTGAAGAAGAGGGAACAGGCAGGGTGGAGACAAGTGTCAGGGGTGATTTGTGACAAAAAGATAGCAGCTAGAGTGAAAGGGAAGATTTACAAGATGGTAGTGAGATCTGCTGTGATGTATGGTTTGAAGATGGTGGCACTATCAAAAAGACAGGAGGTCTTGCTGGAGATGGCAAAGTTGAAAATGCTAAGATTTTCAGTGGGCGTGACTAGGAGGGTCAGGATTAGGAATGAGTATATCAGACGGACAGCTCAGGTTGAGCGTTTGGAGACAAAGTAGGAGAGGCAATGTTGAGATAGTTTGGACATGTGCAGAGAAGGGATAGTGGATATATTGGACAAAGGATGTTGAAGATGGAGCTGACAGGCAGGAGGAAAATAGGAAGACCACAGGGAAGATTAATGGATGTAGTGAATGAGGACATGGAGCAGGTTGGTGTTACAGAGGAAGATACAAGGGAGAGTGTGAGATGGAGGCAGAGGATCCGCTGTGACGACCCCTAAAGGGAGCAGCCGAAAAAAGAAGAATAAATTAAGAGACAGAATAAAAGTATAACAATAAATAACTAACCAAACCAGTCAGAAAACATCAACATTTACTAGAAGTGCTGTCATATTTATAAGTAAATTAAGTTTCAGTTTCGTTTTGACACCTTGAACATTTCACATCCCCTTAAACTCATCCCTTAATTTACACTGCCAGTCATCCAGGAAAAGTAGCATGCAAAGCACAATGAGGTCTCTGTAGCCATCTGTTGAATATAATGCTTACTGAGTCAACTCAATCAGTCATTCTATCTTTATCACACAATCAATTCCCACGTGAAACAGGACTCCGAGCTGGATCAATCTGGGTGACTGTCAAAACAGGTCCTCAGGTTTTAAATAACAAGAGCCTGAATGACCCATTTAGAATTACTTGCAATTATGCAATGGTATGTGTAACAGAATAGCAAATGAAGAATGTTTTCACTCAACCACACCCACCCATATCAGATGTTCCATATGTCATAACACAGCTTTACTCGTTTCAGGATTACACTGAATGTTTGCTCTTTTCCCCCTTCAAAAAATTATCGTAGGTGGAAAATGTATAGATGGCCACATGCTTTTATGAATTTGCCAGGAGCCATTATGATCTCTGGGCATTGTAAATATCCACATATTACTAAAGGCAGTTTCTCATTCACACACATATATTATGTCTTGCATCAACTGACTTTCATTCCTCTTCTCTCCAGTGTTTACTTCCACCTCTCCAGGTTCTCTTCCAGACACTTTCTACTCTCACTACAGATCACCATGCCGTCTGTGAACATCATAGTTCACGGAGACTCCTGGGTGACCTCGTCTGTCAGCCTGTCCATCTCCATGGCAGACAAGAAGTGGCTCAGAGCAAATCCCTGATGTAATCCCACCCCCACCTTGAATCCATCTGTCACTCCTACAGCACACCTCACCGCTGTCTCGCTGTCTTCATACATGTCCTGCACCACCCTCACATACTTTTCTGCCACTCCTAACTTCCTCCTACAGTTCCATACTTCCTCTCTTGGCACCCCATCATATGCTTTCTCTTGATCCACAAAGACGCCGTGCAACTCCTTCTGACCTTCTCTATACTGCTCCATCAACTCTGAAGGCAAACAGTCCTTCGTTATTGTGCTGTTACAGTTTGAGTCTAATTAAAAATGTTTAAATTGAGTTTAAAAGCATTTTATTAGTCATTTAAGTTGTAAATTGTATTATTAGTGAAGCAATGCTGCCACCTACTGGCTTTCATAGGCATGGTAAAGAGATGTTTGAATCTGTTCAAAACTTTGAGGAAATGAAGCACATGTCGTTGTGGGGAGACTTGAATAACGAAACCGAATTGTCTTTCATTTCAGTTTATTCAAGAAATCATTCCACTGTCTGCTCTTATTCTTGAGCAGCGAACAAAGAGAGTGAACACACCAAAGTTCTCTCATTTAAACCTTCTCACATCAAACCATTTCCCTCGCGGGGGAAATCACACATCTATATCAAAGTCTCTTTATTCACATTCATTAGCCTTTTATTTACATAACTCCCCCTTCTCTCTTCCCGAGCCTCAGTGGTCAGGAAGTCTTCTGTCCCCTGTCCTCCGCAGGGGGTCCAGGCTCTGTGGCTCCGCACCGCAGGGGGCTGGCTCTCCTTCATCGTGGTTAAATCACATATGCAGTGTCCAACATATACATGTCTCACAACACAGCCATATAACCCCCCCCCAAACGATGAAGAACAGACTAATTCCCAAAATTTAATAGCACCTTACTCACTACTGAATAATCAACACCAACATTCAGTCTGTGCGCCGCTTGGGCTTCAGCCGTCTGCCGAATCTGCTGTGCGTTGGCCCCGCCTTGCCTGCGGTGCTGTTCTGCTCCGGGTCTGTTGACTGAGGAAGAGAGTGGTTAATTGCCCTCTGTGGGGGCCTGCCTCGTCGAGGCGCCACCGCGACCGGTACAGACACGTCCTTCATGACAAAAGCAGGTTTTAGTCTGTCAATACTGACTGTCTCTTTTCTGTCCCCAAAATCTAGCACAAATTGCTTATCACCTGCCTCCAGCACTCGAAATGGCCCTTCGTAAGGTGGTTTGAGCGTTGCTTTAAGGGCTTCGCGCCTGACAAAAACGAAATCGGCATTTTTCAAAGCCTTGGGGACGAAAACTCGTGGAAAAGCGTGATGAACCGGACCCGGGAGCGTGTCTGCCCCCGTGCCAACTAACGGTCCCAGAGCAGAGAGAGGTGGGGGCTCTGGGTGCTCTGGTAAAAACTCGCCCGGCAGCCTCAGAGTTTGTGCGAATACCAGCTCCGCTGGGGAGGCGTCTAAGTCCTCTTTAGGCGCAGAACGCAACCCTAATAAAACCCAAGGGAGTTTATTTACCCAATCTGCATCCGTGAGCGACGCTCTGAGTGCTGCCTTCAAAGACCTATGAAAACGCTCGCATAAACCATTAGCCTGAGGGTGGTAAGCCGTAGTGCGGTGGATTTTGGCTCCTAAGCCGTTGGCCATCGCTGACCACAGCTCAGAGATGAATTGCGGTCCTCTATCGGACGTAATGTCCGACGGAACCCCGAAGCGCGCCACCCAAGCCGTTAAAAAAACGCGAGCCACCTCCGCGGCCGTGGTCGTCGCAAGTGGGACCACTTCCGGCCAACGTGTGGTGCGGTCCACCATTGTCAAAAGATACGTGAACCCCTGTGATGCCGGTAGGGGGCCCACAAGGTCGACGTGCACATGGTCGAACCTTCTGGCCGGAATGCGGAACGGTTCTAACGGGGCTCTTGTGTGCCTGTGAATTTTGGCCCGTTGACAGGAAATGCAGGTTTTTGCCCATTCCTTCACGTGCTTGCGCAGGCACGGCCAAACAAACTTTTCCGCCACTAGTTTCACCGACGCGCGCACCCCCGGGTGCGCCAGTGAGTGGACCGAGTCAAAAACACGGCGGCGCCACGTGGCCGGAACCACCGGACGCGGGCGCCCCGTCGACATGTCGCAGATCAGGGGGGGCATACCGGTTTGTAAACACTTGCTCTCCAGCCTCAACCCTGTTGGTCCAGACTGGAGCGCGCGCACGTCTGCGTCCGCCCCCTGGTCCGCTGCCATGGCTGCGTAATCTATACCCACGTGCACCGGGGCTGCGCGCGCCACCGTGCCGCTCTCCTGCGGCGCGGTCACGGTGGCCCGTTCTGCCTCTGCGCGTGTCGGGGTCGTGAACGCGCGTGAGAGACAATCCGCTACTACATTGAATTTGCCCGCGACGTGCCTAATGTCAGTGGTAAATTCCGAGATTGCGGCCAGCTGCCTCTGCTGCCTGCCGGACCACGGATCTGAAATTTTGGCCATGGCGTATGTGAGCGGCTTGTGGTCCACATAAGCGGTGAAGCACCGTCCTTCCAGCCAGAACTGGAAATGACGAATAGCCAAATGCAGCGCCAACAGTTCTCTGTCAAATGCGCTGTATTTTCGCTCAGCCGCGCTTAAAGATTTGCTAAAGAAAGCCAAAGGCTGCCAAACTCCGGCTACCTGTTGCTCAATAACGGCCCCTATGGCTAAATCTGAAGCGTCTGTCGTCAGCGCGATACGTGCTGCAGGGTCTGGGTGGGCCAGGAGCGCAGCGTCAGCCAAGGCTTTTTTAACCTCTGTGAACGCGCGCTCCCGCTCCGGGGACCATTCGACCGCCTGGGTCGGCTTTTGTTTTTTGAGCGCGGCATATAACGGTTGCATGATTTGAGCTGCGTGGGGCAGGAACCGGTTATAAAAATTCACCATCCCCAAGAATTCCTGTAGTGATTTGACCGTTTGTGGACGGGGAAAATCCGCTACCGCGCGTACTTTCTCTGGTAACGGAACCGCTCCCTCCGGGGAGACGCGGTGACCCAAAAAATCAATCCGCTCAACGCCGAACTGGCACTTGGCTGGGTTAACTATTAAGCCGTGCTCTCCCAGCCTCCTAAAAACTGCTGTGAGGTGCATTTCGTGTTCGTCCTCTGAAGTACTCGCGACCAAAATGTCGTCGAGGTACACAAACACGAAAGGGAGATCGCGTAACACGGCATCCATCATCCGCTGAAATGTTTGCGCCGCCCCTTTGAGACCAAACGGCATGCGTAAAAATTCGAAAAGTCCGAACGGGGTTATTACCGCTGTTTTAGGAATGTCCTCCGGTTGGACCGGGACTTGGTGATAGCCGCGAACTAGATCAATCTTTGAAAAAATGCGCGCCCCCGCCAGGTGCACCGAAAAATCCTGAATGTGCGGGATGGGATAACGATCGTGTGCCGTAGCGTTGTTTAGCCTGCGGTAATCCCCGCACGGTCTCCAGGAGCCATCGGCTTTCGGTACCATGTGCAGCGGCGAAGCCCACGGGCTCTTCGACCTACGAACGATGCCCAGCCTCTCCAGGCTGGCGAACTCCTCGCGCGCAATGGCGAGCTTAACTGCATCCAAGCGCCGAGCTTTTGCAAACACGGGAGGACCAGAAGTGGGGATGAAGTGTTTCACCCCGTGCTTCGCGACCGTCGCTGAAAAAGTGGGCACAGTGAGCGCTGGAAATTGGGTGAGGAGTGTGTGAAACTTACCACCTGCTGTAGCGACGTGGGTCTGTACTGGTGGCGGGGACACTCGAGCTGAACAGGGGAGAGAGTAAAAAGAGAGTGCATTTACCAGCCGTCTATTAGCAAGATCAACTAACAGATTGTGTGAACACAAAAAATCCGCGCCCAACATGTTGAAACTCACCGCCGCTACTACAAAAGTCCATTCATATGTGCGGCCATGTAAGCATAAAGGCAAGGTCCTTCTCCCGTAGGTGTTGATGTTCGAGCCATTTGCCGCTGTAGCTCCGTCACCGTGGGGTCCAGCTACCCGGTCCGCGTATGTTGGGGTGATGAAGCTCACTTGTGCTCCGGTGTCAATGAGGAACACTCGTCCGGAGCGCGCATCCGTGATGTAGAGCAGCTTGTTGCGTTCTCCGAGGGTCGAAGCTGCTAGCGACCCCCGGTCTTGCCGTTTCCCGAACTCCTGAAGATGCAGGGCGGCACACACCTGCGTGCCTTCTCTGCGAACCTCCGATGGTAAAAGCAGAGATCTTCTCCTCCGCTGTGTCGTGCCCGCGCCTCTGTCGCCGGGCTATTGGCTCCCCCTCGTCGCGGCCGTGTTGCCGCCATCGTCGGCCAGTCTGGTTCTGCCGCCTCTGGCTCCCCGCTGTCTCGGGTCGCTGCTGTGGTTGCTTGCCCGCCGCAGGCGTCCAGGATCCCGTCTGCCTCCTGGGCCAGCTCCCGGAACTCCTCCAGGGTGTGACACTTTTTGCCGGCCAGCTTGCTTCTCGCATGCGCCGGGAGGTTGGAGAGGAAGATGAACTGAAAAATGAAATCATCGTTGTCCAACCCTCTCAGCTGTATCATCTCCTCCATCAGGGCGCTCGGCCTGTGTCCACCTTGGTCTAGCAAAGACAGGATCCTCCTCGCCCTCACTTCAGCCGAGGGGGTGAAAAACTTGATGAGGGTGGATTTCAGCTTGCTGTACCTGTTGGTCGCGGGTGGCTGCTCCACCAAGCTTTGCACGCACCGAGCTGTGCTGTTGTCCAGTTTAGCGATGACATGGTGGAACTTAGTGTCATCCACCGTTACTCCTGCGAGCGCGAACTGCGACTCTGCTTGCAGAAACCACGACCGTGGGTTATCCTGCCAGAAATCAGGCAGCTTAACGGCCACTGCGCTCGCCAGCTCTGAGCGCTGTGAGTCCGGGACCCTGAGAATTTCTTCGTTCATTCTCAACGTCGTCAGTCACCAATGTGGGGAGACTTGAATAACGAAACCGAATTGTCTTTCATTTCAGTTTATTCAAGAAATCATTCCACTGTCTGCTCTTATTCTTGAGCAGCGAACAAAGAGAGTGAACACACCAAAGTTCTCTCATTTAAACCTTCTCACATCAAACCATTTCCCTCGCGGGGGAAATCACACATCTATATCAAAGTCTCTTTATTCACATTCATTAGCCTTTTATTTACATAACTCCCCCTTCTCTCTTCCCGAGCCTCAGTGGTCAGGAAGTCTTCTGTCCCCTGTCCTCCGCAGGGGGTCCAGGCTCTGTGGCTCCGCACCGCAGGGGGCTGGCTCTCCTTCATCGTGGTTAAATCACATATGCAGTGTCCAACATATACATGTCTCACAACACAGCCATAGTCGTGACAAATGGCTAGTTCCTGCTTCTGTGTACATATATGTGAACCAGCAGCCCCTGAATGCACTCAGAGCCTTGTGGTTGCATTGTCGGTATGTACTTATGATGTTAAATGTTTGTTGTTAGTTTATTCTACATTGAGAAAATAACTGTGTACCGTTATGCACAGAAAAGAATGGCATATTTACATGTGGTTGTTTTGGCTAGTCTGTTAGCTATGCTACCTTTAGCTCAAGTGTTTGCTACTACAGCGTGTACTGTTAAACTTTAAGGAAAAGTCATATTGGTTGTGTACATTTAAAACTGATATGGTCTGCATGTTTTTGATCATATGCTTTATTTTGTTTTTTAGTTTCACTCTTCCCTTTTGTCAATAAACCTGATGACAACTGCACAACATCTTCACAGTCTTGGTGAGAGAAAGGTGTTTAACTGCTTATCAAAATATACTCAGAACATGTATTGAGGACAACACAGTGAAACAATGGTTTCCTTGTTGGCTAGATGATACACTTAAGGCTGGTGACAGACACCTAAAGACGCCGCAACACAGCAGCTTAGTTGGCTATCATAACGGTGTCTAAACAGATGTCCACCACGTAGCTCAATCATGTCTAACAAAACGGCTTCATACAAAACCAGATCCAATGCCTCATGTTCCTCTTTGTACTCTAGCACCTCATCCACCAGTTCTGCCACAGCAAAGGCAAGAGCAAAAGCAGAGGCAGCCAAGGCCCGGCTGTCCTACGCTCAAAAGGAAATGAGTCTGGAATTGGAAAAGGCCAAAATAGAGGCATCTATGGAATTTCTTAAATGTGAAAGAGATGCAGCTACAGCAGAAGCGTTAGAAGCTGCTGTTAGCCAACATAATCATGAACATGACTCTTCTGTCACTGAAAGTGCACAGTGCACGGAACAGTATGTCACTGAACAGGCAAAATTAGTAGAAAAGCAAGAAGTAAAAGTGTTTGGAGCACAGTCTTCATGTTTTGAAGCTTCAGCCTGTCATGTTTGAGGTCCCCACCCCGAGCATGACTTGTGGCTGTTGGGTTTAATTATTGATTATTAATTCCAGCTGATGGATTGAGCCTTGCTCTCCATCAGTCCCACAGCCATGCCTCCTCCTCACCAGGCATCCACCAGCAGTATGGTTCACCACATACACACTCACACACTCATGCACACACACACACTCACGTACGCACACACACACACATTGTTCAATCAGTCACGCACCGAGTGGCCACACAGCTGTGTCCATTTGCCCTCATTCTGGGGTTGTGTATTTACAGGGTAGAATGTGACCAGCTGTTCTGGCAACTTAGCAATGTCAACCTTGGACATCCAGACTCGCTTCTGTTGGTTTTCCCTCGGACTGAATCGTGTTGTTCCCTCAGAGCCTTTCCGCTCCGACACCGTAGTAAGTCTTTCCTCGTGCCTTTTTCTCCGCTCCTGCTTAATTGGAGCGCGTTAGGCATTCCTGTTGAACCAACTAAGTTTGTAGCCGGGTGTCTTCCCCTTTTGCCAGTGTGACAGTATTTGGACATTCTACACATCCACCCATTGTAAATAAACACGTTACTTACTCTGCGTTTTGGGCTCGCTGCCATTTCACATGTTCGCTGCGCAGTTTGCACAGTGAACATGACAGTAAGTTGCCACCAAAAAGAAAGCCCAAGCAGTAGGTAACGTGTTACTCATTTTTTGTGTTTTTTTCACTCACCTGCTCGGAAGGTCATGTCCTGGTCAAGCCGTTCCCACACCGGGTTTAGTGGATGGGCAGTAGGACAGCCCAGCATGGAGGAGCAGCGGGTGGCCTGATGAATCTGGGAGCTCCTGGAGGAAGCGCACCACTCCTTCGGCCCCAGAGATCGGTTAGCCTGCCTCAACGGAGTAATCCGGATCCTGAAGACTCACCGGGGCCTCTGGAATTACCCCGAGTACTCCGAGCTGCTATCCGGGGTCTTCGCACTCGAGCAGGCTTTCCCCGACCTGATGAGGAGGGCTCTCTGGACAAAGCTCAAACCGAAACGCCCTTCTCCGCTGGCAGCCATCTTCTCCACTCCCCCATCATCTGGTCCAAGATGGCAGCCGTCAGGTCAGCTTTGACGTCACCCAGAATACCAGAAGAACTGTTTCGCCCCACTATCTGCTCCCGCTCCGACACCGACTCCAGTTACCTCTGCAGCGGATCATCTGTCCCGAGTAGTCCCGTCTGCAGGATCTCCCTCCGTATCTGCTGCGAGGTCTTCTTCCTCGGTTTGTTCACCGGCGGCAGTGGGGCACTTGCTTTTTTCACCGGGGTCTTCCGTTCCTGAGGCGAGAGGGGCAGCTCCCAAAGCGTCTACCAAGGAGCCTAACACCGCCTTTCCCGGACAGACGGGTGAAGACGCCCAAACAGCAGCAGCTGCAATTCACACCACAAACCGGGAGAGCAGGCGAGTACATTTTCATTTGACTCATATTAATAATGAAATGTCTTGCCTGATTCCCGGTAGGGAGGCTCAGGGAAAGCAGTCCCCTGAGCTCTCCCCATCTGCTGCTGTTTATAACTGTTCACCAGCCCTCTCTCCTCTTCACTTGGTATGCCTGCCGAAACCAGAGCTGAGCAGTCTGGATCAGGAGTAGCCAGAGGTCCGGGAGGGATGTCCTCTCACAGCCATGGTGAACCAGGTCCCAGCTGTCACACCGGAGAAGTCACCAGTGTGGATCATGGCAGCTGGGAGAATTAAGACTGCAGTGACCATCATGCCTGTTGTGGAGGCCACCACAGCAGAGTCAGCACCCGAGCAGAACCTTGTGGAGGCTGAACCTGAGGAGACATCGCCCAGCTCGCCAAAGTCCTGGACAGCGGTAGAGCTTGAGCTAAGGCAAGTGCTCTCTTTTGTCTTTCTCTTTTCCATAATTGAGCATTTTTGCCTAGCTTTAGGTGAGGAGAGCCAGCTGCAGCCAAACGCTGCACCTGAGCTCGCCTTGTCGGGCTCTGCCGCTGCCGGCGACTCTGACCCTCCCCCCGCTCTTTCTGAGTCCATTTCCAGTGTCGTCGGAGAGGGTCTTCCATCGCCGGACAAGTCTGTGGATCCAGGTTTGCAACCGGAGGTCACCAAAGTTCTGGACGAGGTGGTTGTCGGGGGCACCCAGTCCAGAGTGCCCGTGATTGATTGCCTCCTTGCTTGGGTGCTCAGATGGGTCGGCTGGCCCATGGCCAAGATGGCGTTGGGGTAAGCAGTGGCCCAGCCGGGTCCCACCATGGGTGCAGCAGGGGTCCAGCTGGACTCCATCGTGAGTGCAACCATGGCTCGGTCAGGGTCCATCGTGGGGGCAACGCAGACCCATTCGGGGCTCACCGCAGGAGCAATGAGGTCCCGGGAAGGGACCACCACTGGTGCAACGTTGTCCCAGGCTGGGACCACCGCAGACGCAGCCATGGCCCAGCCCCGATCCACCAAGGGTTCTACCAAGTTCCAGTCCTACATCAGGACCACCGGGGGTGCCACAGGACAGTTTGGGGACGCCGGGGCCTTCTTTTCCCTTTTGGAGGCTCTGTGGGTGTTCCTCCTCCTTCTGCTGGGCACTGTTGGGGTCTTCCTCCCTTCGTCGCCAGTGACCGCAGGGGTTCCTCTTCTCCTGTCTGGCCACCCACCTCTCAGCCTTCCAGTGGGTCAGCCTCCGCCTCATCTGCCCCTCCGGTCCAGGTGACCCAATCTGGTGGGCAGGCCATCTGAAGGATAAGGTTCCCGGGTCAAGTGGCCCTTTTTCTCTGGCAGGCCACCTGATACTGTTCTGCAGGCCGCCTGCTGGCCCTGGGATTTTGGCCGGCCCCCTGAACATACGGTAACCTGCTGGGCCTTGGACTCTAGCCGGCCCCCTGAACTGTGGTACCCTTGGGGGTGGGGTGGGTTAGTTACTTTTGGGGATGGGGAGTGTGTTGTCATTGTGTTGTTTTGTGGTGTTCCCCATCTTTGATTGATCCCTCCTAACCTGTTTCCCCCCACCTCCCGCCCTGGTTTGTTGTGTTGGTCTTTTGGGTGGGGGGGGCGGGTTTCATTCTTTGCTTTGATGGTACGGTGGGTGTCTGGGTGGGTGGGTGTCACACCCACATGAAGCTTCACACCCCCTGACAGCTGTCAAAAGAAAAAGGACAAAACTAGAGCTATAAAGGAATAAAATATCATTCCACAGTATAATTACAAATAAGTACAGAAAAATAAAAATATAACACAAACAGAAAAATGACAAGCAGAACATAAATACATGAACCCAAAGGCAAAAAATACAATGTATGAGTGACAAACAGGAAAAAAGCCATGAAACCGAGTCTGGCAGAAATCTCCAGCCCTCGGTTCATGACACTCAAACAACAGGCCACGGGCTCTCAATCAGCTGATGCTCACAAACTGGCTCACACCTTCTAAAAGCAGTTTTGATCTCATAGATCCTGACACAGATGTAGACATAAGGCGCCAAGTGTCTACTCTGAAAACTGCCGCTTGTACCAAACAACTTGATACCAAAAGATTCACCAAGTTCCCATCCTGGAGGTCACTAGTTCGTGCCTTTACCTGTCTTCTGCATATTGCTCACACCTTCAGTTCAGCAGCGGAGAAAGGCAGTTGTTACAAGGGCTGGCATTACTGTGCAACAGGAGTCACTGTGGAAGAATCAGAACAAGCCAAAAACATTATAATTTGAGTAGTTCAAAATGAGGTTTACACTGAAGAGATCAAATGCATCCACAAACATCAAGAATTGCCCAGAGACAGTTTGATAAGAAATCTGGACCCCTTCCTAGATGAGCATGGTCTTCTCAGAGTGGGTGGACGCATTAGTGAGTCAAATCTTTATCAAGCAGAAAAGAACCCCCTCATTCTTCCAGGCCAGCATCACGTGGCAACTCTTATAGTGAGACATTATCGTGAACAGACTCGTCATCAAGGTCACCTCTTTACAGAGAGAGCTGTTCGAGCAACAGGATGGTGGGTAGTAGGAGGTAAACGGAAGGTGAGCAACATCATTTTGTACCATTGTGTGGAAAAGTTACCATGAACCGGGATGAGGGGGCCTTTATGCTTTCCAACACCTGGGACCACATTCTCCAGAGACCATCTGATGGCGGAAAGCGGGCCCGGCTTGGTGGATCTGACAGGTCTGCTGGGCTGGCCCCGCCTACGAAAGTCAGCTGATAAAATGACACCTGGCAGCAATCAGCTGACTCTTCTGACGAAGGCTGCAGTGCACAGTCGAAACATGTAAAGAAGGTAAAAACATCTCCTTTCTGTTTTTGTCTTTAATAAAAACAAAAGGTAAATAATTAAAAGAAGACAAAATGAACCTACTTGAGCTATTGTATGAATAACTGTTGATGTCGGGGCTTACCGTATGAATGGTCGTTGTTGGCAGGTGGGCTGGCTTACTTGGTGGCCCCACGGTGCCTGCAACTGGCACACTGGTGAAATGGTTTAGGCGCCCACACTTGATACACCGTTGTCCTCTTGCCGGGCAAAACTGTGCTCTGTCCTGGTGCGTCGGGGACCCACAGCTCCTGCAGACGGGGCCTCTCAGAGCGGACCTTTGGCTAACTGCATTCATCTCATATTCTCCTGCCATGTCCTCTTCTCCCTCTGTGCCCACCATGTTAGCTATCATCTGTCAGAGTTGCTTCTGTGTTTGGTGCCCACCTAGCTCTGTGGCTAGCTTTTCCGCTGCCTCTAGCTGGAACGCTAGCTCCATGTTATTAGCTAGTGTCATGTTGTTTGGCAGCATTAGCATCTTAGCTCATAGCCTAGCATTAAACATGTGTTCGGCTAACTGGTCCTGCACCATTTCATCTTCTAACAGTCCAAAGTCCAAAACGGCACATACTAGCCAAATGCCTTAAGTCAGCGACGAATTGCTGGACTCACTGACTCACTCTCTGTTTTCTCTGGCGAAAGCGAATTCATCGTGCTATCACATTGTCAGGAATGGCAAAGTAGCTAGCAAGTAGCTCGACGGCATCCACATACGACTCAGTTGGTCCTAACATGTGGAAAATTCTCTCGCCTTCTATGCTGAGGTTGTGGACAAGAAGTACTCGTTTCCTTACTTTATCGAGCTTACCCAGGTCCAGTGCTGAAATGAAGGTTTCGAATGCATCCAGCCATCGTGGCTGCAGAACTGTTGGTTCCCCCGGGGACTCGAGAAAGGGCCATAGTAGTCTTAAGCACGCCGCCATGCTTTAATCTCTCATCGCCAAATGTTATGTCCACAAACCTGGCAATGATGACTGGTGAGGATGCTGCCGTTTACTGAACTTTATTACAGAGAAATAGTGAAGTACAAAGCACATGTATACTAGGGCCGGCTGCCAACCACCTCTCATACCACTGTGTCTCTAGCTTATAACTGACTATTCAACCAACCTGACATGGTGGGCCGCCCAATACACACATGACGTGGTGATGTCATCCGCAGGATGCCACACCATTCCCAAAATACCCAGTATTCATACACCACAGTCGGTACGTACTTATGATGTTAAATGTTTGCTGTTAGTTTATTCTACAATGGGAAAATAACTGTGTACCGTTATGCACAGAAAAGAATGGCATATTTACATATGGTTGTTTTGGTTAGTCTGTTAGTTATGCTACCTTTAACTCAAGTGTTTATGATAGCGTGTACTGTTAACTTTAAGGAAAAGTCATATTGGTTGTGTGCATTTAAAACTGATATGGTCTGCATGTTTTTGATCATACGCTTTATTTTCTTTTTTAGTTTCACTCTTTCCTTTTGTCAATAAACCTGATGACAACTGCACAACGTCTTCAGATTCTTGATGAGAGAAAGGTGTGTAACTGTTTGTCAAGATATATTCAGAACATGTACTGAGGACAACACAATTATGTCACATACATGCAAGTATACATAGTACAATATGCAGTGAAATGTGTTATTGTGCTTTGCTACCAATTGCTTGACTTGCAGGAAGAGGCATAATAGTGGTATTGGCCGTGCTATTGGTTTTGGCCTGGCTTTGACCCTCAACTAGGCCACTGTCAGGCCCGTTGATGTGCCACACACTGGTGTGTGTTATTATCACAACTTCATTTTGAAATTCCTAAGGTTGTGAGGGCAATACTTACGGTGCCACAGCAACATTTGCAGTACTCACAAATTAGAATGAGTATCCAGTGACACATAATTTGACCAAAGGGCCTTTGACAAATAACTTTGTCATACTGTACTGGATGAGCAGTTGCTCCATTTCACCATTAGACCAATTTTATTGTAAACCAGGGGTTTCACATTCATTTTTACTGGGGGGGAACCAAAGAGTAATGAATACAGCCAGGAGCCGAGTAATCATTCTCATTCTTTCTTTTTTTTTTTTAAATTTAAAAAAGTACAGTAGTTTAAATAAAAAAAAACAGCATGGATGCATGCCTGCAGAAAAAAGCAGTGCCTGAGCACAATTTCTGCTAATCTTTACCCACCTCTGACAATGGCTGTAAACAATCATTTGAATTTGATTCACTGTCGCTCCTTTTGAATTTCCCATGAGAAAGCAACATACAGTAAATGATACACGATCTACCTGCTCCTGTATGATAAATGTAAGACAGGAATGTGTGGGAAATGAGTTCTGCAAGCACAGTGATCAAAGGTGTGAACAATGCACCGACCTTATGTAAGGATTAACTGCCAAGAAGGCAACTAGTTTGAAGATGTTAAGTCTGATAATCTCACATCCCCTTTGGTATTTTTTAACTTTAGCTTGGCTTTATTTTTATTCTGTTCTACAATTTTGTAAGAGACTACCATGGATTCTTCCCTCAGTGTTGCCAGTAGAGTGACTACAGAGTATCATTTCCTCTAGCTGTGGAAGCCCATTTTCTGGGTCAGTGGATCTCACTAAAGGACTGATTGAGTCTTTAAAGGGACTCCCTCTAGAATACATTTGCTCTGCTTGTTCTTGAGACAATGCACCCAATGCACCAGCAATGCAATGACACCTTGATGACATATCCCAGGAATGCGGTAGTGTTCAAAAAGGATGTCACCTTTGTCGAGAACAGTTGGTTAGAAAAGCAGCCAATTCAGCTGCCTTTTATCTGACAGCTGAAATCAAATTGAGCAGATGAATAAATGATATAATTTATCATTTTGGCCAGATTTTGAGGTAACAAATACAAATGCCAACATCTTGATCACACATTTGGAAACTATTCTTTGGTTGTGCCTACGAAAAACAAAGCTTCTTACCAACTGACCAATAATATTCTTTCTTTCTTAATTCTTTACTCATTTTTAGGCAGTATTAGAGATGACATGTTATGCTCTTTTTCCAAATGTTGACACAATTCCCAGAGGTCATTATAAAATGTCTGTGACATGCTTTGGTCAACGTACCTCAGGGTTTAAACATTACAGCACTATTTTCCACCTAGATTAACCATCCTACTTTACAGTGAGCCATTTCAGTATATGTTTCTTTAAAAAACAGAAGTGTGTGGTTTGAGTGGACAAAAAGACAGAATCAGACCCTGAAGCAGCAATGCAGCCCCAGACCATCACACTACCCCCACCATGTTTGACTGTTGTATGATTAAGCAATATTACACGAAAGTGTGTACAGTATCATGAATATAGTAACTCTGGGTGTAATATGCGCGGAGAGTTAGTATATTCATGATGCCATAACAAACTCATGTGTAATATTACTTTTATACAACAGCTCCGGCAAGCACAATTTATTAAATGACAGCAGTACTGGACAAAATGTTATGATTTGTTTGTTTAACCAGTTATTTTGCACAGCTGAGAAAAAAATAGTCCCTTCTCAATGTAGCCAGTAACTGTTGCTAAACATTTCAATCACCAAGACGTCTATTGTCATTTCACACATGTAAACAAATTAAATATTGTCATGTGCAAAAGTAATAAGTTAATAAGTGTTTATAATAATAAGCACATTATTATTATTGTTGTTGTTGTTGTTGTTGTTATTATTATTATTATTAATAATATACCTGTTGTGTCGCTACTGCAGAAGACCCCAGATCAAAACATATCCAATGCTGGTCATCAGATCCACCGCTGGCAGCTGGTAGTTAGTATTTAGCATGCTAGCAATTTAGCACACTTTGCTCGCTTTTCTTCTCATATTCAGATGAAATAAAGAGTCCATCAACGCAAAGTTATTGTGGTTTGTTCCATCTATCCATCTTCTACCGCTTTTCCGGAGGTCCGGGTCGCGGAGGCAGCAATTCAAGCAGAGAACCCAGACTTCCCTCTCCCCAGCCACCTGCTCCAGCTCTTCAGAGGGGATACCAAGGCGTTCCCAGACCAGCTGGGAGACATAGTCTCTCCACCGAGTCCTGGGTCTGCCCCGGGGTCTCCTCCCAGTGGGACGTGCCTGAAACACCTCAAGTGGAAGGCGTCCGTCTCCCTCATGGATCGTCACCTTATCGTGGTGGGGGGGTTTGCGCTCCCTCATGGATCGTCACCTTATCGTGGTGGGTGGGTTTGCGTGCCCCAGTGATCCCAGGAGCTATGTTGTCCGGGGCAATTTGCCTCTGATAGGGTCTCCCAAGACAAACTGGTCCTGGGTGAAGGGCCAGACTAAGAACGATCCAACAGACTCTCATGATAAATTGTATATCAAGGATTCAGTGTACCCCGCCCGGTATGGGGTTACCGGGGCCCCACCCTGGAGCCAGGCCTGGGGGAGGGGCTCGAAGGCTAGCGTCTGGTGGCCGGGTTTCCACCCATGGGACCCGGCCGGGCTCAGCCCGAAGGAGTCACATGGGTCCGCCCTCCAGTGGGTTCACCACCTGCAGGAGGGATCATGGGGGTCCGGTGCTATGTGGATTAGGTGGCGGTCAAAGGCGGAGACCTTGGCGGACTGATCCCAAGCTTTCTTATTGTGGTTTGTTAATCGAGAAAATTAATCAAACTCTAGCACTGCCTATTTTTTAAACAGATGTGAAATCGCTTAATAAGCTTAAAATGACAGCAGGGCCAGGTAGACAGAGATAGACCTTTTCAAAAAAGTGGCACTTCCGAGTCACGGATGTATAATTTCTTGTCAAACAGCACCTCACTGTGGAAATTAAGGTATCCAAAACAGTACTGCAATTGTCAGAGAGTTGATAGTAAATTACTGTTAGTATTTAACAGTTACATGAACACCTTTGAAGTGGAGTGATACATATCCAGTGAAACTGGAGTGCAATTATTGTGGAATATAGTAACTCCTGGAATTCCTATTGTCCAATCAAATTACTCAGTCAGAACTAACTGTTGTATAATATTCTTTTTATTAGATGCTGTGTTAGTTTTATGCCAGATGTAACAGAACACATGCCTTCCAAAAAGTTCAACTTTTGTCTCCTCAGTCCACAGATAGTTTCCCAAAAGTCTTGGGAATCATCAAAATGTTTTATTGGCAAATGTGAGATGAGCCTTTGTGTTTTTTGTTTTTTTTTGTTTTGTTTTGTTTTTTTGGTCAGCAGTGATGTTCGCTTTGGAATGTGGTTAATCACAATTAATGTATGATGTAACAAGGGGGGCAGTTACTTTTTCCACATAAGGTCAGGTAGGTTTGGATAGCTTTCCCTAAATAAATGAAATCATCATTTAAAACTGCATTTTGTATTTACTTGGGTTATCTTTCCCTAATATTGAAATTTGTTTGATGATCTGAAACATTTGACCTAATCCTTTATTAGCCCCACAGCAGGGAAATTTTGATTTTTTTTTGTTACTTAGATTTTTATTAGTTTCTCAGCTTAAATCATACACACACACACACACACACACACACACACACACACACACACACAAAGAAAAAAAAAGTGTATATAAAAGAAGAAAGAAACCTGTAACAGCAACATCAACAAAAAAACAAATCAATAACATCCACTGCTCAAGTCCGACATTAGCTCTTGTTCCTCCCCATAGTCCACGTTATTTCTTTGAAGTCCACTTATTTATCGCCACTTCGGAAATTGGAAATTGTCCATTTTTCCCACTTCTCGTCAAATTCAGCTTCTTGTAGTCGTAGTTTGTGTGTTAGTTTTTCCATTATGTAAATGTCTTCTATAATAGCCCAATATTGCTCCTTTGTAGGTGGTTCTTTCTTCAACCAATTCCTTGTTATGGCTTTTTTACTCGTTACTAACAATACTTTGACAAGATATCTATCACTCCCAAAGATGTTTGCTTCTGTTAGATCACACAGATAAAGTATCTTACAGGTCATAGGGATCTTGTATCCTATTTTCCTCTGTAACATTTCACTTACTACTCAACCTGATGATATGACAAGATGGCAGCGCGTGCACAACTCGAGGCTCAGCGTCTTCTCAGATTTTGTGGATTAGCAGTGTTATTTCTGCTCATTTTGGGTCTGTTTGTTCAGAACAGCTTCGCTTTCACATCTTACACCCGAAATGAGCTTTTGGACATTGGATTACAAAATAACGATAACGATCTTTTTATCAGCAACCTACGTCTCATCCCTGAGCTCCGGAGAACACCCGACGCTCGGCAAGCTTCCCAGCCGACCGGAAGTGCTCGCAGGTGGCATAGAGACCGTAAACAAAGGCGAGGGAAGCGCGGTGGGCTAAGAGCTAAGCTAAAGCAAACACCGCACCGGCTTTCTCTACCCAGTATTTTCCTCGCTAATGTATGGTCCCTGGCGAACAAAATGAATGAGCTACAGCTTCGGATCACCAACAATAAGAGACTTATGAACTGCAATATCATGATTTTCACGGAAACATGGCTGCACAGTGGAATACCCGACAATGCTATTGAGCTAGCCGGCCTACACACGCTCCGGGCAGACAGAGCAGCAGATGACTCCGGTAAGACCAGAGGTGGGGGAGTGTGCATTTATATTAACAAGGCTTGGTGCACAAACTCTGTCACTGTTGAGAGACACTGCTCAGCTAACCTGGAGTTTCTCATGGTTAAATGTAGACCTTTCTATCTGCCGCGCGAGTTCACTTGTACTATGGCGGCACATGGGGAGAGCATAATTGTGTACCATCTTAGACAAGAACAAAGAGCAGGGGTTCCCTAGTGAGATAACAGGGAGGTGTGAAGGATGAATGAAGTGAATGCAATGTGACGCGAAGGTCACCTTTTGTGTGTTAGAAGCTTCTAGAGGAATGCCATGTTATTTAAGAGAAGAGTCTCTGCTGAGATGTCATTCTGTCTATGCCTGTTGTGTGAGTTGTGTAATAAATCGTCTGAGCCAAATCCGCCTCTTCATTTGCACGCTCCACACTGTTGACCCAAGACGAATCATGGAACACAAAGCAAGATCCCCAGAGCCAACCTCGACGGGAACCCCCAGCCACGCATGTGCTGTTGCGATCAAGCTACCAGATTTTTGGCAGCACAACCCGCGCTCCTGGTTCCACCTCATCGAGGCGCAGTTCGCCCTCCGGGGGATATCGGCGGATGACACCAAGTTCTACTATGTGGTCGCAGCGCTCGACGCCCGCACGGCTCAGCACGTAGAGAGCCTGCTTGATCAGCCACCAACCGATGGCAAGTACGACGCGCTGAAGGCTGCGCTCATCCAGCACTTCACACTCTCGGATGGTGAGAGAGCAGAGAGACTCCTGACGCGAATCGAGTGGGGAGACGGGTCAGCCATAGACCTGATGGAGAAGATGCTGAGGTTAAAGGGCACAGACGACGACCATTTTATTTTTACCCACCTCTTCCTCCGGAACCTTCCGACAGCGGCGAGAGCGACCCTGGCCAATTCGCCGTTGCTGGCCAAGCGGGACTATCGTGCGCTAGCTCGGGAAGCAGACCGGATCATTGTCGCCACCAGGGCGTTCATGACCATTGTGGCAGCGATGGAGCTCGGCGTGACGACCGGAGGAGGCGAGGAGCCATCGACGGCAGCAGCAGAGCCACCGACGGCAGCAGCAGCGGGAGCCAAGGAATGCGGGGGAGACACGCTTTGTTTCTACCACCGCCGCTTCGCAGAGAGGGCACGCAAATGTATACCACCGTGCCAATTCAAGCAACTCGGGAAACGCCAAGACCGGGGGTCAGCCGCAGCCGCGACCCTCGGGGAGGAGAACAAGCTGCTCTACTTGACGGACACACACTCGGGGAGGCATTTCTTCGTGGACACCGGCGCCCAGAAGAGTTTCATCCGGCCGACCTACGCTGACCGGCTGGCAGGATCTAGCGGCCCTGAGATGGCGGCAGCAAACGGCTCGGAGATTAAGACCTTTGGTGAGAGCACTCTACTCTTGTCTCTACAAGGCCGTACATTTGAGTGGACTTTTGTCATAGCAGCATTGAATTACCATATACTGGGGGCTGATTTTCTGTGTGCACATGGTTTGTTGGTAGATATCGCTAACAGACGCCTAGTTAATGCACTGTCCTTTGACTCTCTCCCCTGTATAGCTCAAATGACCCAGCCAACAGCACAAGCCAAAGTCACAGCTGCATGCGGTAAGTTCCACACACTGCTCACTCAGTTCCCAGCACTCACAGTCCCGACGTTTTAGGCAGCCATCGCTAAACACGGGGTGGAGCATTTTATCACCACCACCGGGCCGCCCATTTTTGCAAGACCTCGGCACTTGGACGCAGCTAAACTGGCCATAGCGCGCGAGGAGTTCGCCAACCTGGAGAGGTTGGGCATCATCAGGCGCTCAAACAGCCCATGGGCTTCCCCGCTACACATGGTCCCTAAAGCTGAGGGTTCGTGGCGACCTTGCGGGGATTTCCGCAGGTTGAACAACGCCACAGCGCACGACCGCTACCCAATTCCTCACATTCGGGATTTTTCTGTTCACCTTGCAGGAGCGCACGTTTTTTCTAAAATAGACCTGGTCCGCGGTTACCACCAAGTCCCAGTGCGCGCTGAGGACATACCCAAAACAGCAGTAATAACTCCGTTCGGTTTATTCGAGTTTTTGCGCATGCCATTTGGGCTTAAAGGGGCTGCACAGACATTCCAACGCATGATGGATGCAGTGCTGCGCGATCTCCCTTTCGTGTTCGTCTACCTGGACGATATCTTAGTAGCCAGCGCGTCCGAAGACAAACACGAAACCCACCTCACGACGGTTTTCCGGAGGTTGGAAGAGCACGGGTTAATAATCAACCCAGCGAAATGTCAGTTCAGGGTGACGGGGATTGATTTTTTGGGGCACCGCGTCTCTCCCGAAGGAGCGATCCCACTGCCTGACAAAGTGCGCGCAGTGGCAGATTTTTCCCGGCCGCAAACAGTCAGGGCGCTACAAGAATTTTTGGGAATGGTGAACTTTTATAACCGTTTCCTTCCCCGCGCAGCGCAGCTCATGCAACCACTGTACGCTGCACTCAAAAAACAGAAACCCGTGGATAGGGTTGAATGGACCCCGGAGCGAGAGCGGGCGTTCTTGGAAGTCAAAGCAGCCCTAGCAAACGCCGCATTGCTGGCACATCCAGACCCAACGGCCCGCATAGCGCTCACCACTGACGCTTCAGATGTGACCATAGGGGCTGTCGTGGAGCAGCGCATTGCCGGGGCTTGGCAGCCGCTCGCCTTTTTCAGCAGGACTTTGCGCGACAGTGAACGTAAATACAGCGCGTTTGACAGAGAGTTGCTGGCTCTCCACCTGGCCATTCGCCACTTCCAGTTCTGGCTGGAAGGGCGCAGTTTCACCGCGTTTGTTGACCACAAGCCGCTAACATTTGCAATGGCCAAGGTTTCAGAACCGTGGTCGGGCCGGCAGCAGAGACAGCTGGCCGCGATCTCAGAGTTTACTACCGATATTCAGCATGTGTCGGGCAAACTGAATGTAGTGGCAGACTGCCTCTCGTGCGCCGTGGTGGCCCCAGTCTGCGTGGGGATAGATTACGCAGCCATGGCCGCGGAGCAGGTTAGTGATGCGGACGTGCGCGCGCTCCAGTCTGGACCAACAGGGTTAAGGCTGGAGAGCAGGGTGCTTCAGGATGGCATACCCCCCCCAATCTGCGATGTCTCCACGGGTCGCCCACGTCCCGTAGTCCCAGCCGCGTGACGCCGCCGCATGTTTGAGTCAGTTCACTCTTTGGCGCACCCAGGAGTGCGCGCGTCGGTCAAAATGGTAGGAGAGAAATTTGTGTGGCTGAGCCTTCGCAAACAAGTGAAAGAGTGAGCGGCAGCCTGCGTGGCGTGCCAACGAGCCAAAGTACACAGACACACGAAGGCTCCCTTGGAGCCATTTCGCATTCCGGCTAAGAGGTTCGACCATGTCCACGTGGACCTCGTGGGCCCCCTCCCGCCATCACAGGGGTACACGCACCTCCTGACAATGGTGGACCGCACCACGCGCTGGCCAGAAGCGGTTCCACTGGCAGCAACCACGGCCGAGGAGGTGGCGCGCGCGTTTTTAACAGCATGGGTGGCGCGTTTTGGAGTCCCGTCGGACATTACGTCCGACAGAGGCCCTCAATTTGTTTCCGAACTCTGGTCAACAATGGCCCGCAGCCTGGGTGTCACAATTCACCGCACAACCGCGTACAATCCACAGGTTAATGGGTTGGGAATCCACAGGTTAATGGGAACGTTTTCATAGATCATTGAAAGCGGCTCTCAGGGCTTCACTGACGGATGCAAATTCGGTAGACAAGCTACCGTGGGTTTTATTGGGGTTATGTTCTGCGCCTAAAGAGGATCTGGAAGCTTCCCCGGCAGAACTCGTTTTTGCGCAACCACTCCGGCTGCCCGGGGAGTTTCTGCCAGATCATCCCGCGCCGGACAGATCCCCGTCTCAGCTGTTGCAGCATAGCATAGACACAAGCATGCTGCTGGGCCCTGCCCACCACAGTTTTCCGCTCGTTTTTGTGCCTAAAACTTTGAAAAACGCGGAGTTCGTGTTTGTCAGACATGACGCCCACCGCACTCCACTGCGCCCACCCTATGATGGACCGTTCAGAGTGCTGGAAACAGGGGATAAGCATTTTTTTGCTAGACTTGGGGGGTAGGAGGGAAAAGATTGGCATAGACAGACTCAAACCCACTTTCGTGGTGGCGGACGAGCAGGTGCTGTTGGCGAGGGCCCCTCGGCATGGAAGACCCCCACGGGGAGCTCCCCAGAGAAAAGATTCCCCAGAGCACCCACACGGACAGACAAAAAGTTTTCCCCCCCAAACATCAACCCCCCAGCATGACAGCGCCGCGGAGGCGGTGAATCCTGGTTACAGCAGATACGGGAGAAGACTGAAGCCCAAGCAACATGTGGACTGATGTTTAATGGTTCTATCACAGCATACGGACTGTTATTCTATTGTTCTATCCAAGATGCTCGGGGGGGTGGTATGGCGGCACATGGGGAGAGCATAATTGTGTACCATCTTAGACAAGAACAAAGAGCAGGGGTTCCCTAGTGAGATAACAGGGAGGTGTGAAGGATGAATGAAGTGAATGCAATGTGACGCAAAGGTCACCTTTTGTGTGTTAGAAGCTTCTAGAGGAATGCCAT
The DNA here is from genome assembly GCA_020510985.1 of Pholidichthys leucotaenia. Classification (NCBI taxonomy): domain Eukaryota; kingdom Metazoa; phylum Chordata; class Actinopteri; order Cichliformes; family Pholidichthyidae; genus Pholidichthys; species Pholidichthys leucotaenia. The sequence goes on from CM035836.1 coordinate 336,791,950, forward strand.
GTTATTTAAGAGAAGAGTCTCTGCTGAGATGTCATTCTGTCTATGCCTGTTGTGTGAGTTGTGTAATAAATCGTCTGAGCCAAATCCGCCTCTTCATTTACACGCTCCACAGTACCATCATAACAGCTGCTTACATTTCTCCGGATGCTAATGCTAAGCTTGCTATGAAAGAACTGCATGCAGCTATTAGCAAACAACAAACTGCACACCCAGAGGCAGCATTTATTGTGGCGGGTGATTTTAACCACTCTAACCTCAAGACAGTGCTTCCTAAATTCTACCAGCATGTCTCCTGTCTCACAAGAGGGGACAAAACATTGGATTGTGGGCACATATGTGGGTTCCATATGCTTCACATGCTTATTACTGTATGCTTATTGTTTACTGCACGTCTCAGAGGAACAAAAGGTCTGAACCTCCTAGGGGTAGCAGGAGGATGTGAAGTCTGGCCTTTTGTATGCAGAGAGATGGCCGTGAGGGATTTTCTGACCACCAGGACTTCAGGTGGAGACAGAAGACCTGAAGGGGGTGCATTGTGATTTGGGATGTAAAGACAATGCGACTGTTTGCTTTGATGTCCTGGGGTATAGAAGGGACAGAGGTGGGGGCATGCTTCCCTCTTTTTTGTTTTTGAATGTTGGAGAATGTGATGGTGAATAAAACTGATCTTGAGTAATAAACTCAGCCTCGTCTTTCCACACATCTCCACAGGACCATGTTTACACCAATATTGTGGGAGCCTACACAGCAACTCCCCTCCCCCACCTAGGTCAGTCTGATCACTTATCTTTGTTCCTTACCCCCAAGTATGTACCGTTCATTAATCGGGTGAAGCCATCAGTGAGGACCATCAAAGTGTGGCCAGAGGGGGTTGACTCTGTACTCCAGGAAAAGTTTAGGAACACAGACTGGAGTATGTTCACCTCTCAGGCTACCTGTGGCTCCCACATAAACATCGACTCTTACACCCACTCAGTCCTGGACCATATCAACACCACTATTGACAGTGTCACCACGGAAACACAGATCACCACGTACCCAAATTAGAAGCCGTGGATGAACAGAGAAGTGCGGCTTCTGCTAAAGGCACGTAACAATGCCTTTAGATCTGGTGACGCACAGGCCTACAGTTCATCCAGGGCAGATCTGAAGAGGGGCATCAAGAAGGCCAAGCACAGCTACAAGCTGAAGGTGGAGGAACATTTTGGGGACTCTGACCCCCGACGCATGTGGCAGGGCATTCAAGCTATCTCTGATTATAAGCCCAGCAACTCCATACCTATAGCCATGACTGTGTCCTTTCTCAATGAGCTAAATGACTTCTATGCTCGTTTTGACAAGGACAATAATGAAAAGAACATCAATTTCCCACCCTCTGACGACCTCCACCACCTCACACTCACCCACACCGACGTCCGTAATGCACTGAGTCATGTCAACGTACATAAGGCTGCTGGCCCTGACGGCATTCCTGGGCGTGTGCTGAGGGCATGCGCTGAGCAGCTGGCAGGGGTCTTCACAGACATCTTCAACCTGTCCCTGAAGCCGTGGTACCAGCGTGCTTCAAGACCACTTCTATAGTACCAGTGCCAAAACATTCAACACCATTGTGCCTAAATGACTATCGCCCTGTGGCACTGACGCCCATAGTCATGAAGTGCTTTGAGCGACTGGTCTTGGCACAGCTCAAAAAATGCCTGCCCCCTACACTGGACCCTCACCAGTTTGCCTACCGGAGCAACAGGAGTACAGAGGATGCGGTTTCTACAGCGCTGCACTATGTACTCTCACACCTGGATGACAAGAACACCTACGCAAGAATGCTGTTTGTTGACTTCAGCTCAGCATTCAACAAAGTTATCCCCTCAAAGCTGATCACTAAACTTGGGGACCTGGGAATCAGTACCTCCACCTGCAACTGGATCATGGATTTTCTGACCAACAGACCCCAGCATGTTAAGGTCAGGCCCCAACTGTTCTTCCGTCATCACACTCAACACTGGTGTACCACAGGGCTGTGTGCTCAGCCCATTCCTCTACTCCCTCTTCACCCATGACTGCAGGCCTATGTATGGATCCAATTCCATCATAAAGTTCGCAGATGACACCACGGTGATCGGACTCATCAGGGACAACGATGAGTCAGATTACAGGGCAGAGGTTGAGCACTTGGCTACTTGGTGCGCTGACAATAACCTGCTCCTTAACACCAGCAAAACCAAGGAGCTCATAGTGGACTACAGGAAGGAGAGGGGAAAGACACATGACCCCATCCATATCAATGGCGTAGCTGTTGAACGTGTCCCCAGCTTCAAATTCCTGGGGACCCACATCTCGGAGGACCTGTCCTGGTCAGTTAACACCACCAGCCTGATCAAGAAGGCCCATCAGCTCCTCTTCTTCTTGAGGACACTGAAGAAGAACCATCTGTCAACTGACATCCTGGGCAACTTCTACCGCTGCGTGATAGAGAGCACTCTGACCAACTGTGTCACAGTCTGGTATAGGAGCTGCTCTGTCGCTGACTGTAAGGAGCTGCAGCGGGTGGTGAAAACCGCCCAGCGCATCACAGGGACTCCACTTCCAGTTATAGAGGACATCTACAGGAAAAGATGTCTGCGCCGGGCACGCAGCATTCTTAGGGACTCCAACCATCCTGCTCATGGACTGTTCCAGCTTCTCCCCTCCAGAAGGCGTTTCAGAAGCCTTCGGACTAGAACCAGCAGGTTTAGGAACAGTTTCTTTCCAACAGCTGTCACGTTATTGAACTTAGTTCCCCGCTGACTCTCTTACCATCATCTCTTACCATCCTCACCTGTATATAACTGCCCATCTAACTTATTGTACATTATTTGCACATAACAGTACTCTTAACTTTCTGCACTGCTGCATATATTTGCATATACTTGCTTAAATTGCACATACTGTCAATTACTGTATATACTGCACTGCTGTCCTTTGCACTTCTGATTGGATGCTAAACTGTGTTTCGTTACCTTGTATTCATACATGTGTAATGACAATAAAATTGAATCTAATCTAATCTAATCTAGTCTTATCATTTCCCAAAATACAGTTATTCTCTTACACTTCCAAAAAACATGTGTGTGATCCACATCGTATTCTCCACATTCTCTCCAACATTTCTGAGGTTGGTTGAGTTGTTTATTTTCATCTTTGGTGTGATAAAGTAACGCACTAAGTTTTTCCAGGCAAATTCCCTCCAAATCCGCGAACTGGTGGATGAGTGGTGAGTCTTGCATATATTTTGCCATTCATCTTCTGTGATTTCTATGCCAATTTCTTTCTCCCACTTCTTTTTTATATACTCGGTTGTATGTTTATTATTTAGGTTTAATGCCTTATACATTGATGATATAAATTTCTTTTCGTTTTCTTTATATGCTTTAATTATGACTTTTATCACGTCATTCACTTCCTTGGAGGGATCCACCCAGATTTCTTTTGTTTAGTAATCTCTTAGTTGGAGATATCTGAAAAAATCAGAGATCCCCAATTCATATTTTTCTTTTAAATTCTGATAACTCTCCAACTTTCCTTTCTTTTCTAGAACACACCAAGCTGTGGCTCCTTTTTCTGTCCATCTTTTAAATCTCTGGTCATATTGATTTGGTTTAAAATTTTTATGACATCCTACCCAATTCAGAATTTTTATGTCTTCCTTAATCTTGTATCTTTTTAAAATGTTAAACCATGTGTCTAATGTATGCTCACTGATTGAATCCATTTCTTGTTTGAGTTTCTTATATAAGTCTTTATCTCCAATCACAGTTTGAATCGGAATATTTGATATTACTTTTTCTATATCTTTCCATTTTGCTACAAAATTTGGATTGCACCAACAGTACAAAGGTCTTAATTGAGCAGCATAAAAATATTCCTTTAATTTTGGTAATGCCATTCCACCTAGGTTTTTGGAAAGCTGGAGAGTTTGATATCTAACTCTGGGTCATTTACCTCCCCAGATGAACCTGGATATTGTTTTGTCCCACTTTATAAATTGGTCTGGAGGGATCTCTACTGATAACGATTGGAACAGATAGAGAAATCTGGGTAGTATATTCATTTTAACTATTTCGATTTTTGAATTAAAGTCCAGTGGTAGGGTTGCCCATCTTTCTATATCTTTCTGTATATCTTGATATACCTATTCATAATTTATATTGAATAGTTCAGAGAGGTCTTTTGTTAATGTTACTCCCAAGTATTTAATTTGCCTCATACTCCAGCTAAGTTTATAAGATTTCTGAATTGTTATTGAAGGTGTATAATTAATTGTAAGTATCTGAGTTTTAGAAATATTTATTTTATATCCTGATAAATGGCCATATGTTTCAAGGAGCTTCATCGCTATGGGAAGTGTTGTGTTTGGTTGTTCGAGGAAGACCATTACATCATCAGCAAAAAGTCCAATTTTATGTCCTATTCCTTTGATTGTGACCCCTTTAAGTTTCTCATTTTGTCGAACCGCTTAGGCCAGTGGTTCAATGTAAATGGCAAAGAAAGCCGGTGATAGGCAGCATCCTTGTCTTGTGGATCTTTGCAGATGTATTTTACTAGTTAAGCTTCCATTTAGTTTTATTCTGGCTGTAGGCTCTTTGTAAAGTGTTTTAATCACCTGTATTGATTTATCATTAAATCCTAACGCTCTAGCACCAAATATAAATATCTCCAATTCACACAATTAAATGCCTTTTTGGCATCTATACTCATCAAGATTGTACTTTGTTTTTTCTTTTGTGTCTGTTCTATGATATGTAAGGTTCTCCTAATATTGTCCTGGGCTTTACGTCCCTTTATAAATCCTGTTTGATCTTCAGCTATTAGTTCTGCCGGAAATGTGTTTAATCTTTTGGCTATTATTTTTGTATATAGCTTATAATCTATGTTTAACACTGAGATTGGTCTATAGTTGTGGCACTCATTCTTATCTTTATCCACTTTGGGAATGACTGTTATTATTGCTTCTGACCATGTTGGTGGGATTTTATTTTTTGAGAGTGTCCAATTAAAGGATGTCTGGAGCAGTGGAATTAGTTCTTCTTTAAACAGTTTTTTTTTTTTTTTTTTTTGTACCATTCTGCTGGATATCCGTCACTCCCTGGAGATTTATTATTTTTTAATGAGTTTATTGCTTCTTCTACCGCTTTTTCTGTAATTTTGGCAATTAATCTGTCATTTTGTGAGGTGCCAATTGCCGGTAAATCCAAATCATTTAAAAAGGATCTCATTTCATCCTCCTCTGCAGCAGGTGGCTGCATATATAATTTTTTTTATAGTACTGGTAGAATATTCTTTCTATCTCTTCTGGATCATCAATTATCTCCTTAGTTAGTGGGTCTTTAATTTTGTGTATTGTATTTATTGCCTGTTGTTTTCTTATACGTTTTGCTAATAATTTTGTAGATCTCGAGCCCGTTTCATAATAATTCTGTCTTAAGAATAAGTTTCTTTTCTCAATTTCATTCAGTAGTATATCATCTATTTTCTTTTTGGTATCCTTGATTTGTTGAAATGCCTCCTGATCGTTTGTGTCTTGATATTTCTTCTCATATTCCCTTAACTTCTCTGAGTATTTCTTATAGGTTTCCAATCTTGCTCTTTTCAATAATGCCATTTTTGCTATTAGTTTTCCTCGAATAACCACCTTCAAAGCATCCCATAGTATGGTTGGATCCACTTTAGGGCTGGGAACGATCCCTAATTTCCAGAATTGATTCGATTCCGATTCTTGAGATTCTGAATCGATTCGATTCGATTCGATTCCGATTCAATCCCGATTCGATCTGGGGAATTACCATTTTAATAGCCATTTTACTTCCCATGAAACAAAAATCTTCGAGACCTAATGCTGCAAATTGTACCACAAATCTTCTAACTTTGTTAATACATAAATTATCACATATAGAACTGACCCAAAATCAGTTACAATAATGCACTTTTTATTATTTAACTTATCATTTCATAAAGTGCTCACAGGTGCTTTCTTTAGTGCAAAGGATGTGTCGTGTCAAGTTCACCACCCAGAGTCAGGAAACAAATTCAATGCATGAACCATGCAGACATCATCTCACTGTATTTCAGTCCCTCCAGGATTTTGTCAGCTGTTTTTGTGATTGTTGTGGCCCAAAAAGCCTGGATTTGTGGGAGCTTTTCCAAAAAATTATGGCACTTTTAGAGTTTTTTTGCACTCAAAGTTGTGTGAGGAAGTACAGATTTTAAAGCAGCTGCTTTTTCCATAGTTTACAGTGATGCTATTCTACGTAACACCACAAGAAAAGTACAGGATTGCCAAAAATTTCCTGTTAAACAGTAATTTATTTAGAATTAAATGCTCAGTAAAATTGTAAAAAAAAAAAAAAAATGACCAATATTGTGTTCTTGCTGAGAACTTTAAAAAAAGAAATAAAAGAATTTGTCATTACAACAACTAAATTGCATTGAATACATGTTAGTGTGGAGAAAATGATGGCAGCACCTCCTTGAATCTTGAACTTGAAGGCCTTCTTCTGTGCTGAAATCCACATGAAGCAGGGATGCTCCTCCACTGACGACCTCTGACCTTCACAAGGTCTCAGTGAGGATGAAGCTTCCAGTCTTCACACATCTGAAGGCAGATAAAAAGAATAAATTTCACAGTAAAATTAACATTCATATTTTTAGATCGCCACACCACAGTAGGGTTTAATAATTTAGGGGTTTTTTTTATATTTTAACTACAAATTAACTTTCAATGTTGGAAAAGGGTTTCATTTCATTTCCTGAGAAGGTTTGTTCATTTCAATTTAGTTCTACTGAGTAAAAATAGCTTGTTGTACTGCAGCTTTTATTAATTTTATTGTGCTTTATTTTCTTCACATCGCTTAAGTGGCAGAAGTCCATAATCTCATAAAATATACCTTAATTCTGCATTTATTCACAGCGCTTAACCAACAGTTCTCTCTGTGTCCATAGTTTGTAAAAGAAACCACCATCATGCCAGATAAATTATTAATTGACGACACAAACGTTAAAAGAAACAAATATTATACTTACAGTCTCAGCAGCTCCAAGTCTCTGCTTCACGGGTTTCAGTCTCCGCGCATTTTCCGTTCATCAGTCGTCAACTTTATGTTCCAACACAGCGCTGCACGGAGTAAAAGTCCGTTTATCCCCGCTTTATGAAAAATATTAAGAAGCTGTTGAGGACAGTCTATACAGTGACTTTTGCTGCTAAATTAAGAGACGCACATTATTAACTCCGCGTCATGTAAACACAAAAGACGTGTGCACACGCCGCAGGGAACACAGAAGTTTTATTTATGAAAAATATTCAGAAGCTGTTGAGGACAATCTTTACGGTGACTTTTGTTGCTAAATTAAGAGACGCACGTTATTATCTCCGCTCGTGTAAACACGAAAGGCGTGTGCACGCGCGGCAGGAAACTCTTGCCGGATGAGAACCGTTTTAACACCACAGAAGAAGAACTAGCATATCCGTTAGCTTGCTAGCTCCGTTAGTGCGTCGGTTGTTTATGGTTCTCGGCCGTTGTTCCTGGCTCACTGACCCGGTTTCGACCCGATTATACTCAGCAGATGTTCACAAATGTAAAAATATTATATTAAAACATATTAATATTAAAAGATCGATCCGCAGATTTTGTGGATCGATACCGGCTCAGTCAAACATGTATCGATCCATATCGATATATTGATCTTTTGAACCCACCCCTAATCCACTTCCTCATTATTGTTTTCTTCGATATATTGTTTGATTTCTTTTTTTAGGTCCTCTACCAGTTCTTTGTTGTTGAGTATTCCCACATTGAGTCTCCAACACGTTTGTCTCTTTCAGGCATTTAACTGAATCTTTAAATATACAGCATTGTGGTCTGAAATATCAGCTCCTCCTATTTTACATCCATCTACCCTATACCTATCACCTATATTTATAAAGAAGTGATCTATCCTCGAGTGGACCTTGTGGGTGGCCGAGTAATGAGTATAATCTTTTTCATATGGATTGAGACTCCTCCAAATGTCAATCATACCCATCTCTTCTAGTTGCAGTTTTAAAAATTTTGTCAGGTGTTTTTTGTTTCTCTTTAAACTTGTTGTATCCTGGCTATGATTCATAATTATGTTAAAATCACCTCCACAAATTAGAATTCCCTCTGTTTCTGTTGCAGTGTTATCAAAGAGAACTTTGAAAAAATGTTTATCACTTTCAGGAGGAGCGTAGACATTTACCAGGGTGACAGGTTCATTTTCCAGCTTCCCTTTCACCAGTATATATCGTCCCTCTTTATCCCTGATTTCTTTTCCAAATTCAAACTTAGTTGTATTTGAGATTAATATCAGGACTCCTCTTTTATGCCCCTGTTTGCATGAACTGTAAAATGAGTTTCTAAATCCTAATCTTTTAAATTTTTCATGCTGTTTTTGAGATAAGTGAGTCTCTTGCAGAAATGTAATTTCCACCTTTTCCTTCTTCACTTTTGTTAGGACTTTTGCTCTCTTTACAGGTGTATTTAGACCATTTACATTTAGCGATATAATCTTAAGACTATTTTTTATCATAACACTTAAACCATGTTTTCATGTGTTTCCCTGAGCAGTTTGAACCAGAACTATGCACACATTTGAACATCACAGTAAGAACATAAACCATAAATAACTTCCACCTGGGGGTCTCTCGATTTCCCCCCGTGCCCCTGTTGGTAGGTGGATAGGAAATCCTCTTCTTCAATAAGGGCCCATCCCTAGACTGAGAAAACCATTCTACTGGTGGATCCCCCCTCAGTCTAATTAAGTCCGACATTTACACATGAGCTCTCAGTCTATTATGAATTTAAAAGAAAATAAGCATAAGGCCATACAGTATTACAAAACTCTTATTACGGTATATATTCATGAGAAAATGTATTCCCTTGTTTTTATGAGTAGAGTTGAGTCTATATCTCAGTGGGTGAGAACGCTGTTCTTTTACCCCATTTGGAGATTTCGATTCTTCATCTCCAACTTTTACACACGAGTCTTACCATTTAGTTCGTTACTTAACCCCTGAAGTTCTCCGTCTTCCTCGTTGCTATTTCCTTTGAAATTCACGCAGTTTCTCCTTCACTCGGTGCACTGTATCCCGGTTCGGGGACACAGCTGTCCCGCTGCCTCTCTTTGTCTCTCCGCCTCTCACTCGTTGCCATCCCGATGCTCTGCGGTTCTCTCCTTCACTGTCGCCTTCTGTGTTGTTCGGCATGTCCAGCTGGAATCCCCTCGCTCTTACGTCCCGTGCAGCTTCCCCAGTGTTGTTGTAACTCTTTACTCCATCACTCCAATGAATTCATATTTTTGTGTACGGAGTTTGGAAGGGTATGTTCCTGTCTTTTAGCGTCTTCTTTATGTCACAATATGCTCTGTGTTTCTGTACATTTTCAGCAGGATAATCATGGTCAAACTGAATGCGTGCATCACCCACTTTAATTTTCTTCTGCCACGCTTTTTTAGCACCATGTCCTTGATTTCGAATGTCTGAAAATTAACCACTATTGCCCTCGGTTAAGCACCTGCCCTCAGTTCCTGTGGCGGGGTTCTGTGAGCTCTTTGGATCTGCAGACTGAAATCCCCGGAGATCTCCAGCTCTCTTTTTAATAACTGTTCCAGGTAGTTCTTCACAGAGCTTCCTTCAGTTTCTTCCGGTAGGCTAAAGATGCAAACGTTATTTCTCCGAGACCTCGCTTCTGGGTCTACCATTTTATCTTGCATGTAGCTTGTCTGCTTTAGCATCTTTAGCAGCATCTCATTAGCCTCCGTGTTCCACTCTTCCAGCTCAGATATGCGACCCTGGGCCTCAGCTTATACTCGCCTTTTGGTCCTGTACTTCTTTGTTGCATTCTGTGAATTTATGGTCCATATCTTGTCTGAGGGATGCAATTTCTTCTATCATTTCCTTCTTTATTTCGTCTTTAAAATGTGTCAATTCCTCATGAAGATTTTGTTGCAGGTCTTTTATATCTTTGCTAATGCTGGCTAATCCCACCTGTAGGGCCTCGGTGTGGTTGTGGTCCATTTTCACCGCTATGGTGTCTTCAGAATCATTTTCACTGCGCTTGGTGGCTCCCTCTTCTCCAAGTTGTTCTGTGGGTGACTTCTTAGTGCTTTTGCGGCCTCTGCATATATTTCCACCACTCATTTCTAAAATGTTTTATATATATGACTCGAGTTAGGTGTTCTAAATGGCGTTTGAATATAAAGACTGATACGAGCTCTTAACTGCACAGCCGCTCACAACGCCATCTTTCCCGGCACCCCAAATTTTGTTTTTTTTAAGAGTGACAAAAATGCAAAAATATAAGAAATCAGGAAGGGGGCCAATACTTTTTCACACCACTGCATATACAGCTGTGGAAAAAATTAAGAGACCACATAGACACTGCGAAATTATCACTTTTTCTGGTTTTATTATTTATACGTACCATACAGTATGTGTTTGAGTAAAATGAGCATTTTTTTTTTATTATCTAACATACTTAAAACAACCCACCCAAATTCCAAGTCAAAATATCATCATTTAGAGCATTTAAGCGTTAAGAAATGACATTGGGCCAAAACACCAAAAAATATGTTGCTTGTAGATGTGCTTTTTGATGTGCTTGGAGATCAAATAATAAAAAGAAAACAAGTTCAAGATCATTTTTAAACACTACAATACTTAAGTTTGAGTTTAAACTTAAAATTAAACTCTTTATTTATATAGCACCTTTCATCCAACAAAGAGCAGCTCAAAGTGTGTTACAGTTAAAAACAATTCCAGATAAAATGCAAACAAAACAATAAAAAGACAAAGAGAACCCTCCTGAACCCCTCCTCCCGGCCCCACTCTCATCCAGGGCATACATCCACCTGACCCACAACCCACCCCAGAGCCCACCTCCTCCCACCCTGTTCCACCCCACCTACAAGTAATAATATGCATAGTTAAAACACTGCTGAGCACTGAGGACCAGGGTGAGGACACATCATCATGGGGGGACCATCAGCAACAGGAGTCGGTCTCAGCCCACAGCTGCAGAGACACTGACACAGGGGCCACCCCGGCCCAGGCAGACAGAGGGGTCCACACCACAACCAACAGGTTGTGACTGGACTCCCCCATCCCACCAAGCCAGGACCACTACCACAGCAGCATCACCACCACCAGAGCCAATTACAGCTCCAATGCCGAAAGACCCCCAATGAGGAAACACTAGAGCTAAGAATAACATATGATAAAATAAAATACAATAGAATACAATAAAAAGCAGCTTAAGATCATGAATAAAAATAAATAAAACGAGAATAAAATGGTTAAAGGAATAATAAATATACCCATACATATACTGTAGTGCAAAACTGGATTGAAATAATCTAAAATTATAAAGATATATAAATAAATAAACTAGCCAAATAAGTGTGTATATAAACATAAACGATAAAATTAGTTAAAAGTTAAAGTAAAAAGGTGGGTCTTGAGCCTCCTTTTAAAAATATCAACGCTCTCTGCAGCCCCGAGGTCCTCTGGCAGGCCGTTCCACAGACGTGGGCCGACAAACTCGAACGATGCCTCACCGTGGGTTTTGTCCTGACTTTAGGTATCATTAAAAGGCCAGTACCAGAGGACCTCAGGGTCCACAAGGGATGATATGGTAAAAGCAAATCAAATAAGAAGGCCCAAGACCATTAAGAGTTTTATAAACTAATAAAAGAACTTTAAAATCGATTCTGTAACTCACAGGGAGCCAATACAGTGATTCTAAAACTGGTGTAATATGCTCTCTCTTTCTGGTCTTCGTCAGCACATGGGCTGCTGAATTCTGTAATAGTTGTAAGTTACTGATCATCTTTTTAGGAAGACCAGAAAGGAGAGGACTGCAATAATCAATATGTCTTGAAATAAAAGCATGCATTAGCATCTCTGTGTTTTCTCCTGAGAGAAATGGACGGACTCTGGCTATATTCTTTAGATGATAAAATCCAATTTTTAAAATGTTATTAACATGTGGAATAAAACTAAGCTCAGAGTCAAAAATAACGCCCAGGTTTTTAACTCATTTTGATGGAATAAGAGACAGTGTTTGTAATCTTGGTAAAAGTTTCTGTCTCTGAGCCTCAGGACCGATAATTAAACTTCAGTTTTGTCCTGATTGAGCTGTAGGAAATTCTCTGCTATCCAGGACGTAATGTCTAAAATGCAATTAAAAAGGATATCAATTGGTGCTGGGTCATCAGGAGAGATGGAAATGTAAAGCTGGGTATCATCAGCATAACTGTGGAAACTAATTCCGTGTCTCCTGATGACATTGCCTAGTGGCAGCATGTACAAATTAAAAAGAATTGGACCAAAAATCAAACCTTGAGGAACACCACAATCCATGCTGTGTATCTCTTTGATGAGTGTTCACCCAGGGTGACTTAAAATTCTCTACCAGTGAGGTAGGATTTAAACCAGCTAAAAACAGTGGCTGACAGGTCGATCATATTGTGCAATCTGTTTAAAAGAATATCATGGGCTACTGTGTCAAATGATGCACTTAAATCCAGTAAGACCAGGACCAAGAGTACACTCTTGTCCATGTTGATTCTAAGATAATTTAGAACAGGGGCCTCAAACTCGCGGCCCGCGGGTCAATTGATGCCCGCAGGCCCTTTATTTGTGGCCCCCACTTGACATCAAAGTTTAGAGTTAGTGCGGCCTGCGTGTTTTTCTTTTTTCACAATGTTTTTCACAAGCACCTTTTTGCCGAGCCGTTGCACGAGTTGTTGCCCTGGGCATTTTATGTATTTTCTGACACTTATGGGATACCATAGCTCAGACTCGTAACAGCTTCCGGTGGTGTTTGTTGACAACGCAACGTCACTTGGTTGAAACAGGATTCCAGAGTGACACAGAGTGGAAGGAAAATATATCCTGTAATGCTTTTTTGTCACCCAGCCCCAGTCATGTCTTTCTCAAAACGTGCCGTGAAGAGAAAGTTGGCGACGAGCACAGACGATTTCAGGAAAAGTGGGAGACGGAATATTTTTTTGTTGAGCACAGGGACACCCCGATGTGTCTTATATGCACAGAGAAAGTTGCGGTGCACAAGGAATACAACATCAGACGACATTACTCAACTAGACATGCTGAGGAGTATGCAAAATACCAGGGAGATGAGAGAGTTGACCGGGTCGCCAATCTTAAAACATGTCTACTGTGGCAACCAGATTTTTTCAAAAACGCAAGCAAAGAGAGTGATGCGGCAGTCAAAGCTAGCTACGTGATGAGTGAGATGATTGCTAAGGCAGGAAAGCCATTCACAGACAGTGAGTTAATCAAAAAGTGCATGTTACAGGCTGCTAGTATAGTCTGTCTGGAAAAGAAGGGTCAGTTTAGCAACCTCAGCCTTTCAGCCAACACAGTGGCAGAACGCATTTCTGACCTGTCAGGTAACATATATGAACAACTGCGTGAGAAAGCCAAACATTTCAGTGCATACTCAGTCGCTCTTGATGAGAGCACAGACAACACTGGTACTGCGCAGCTCGCAATATATGTCCGTGGTGTTGACGACAATTTTGAAGTGATGGAGGAGCTACTTAAAGTGATTCCAATGCATGGCCAGACCACCGCTCAGGAGATATTCCGCTAGCTGTGTGATACCATTGTGGATGCCGGTTTACCATGGAAGAGGTTTGCTGGAATAACAACCAACGGAGCGCCATCAATGACAGGGAGGAGAAATGAACTGGTGGCACTTGTTCAAAGAAAACTGGAAGAGGAGGGTGTGGAAGAGGCCATTGCTCTGCACTGCATTATCCATCAGCAGGCCCTTTGCAGCAAATGCTTGAAGTTTGACAATGTGATGTCTGTCGGTGTGAAATGCATCAACCATATCAGATCCAGGGGCTTAAAGCACTGGCAGTTCCGCACCTTTTTGGAGGAAATAGAGTCAGCATATGAGGATGTGCTCTACTTCACTGAGGTAGGTTGGCTCAGCAGGGGAAACTTCTTGAAGAGGTTTTTTGAGTTGAGAGCAGAAGTGAAAGCCTTCATGGAGAAGGATGGAATGGCTGTTCCTGTGCTAAGTGATCCCAAATGGCTCATGGACTTAGCTTTTCTTGTTGACATCACACAGGAGCTGAATGTACTGAACAAGAATTTACAAGGCCAGGGGCAGCTTGTCAGTGCTGCCTATGACAAGGTCAGAGCACTCTCCACAAAACTTGTGTTATGGAACGCTCAGCTCTTTCAGACAAACCTCTGCCATTTCCCAGCATGCAAGGCACTCATGGATGCGGGCACACCATTCAGTGGTGAGAAGTATGCTGATGCCACTGTAAAGCTACAGGAGGAATTTGATCACAGGTTTGCAGACTTCAAGACACACAGAGCCAATTTTCAAATTTTTTCTGACCCCTTCTCCTTCGATGTGCAAGATGCCCCTCCTGTGCTTCAAATGGAGCTAACTGACCTTCAGTGCAATTCTGAACTCAAAGCCAAGTTCAGGGAGGTGAGTGGAAAAGCAGACAAGCTTGGACAATTTTTGAGAGAATTGCCCCCCACCTTCCCTGAGCTTTCCAGGATGTTCAAGCGGACCATGTGCCTTTTTGGGAGCACATATCTGTGTGAAAAGCTCTTCTCCACCATGAATTTTCACAATTCAAAGTACAGGTCCAAACTTTCTGATGAGCATCTTCAAGCCATACTGAGGGTCTCAACTGCTTCCTCCCTCAAGCCAAATGTGGCTCAGCTGTGTAAGAGGAAGTGCTGCCAGGTCTCTGGTAGCAAGGAGTAGATAAGAAAAGCCTATGTTCTGAAGAACCGTTCATGTTCTGAACTGTTATTATCAAAGGTTGAAAAGACTGAATCGGTTGTACTTTTTTTTTTTTTGGAATACTTGAAACCCTTTTTTTTTGTGGAATACTTGATGCGGCCCAGCCTCACCCAGACTCTACCTCCAGTGGCCCCCAGGTAAGTTGAGTTTGAGACCCCTGATTTAGAACCTTGATCAGGGCTGTCTCAGTACTGTGATTTGACCGAAAACCCGATTGAAATGTGTCATACAAATCATGAATTTTCATAAAATCATTTAACTGGATACAAACTACTTCCTCTAAAATTTTACTTCAAAATGGCAGGTTGGATGCTGGTCTGTAATTGTTCAATACTTCAGTGTCTAAATTGTTTCTCTTCAGAACAGGCTTGACAATGGCCGTCTTATAAGCACTAGGAAAAACTGTCTGAAGAGAATAATTTAAAATTGTCATAATGTCGGACCCAGAGAACACACACACACACAGGCTCAAGTGCAATACGATAATCTTTATTGTTTTACCAGCAGGTGTGTGGGCGCGTGTATGCGGTATGTGAGTGTTTTGTGGGTGAACGAGCTGCAGCCGGGGGTGAGACAGAACGCTGCACAGCCTGGCAACCCTAGAGACAGAGCCAAACACAGATATTAGATTCAGCCGTGTTGTAATGGATGGAAAACTAACAGGGCTTACTTGCAGGTGTTCTGGTGATGGCGTCGGCTTGGGCTGAGGGCCTCCTGCCAGGAAGACAACGTCTGCTGAGCGCGCCCAGTAAAGCGCTGGGATGCGCGGCGTGGTGAGAGCGATTCCGCCACCGCGGGGAAGAGAACCGCCGCCAAAGGGATCCACCTGTGCACAGGGGAGAGCCTGGGAGAAAAGGTGAGCTGGAATGTTGAGCTTGCGTGCCAACAGAGAGTCCAACGATGATGCGCAGGGCTGAAAGGAATCAGGGTGTGCGCGGGACGAAGAGCATAGCAAAGCAGACGGCTCCGTGCCGAAGCTCCAGGCAGAGCAGGCTATATAGCCCGGGGCTGATTACCCACAGGTGTGCACGCAGCTGAGGCAGGTGATGGCCCAGAGTGAGTTGTAACAAAAATGTTAAGAACATCTTTAACTAAAAAGCTACAAATGGATTTAAAAATAATGTAGGAATTGGATCTGAAAGACAGGTTGCTGGTTTTAACTGGGAGATAACTTTCTTCAGCACCTTAGCATCAACCAGGTCAAAACTGTCCAGTGTTTCCCCACATAGAAACAAAGGTTCAGCTGTATTAAAAGCAGTAGGTTGTAATAGTTTAATAGCTGACCTTATAGTTTCTATTTTGCTGCTGAAGTGAGCTGCAAATTCCTCACATTTGGAGTCTGTAGACATCCTGCTAGACATGTTAAAAACCAAGTTTATTAACTAAGTGTTATACTAAGGTATAACACTAGGGGCGCCACACGAGTCGGCTGCCTTTTGCAACAGCGGCTCGATTCCGAGTCTTTTTCCCTTCCTCTCTCTTTTGATCCGTCTTTTTTTTTCACCCCACTTATATCACGGACACACAGATCGTCCTAAATGTCTCCTGAGCCGGTGGACGGAGCCACTGTCTATAGCAGGATACGATACAGCAGAGAACAGCTGCTAGCATTCAACCGCCACCCGGTCCCATTGGAAATACTCGACATACCGAGAGAACTGAGGCGAAAACGCCGCGGCTGCCGGGCTGGAGTAAGGCGGAGGACAAAAAATATAAGGTACAGACCCTCCCTTCCATCTGTTGTCATGGGAAATGTACGGTCGATACTGGGAAAGTTAGATGAGCTAGCGGCTATCTCCCGTTATGATAGCACATACCGGGAGTGCTCTCTCCTTTTGTTTACTGAGACGTGGCTAACTGAACTAGCAGCAGATGCTAACATTGAGCTGGAGGGTTTTCACATGATACGAGCTGACCGAACACCAGACAGTGGCAAGGCTAGGGGCGGTGGAGTGATCATGTATGTTAACAACAACTGGTGCAGACCGGGACATATCACTGTTAAACAACGACACTGCAGCAAAGACATTGAGTTGCTAGCTGTTAGCATGAGGCCTACATATCTCCCGAGAGAACACTCACACGTGATCTGCATTGTTGTTTATGCAAATCCGACGGCGAACGCTGGGACAGCACGTGACGTCATCCATTCAGTAACCAGCAGGCTGCAGACAGAACACCCAGATGCTCTTCTCCTCATCTCAGGCGATTTCAACCATGTTTCACTGTCTCCCATTCTACCCACGTTCACCCAGTATGTCACATGCCACACTAGAGACAATAAAACACTGGATTTATTCTACGCAAACACTAAGGAGGCGTACACCTCATCACAACTACCCCCACTCGGGAGATCGGATCACAACTTGGTTCATCTCCGGCCGGTGTACAAACCCCTAGTGCACAGACAACCTCCGGCCATGCACACTGTGGAGTTATGGTCTGAGGAGACAATGGACACCCTAAAGGGCTGTTTTGAAGCCACCGCCTGGAAGCAGCTCTGCGATCCACATGGTGAGGACATCGATGGCCTCATTCACACCTTCACGGGCTACCTCAGCTTCTGTGTGGACAAATCCGTTCCCACCAAGACCATACGGCGTCACTCAAACAACAAACCCTGGATCAACCCTGAGATTAAAACACTTCTGAGAGAGAAGAAGAGGATCTTCAGGTCAGGGAACAGGGAGATGCTGAAGTCCGTACAGAGGGAGCTGAGGAGAAAGATCAGAGAAGGCAAGGACAGCTTCAGGAAGAAGATGGAGGACAAGCTGCAACAGAGCGACATCAGCGGGGTCTGGAGAAACCTCAAAACCATCTCGGGGCTCCAGAATACCTCCCCCCAGGCCACAGGGGGCAGGGAGTGGGCGAACAACCTGAATCTGTTTTTCAATAGATTTGACCAACCGCCCTCCCCCCTGACTGCACAACAACCACTGCTGCCTCTAAAGAAATCAAGTCCTGCTGCCCACTCCCCACTCTACCAACACCCCCCCACTCCCAACACACAGCCCCCCATCCTGACCCTGACCAGGACCCAGGTGAGGACGGAGCTGAGGAAGATCAAGGCGAGGAAGGCGCCGGGACCGGACGGCATCAGCGCAAAGCTCCTCAAGTCCTGTGCAGACCAGCTGTGTGGGATTGTGACGTATATCTTCAACATGAGCCTGAAACTGGGGAGGGTACCACAGCTGTGGAAAACATCTTGTGTGGTACCTGTACCAAAAACTTCCCACCCCAAAGACCTGAACAGCTACAGACCGGTGGCCTTGACGTCCCACTTGATGAAGACCCTGGAGAGACTGCTCCTTGCTCACCTCCGCCCCCTGGTGGAACCAGCGATGGATCCACTCCAGTTCGCCTACCAGCATGGCATTGGGGTGGAGGATGCGGTGATCTTCCTCCTTCACCGTTCTCTGTCCCACCTGGAGAAGCCCGGGAATATGGTGAGGATCATGTTCTTTGACTTCTCCAGTGCTTTCAACACCATCCAACCGATGATCCTGAAGGACAAGCTGCTGCGCGCAGGGGTGGACCAGCACCTGTCATCATGGATCCTGGACTACCTCACGAACCGGCCTCAGTTTGTGAGAACCCGGGACTGTGTGTCCGACACGATCATCAGTAGCACGGGGGCCCCCCAGGGAACGGTGCTGGCTCCCTTCCTGTTCACTCTTTATACTGCGGACTTCTCACACAACACAACACACTGCCATCTACAGAAGTTCTCTGATGACTCTGCGATCGTTGGCCTCATCTCCAATGGAGATGAAGCTGAGTACAGAGGGCTTATCCAGGACTTCGTGGACTGGTGCCATCGGAACTGCCTCCAGATCAACGCGAGGAAAACTAAGGAGCTGGTGGTGGACTGCCGCAGGCATGGGCAGCCCCTCACAGTACCAGTAAATATACAGGGAACAGACATCGAGATGGTGACATCCTATAAGTACCTGGGTATTCATCTGAACAATAAACTAGACTGGTCACACAATACTGATGCACTCTACAAGAAGGGACAGCGCAGGCTGTTCCTGCTGAGGAGACTCAGGTCTTTTGGTGTACAAGGGGCGCTGCTGAAGTCATTCTATGACACGGTGGTGGCATCAGCCATCACTTTTGGAGTGGTCTGCTGGGGCAGTGGCATTACTGCAGCCGATAGGAAGAGACTGAACAAACTGATTAAGAAAGCTAGCTCTGTCCTGGGGCAGCGCCTTGATCCGATGGAGGAGATAGGAGAGAGAAGGACGGTGGCTAAACTGTCATCTCTGCTGGAGTCCGAGTTCCACCCTATGCAGGACATACTGAATGCACTGAGGAGCTCATTTAGCAGCAGACTACATCATCCCAGGTGCACAACCGAGAGGTTTCGTAGGTCCTTCCTACCAACGGCTGTCAGACTGTACAACCTAAGCAGGGCTGCTCGCAGAGATAGCAAAAAAGACGTAACAAACTAATAGTTTTTTGAATGCAGAAGATGCAATAGACTTACACAGTGGTCCTCTCCGGCATACAACTAGGAGCATGCCGGTCGCTATGGAGGGTGAGAGTGTGTATGGGCACATAATCATACCATGCAGGATAGCTGGGTAGACGGTTATGCTGTTTCATTCCATCTAGCGGCAATGCTCTGCACTGTGTGTGTTTATATATTTGCATATTTGTTCCGTCTAGCTGCAATGCTCCGTACTGTGGGTGTTTATATATTTATATATCTACATGTTATTCCATCTAGCTACATTGCTCCGCACTGTGTGTGTTTATATACTTGCATATTTATTCCACCTAGCTGCAATGCTCCGTACTGTGGGTGTTTATATATTTACATATTTATTCCATCTAGCTACAATGCTCTGCACTGTGTGTTCATATATTCATATATTATTCCATCCAGCTACAATGCTCTGCACTGTGTGTCTGTGTGTGTGTGTATATATATATATTTTATAGTAATACGTACATATGTTTATTAGCTGCTCTTGCTTGCTTGTTTTTTTTTCTTGCCTTCTGATTGTTGCTCTGAGTGTTGCTATCCCTGTGCTGTTGCAATCCTGGAATTTCCCCGTTGTGGGACTAATAAAGGCTTATCTTATCTTATCTTATCTTATCTTATCTTAATCAGTTATTGAAAAAAGTTTTTTGGATTATTGTGATTATTGTTGATGAGTCTGGAAAAATGTACCAGTCTTGCTTCTTTTATTGCTTTATTGTAGCTGTTGATTTTTTTTTTTTAAATTGGAGGTTAATTTCTAATTTGTTTTGTCTCCATTTTCTTTCAGCAGCTCGACATTTTTGTTTTAGTTGTTTAATTTCTTCTGTTCTCCAGGGTGGCGTTGGATTAGTGGAAAGCTTAAGGCACTACTGTGTCAAGTGCTATTTCCAATTTTCTGTTAAAACCATCCACAATAAAGTCACAAGATGAGGGTAAAAAGTCAGCAGAAATGTCACTTAAAAAATCAACAAATTTAGCAGCCACCTCAGCAGTGAGATGGCACCTCCTCACAGTGTGTTATGGGATAAAATCACCATTCTGTTTAAAACAACTGATAGTAAAAAATATGCAAAAATGATCAGAGATGGCTAAATCTAAAACAGAGGTGATGTGCGTTGACAGGCCTGGGGTGATGACTAGGTACAGAGAGTGACCTTTAAGATGAGTAGGTTGTGAGATATGTTGGGTGAAATTCATACAGTTAAGAACATTTAAAAAATCAGCTGCAAGAGAGTCTGATTCATTATCAGTGTGTAAGTTAAAATCACCTAAAATAATGATCTGATTGTATTTGCTATGGATAATGGAGAGAATCTGTGAAAAATCCAAAATAAAAGATGAGCAGTATTTGGGAGGCCAAAATATAGGAGGCCTGCTAAAAACAAAGGCGTGGTGATCAAAAGAGGGATAATAATCAATGGTAGTGTCTCTAAAATTCAATGATGATGATAAAATAGCTGCTACACCCCCTCCCTTTTTTCCCCTTCTATTAGAAAATGAAAAGTTATAGTTAGGAGGGGATGCTTCTGAAAGAACTGATGGTCTATCCATGCCCAGCCACGCCTCACGTAAAAACAAACAATCAAGATCATGCTCTAAAATCAAGTCACTGATAACACAGGGTTACAATAATAATTTTTTTTGTAAGTTGTCTGTGTTTTTTCAGCTGATTTAAGACAATTTTGCACCGCTGAATCCGAAAATGACATCTGTTTCTCTTGATCAGGTGCTAAGTAAAAACCTGTACATACTTAGTACTTACTTAGTACTGTGCATGTACTTACCTTTATATAAAGGTAAGTACATGTAAATTGAATGTTACGTCATCATTGTTCAAAATTCTGAGAATTTCAAGACATAAAAAAGAGTTTTGCATCACATAAAGCGAAAATACCCGTACATGTAAACAAAAACTTATAAAACAACATGTGACCATAATTCAAAAAAGTTGACCTGATTGAGCAAAACCAATGTGATTTTTGGATTTAGTACATCAAAATTGTCCTAAATCAGCTAAAAAAAAACTTAGACAATAAATTTGGTGTTGACCAGTGTAATGAAAGACTTATTGTATAGTGATCTGACATTTAAAAGTGCTATTTTGAGGGGTTTACTATTGGGTGGTGTGTGTATGTGTGTGTGCACTTGTATGAGATTATTGTGGTTAACAGAGAGTACAGAGGATTTATGATAGTGAGTATTCAACCTGGGCATGGTTATAACTGGGATATTATACATGCTGTGTGAGTGAGGAGAAGTGATGTGTCAGGAGGACTTACAGGATAGCAGAGTCAGTTCAATATTTGTAGATAAAAGACGCGCTCCATCCCGAGAGGGCTGGAGGCCATCAGGTCTAAAAAGTTCTGGCTTGTTGAGATAGGCAGCAAAATTGTCCACGAAGGGGATGCCTTTATTGTTGCAGTAGCCTTTTAGCCAGATGTGACACTGTCACAAGTGGCTGAACTTCACGTCACAAAAATGAGGCGGAGGGAGTGGCCCAGAAATGAACCACCTGCTTCGCTGTGTCCAGCAGGCGGTCAACAAGGTGGACAAACTCCTGTTTCAGAGTCTCAGATTGTTGCTTCTTCAGGTCATTTGTGCTCACATGCACAACAATTGTAGCAGCGGATGGATAAGTCTGAACCAGGTGCAGAGCTGCAGATGTAATGTCCGTTACACAGGCACTGGGATGGCAGAAGGTCTGTCCGCCATGGACCGCCACATGCCGGACCATGGAGGTGCCTACTACAAGCACCACTGGAGAGCACCGTGCCGATGTGGAGGCGGGAGGCCAGCGGTTCAGATAAGCCACAATGTTGGAGGGGCCGGGAGTGGCCCCGACAGCCACAGCAACACCAGAGGGAGCCTTTGGTGGATGGGCTAGCAGACGCTCTGTGCTGGAGGTAGCAGGGGAATTCCGAAGGTGAGCTGGAACTTGTGCTGCGCTGGATGCAGCAGGGGAGCCTCG
Source organism: Pholidichthys leucotaenia (assembly GCA_020510985.1). Taxonomy (NCBI): domain Eukaryota; kingdom Metazoa; phylum Chordata; class Actinopteri; order Cichliformes; family Pholidichthyidae; genus Pholidichthys; species Pholidichthys leucotaenia. The sequence continues at coordinate 336,814,256 of CM035836.1, forward strand.
GCAAGTAGGCGACCAGCTGTGGGGACTGGCCCAGCTCTCAGCATTGTCCAGCAGCTGCTTCTCAGCGGAAACCACAACCTCAGCAGCAGCGATTTTAGATGTCATCATCTGAGCAGGTGGAGAAGAGTGATGCTCGGTGGCAAGAATCTGAAATTTATAGCTCAGCTGCAGAGTGTCCGATGAAGAAGGTTGAAGGAGGGAGCATCTGGCCCGGCAATTGCCCTTTTTAACCAGCTCCCATGGCTCCGAGTTGTATGGAGTTGAGCAGGCTTGGGACTTGGGTTTAGCTCCCAGGGAGGGCCAAATGTCAGTCATTCAGTACCGGGATGTTGGCAGAGATGATGGCGTTTCCACCAGCGGTAGCAGACCCAGACCAGGGCAGAGTGACACTGCCTTCCGATCCACATCCAGAGCACTCGGCGGGGCAACAGGTGGCTCCTCTGCCATAGGACCCAGAGCAGAGCACTGTGAGATGTTTTGCTTGCGTAGTAGTAATAGACGAAAACTCCAGGATCATGTCATCTTTGTCCCTTAGGTCCTGTTTGAGTCGTCTGATGTCCTCTTTCAACTGTGAGTTCTCCAACAGGCAAACTTTACAAACGACCATGGTGCTGTTAGTGTGTGTTAGCCAACAAGCTAACAACAAGCCCGGCGAATAGTAGTCAGATGGTTAACTTAACTAAGAGGTGTTAGCCTTGAGCCTGAGCCCAGTTAGCCCTGAGCCTTTGCCTTGAACGTTTGTCTTCTTAAAGTAGTTTATGTGGTGATGTGAAGCTTTTCACTCACTGCTCCATTAGCTGCTTGGTTTGTGCTGCTAACCACTTTACTGGTGGAGGTATATGCCAGGAGAGTACTTGTTGCGCTGTTCGTGGTTGTACCATAGAGTCCAGTACACTCCTAGCCTTCTAAGAAGAACTGAAATCATGTATCTATAAATGCAGCAAATCTCTGTCTGTGTGTTTGTGTGTGTGTCTGTCTGTCTGTCTCTCTGTCTGTTCCACGCATATCTCTTGAACCATTTGTCAGACTGGCCTCAGATTTTAAATGTGTTTTCCTGAGGGTACGAGGGTGTGCATCCCTGAGTATGGAGGTGTTCAGAAAAAAATATGTAATTATTATTAATAAAAGTTTTCACTTCTACTGCTGTTATCATTCTGATGTAGTGCCCTCACCATTCCACACGGGGCCGTACACACTATTCCACTAGGTATTGGTACTTCTATACCAGGTAGTCGATTCTTTGGTGTCGATACTTTTTGTCTGTTATTTGTTTTACAGCTCTGTTTCTCCTAATCCATTTTACCTGATCACCTTTTACTCACTGTGTCGCTGTTTTAATCACAGGTGAAGCCATGCTAGGTAGTTATTAGCCAGCGGCGCAAACTGGTGGAGAACTGTTCCTTACTAGGTATCAATACTTCGATACCAGGTAGCTGATACTTTGGTATCGATACTTTTTAAAATATTGCGATACCACTGTGTCAATCCAAAACATGCAATTTGTTTTCATTTCTGAGAGTTTTACGCATTAAAGTTATGTTTTTTTGAGTTGTATGCATTAAAATTATGTGTGAAAACCGGTGAGAAACCAGCCCAAGCATAACAGACGATCTGCCGTGTCACATGGCAGCCTATCAGATGTCAGAGTTAAAGACTCACTGCACTGCGCAGCCTCAGTCAAGTACTCACTGGCTTCCCGTCCATGGTAAGCAGCATAATTTTGAAGAATAAACAAAATGAGCACTATTTAAGTTTGTAAAATAATAGCGTAAAAATTAAAAATTAAAATTAAGAAGCATTGCACTGTGGAAAAAAAAATTACACATACACTACCGTTCAAAAGTTTGGGGTCACTTAGAAATTTCCTTATTTTTGAAAGAAAAGCACTGTTTTTTTCAATGAAGATAACTTTAAACTAGTCAGAAATACACTCTAATATCTAATATACATTGCTAATGTGGTAAATGACTATTCTAGCTGCAAATGTCTGGTTTTTGGTGCAATATCTACATAGGTGTATAGAGGCCCATTTCCAGCAACTATCACTCCAGTGTTCTAATGGTACAATGTGTTTGCTCATTGCGTCAGAAGGCTAATGGATGATTAGAAAACCCTTGTGCAATCATGTTAGCACAACTGAAAACAATTTAGCTGGTTAGAGAAGCTATAAAACTGACCTTCCTTTGAGCGGGTTGAGTATCTGGAAAAAATTATTATTTCAAATACAAATCACTATTTCTAGCCTTGTCAATGTCTTGACTATATTTTCTATTCATTTTACAACTTATGGTGGTAAATAAGTGTGACTTTTCATGGAAAACACAAAATAATTGTCTGGGTGACCCCAAACTTTTGAACGGTAGTGTATATACTGTTTGATATTACCATAGAATTTGGATGAATGGTGAAACATTTCAGAAGTAAAAAAATATTTGAATCCAGTTGACCTGACTGACCTTTCATACAACATACTTACCCGCCTGGATTACTGCGACTCTTCAGTAAATTAAGAAATTGAATTAATTTTGCATTCATTATTTTTATTATAATTGAAAAAAAAAATCTGTTTTTTTATTTTAATTTGCTCATTCTAGTTTATTATCATTTTACAAGCACTTCTTTTCAAGTATTTATGTTCATGATTTTTATTAATATTTTATATTGCCGTTGCAATAAAGTTGTTAAATGAACCTTATATCTAAATTTCTGCATTATATTTTACATTTATGTACGGTCTGCACGGTGGCGCAGTGGTTAGCACTGCGGCAGCACAGTTTACCCTTGGCCGGGGGATTGTGGGGATCGTGGGATCGTGGGTTCGATCCCAGCCCCCGACCAACAGTGATCTGTGTGGAGTTTGCATGTTCTCCCCGTGTTGCGTGGGTTTACTCCGGGATTTCTCCGGTTTCCTCCCACATGCCAAAAACATGCATGTTAGGTTAATTGGCTGTTCTAAATTGTCCCTAGATATCTGTTTCCTATAGGCCCTTAGAATAGAGGGTTAGTATTAATGAAAGCGCTTTGAGTGGTCTTTGTGACTAGAAAAGTGCTATATAAGTGCAGGTTAGTTAGTTAGTTAGTTAGTATTTACATTGATGTTTATGTTAGGGCTGCCTGACTTATTCTGCAAATTCCATGAAATTGTATGGATTACAGAGTCTTTCCAAAACCTTGAAATTACTTGAATTTACAGTTTCTTAAGATTTCATAAGTCTTTAAATAATTAAACTCCACTACTTGCAGTGTAGACCTGATCACACTGCCATCCACCACTTTATCGGCAGAGATACAGGGAGATAAATTGATTGGCTGATTAGATATTTGCCTAAGCTTCTAAAACCCGGCAATTCATCTTTGTCCTCTGTAGCTGGCATTATATTTTATCTCATATCTCTCATACTATACACAACACTCTGTTAAGTCCTGCTGTTCCTTAGCGTAGACAAGTGGAGCTGTAAAATATCACTTGTTCGTGGGTGTGACCTTCCCAGTCTCTCTGGCCCATTTTCAAACACAGCCTACATTTGGACCTGTAAAGCCTGACTGGCCTACCTGTTTCAGACACGAATACTTGCTTTCTACTGCCATGCACTAGTCTGTCTATAAATGTATGAAATCTCTGTCTGTCTCTGTCTGTCTGTCTGTCTGTCTGTCTGTCTGTCTGTCTGTCTGTTCCTCACATCTCTCAAACTGTTTGTCACACTTACCTCAAATTTTGTAAGTGCATTGCTGAGGTTACGAGGGTGTGCATCCCGGAGTATGGAGTTGCTCAGTCAAAATATGTAATTTTTATCAATAAAAGTTTAGCCACTGCTGTGTTTCCTCATGTTCTGGCTTCCATAAGTGTGGCCAGGGTTTCGGATTGACTCCGTACTGATTGGATAATACATGGCATCCCTGTTATGTCCACAAACTTGGTGATGAATGAGGCTGACAGAGATGTAGCACTGAATGTGGCTTGTGGGTCCATGGTGTAATTGGGCGTTTTTTACTACTTTTAATTTTATCTTTATATTTCGCATTAAAAACTGTTTACCTTGCCTTGTTTGGTGTCATTTTTTTCAGCACAACCTGACGTGTGAATGCACAGTTATTTTTTTCATTTTTGCATACTGTATTAACACATTGGACTTAAAATCACACAAAAACATAAAGTTTGAGTAGGAAAAAGGTTGATTTTTTAATTGTAAAACCCACAAACATGTCTAATGAACCATTTGTATAACTCAGCATACAAATTTAAAATGTAAATTTCAAAAACATGTAAAAATTTAGCAAATAACAAAGTTATATATAACTACATGAAAATGCAGGCAGTGCTCAGGCGTTTTTTGTACAACTATTTATAGAACAATCATGTGTCCCAAAGAGATGACATAAATCATTTGTGCCACTCAAAAACATGTCTAATTAACCATTTGTATCCCTCAGCATGCAAATTGAAAGTGTATATTTCAAAAACTTATGTAAAAATTTAGCAAACAACAAAGTTATATGCAACTATTTACATGAAAATTCAGGCAGTGCTCAGGTGTATTTTGTACAGCTATTTACAGAACAATCATGTGTCTCAAAGAGATGAAACAAATTATTTGTGCCACTCAAAAAAAAAAAACAGTTCCTGTCCACAACAACACAGAGGGGCACATCACAGGCCTCTCCTGCTTCCAGCTCAAAAAAGAGTTGAGCCCTGTCCACATTGAGTTTGCCTCATTTTGCAATGCCGAGGCTAGATGGCAACCTATGCTTGTGGCACTGTGTGCTCACAATGTTTTCGTAACATCATCCACGTCACCACATTGTCACCACATTGTCACGTCATAACGTCACTACCCCCACGTTAGGTTACGCTGATCTGGGAACTTTTTTCCATTTTGAAAAAGGACAACAAAGAGAAATATATGGAAAGAAACGCCATGCCTGCCCATCCCACCTTTATGCACAGGTAAGTATTTTTGCACTATAAAATTAGAAACCATTTGTCCGTGTATACATGGTCTATCAACATAAAACAAACAGCTGTGTTTTCATTGCGCACATCCGCTTAGTTTCATTTCCATTTTATTTTTTTTTACCATTTTTGCTGCATCAAACACACTCTAAATTTGACGAAATTATTCAGAAAAGCATGGCAGTAATTATTTTCTCATAACTCTGGTTTTACTTGCCTTATCAACACAGTTTAAAAACTGGGAGAGAGTTTCAAATCTCGACTTTCCACACAAGTTGAAATGGTGCAGCTGCACAGCTGATTTCTTCCCCTATGCCACTCTAAAGTGGCCACATGATTCTGACGCGGATGCGCGTTGTCAGACCCACTAGGGAGTTGCAAACACAGTATAAGGAATGCACCCAGCGGAGTCATCCGGCATAAGAGGAAGTCCTCATATCAGCTACCCCCTAATATAGGGCGGTGTGGTGACACAACAGGAAGGCAGCGCCATCACACCGCACTTCACAATAAATCCCCACATGACATCCTCCCCCCTTTACAAAGTCCAAAACCACACACACCAAATCGAACCTACCCTAATTTGGAAACACAGTCGCACAAAACACCATCCATCCATCCATCCATCTTCTGCCACTTTTCCGGAGGTCCGGGTCGCGGAGGCAGCAGTTCAAGAAGAGAAGCCCAGACTTCCCTCTCCCAGCCACCTGCTCCAGCTCTTCAGAGAGGATACCGAGGCGTTCCCAGACCAGCTGGGAGACATAGTCTCTCCACCGAGTCCTGGATCTACCCTGGGGTCTCCTCCCAGTGGGACGTGCCCGAAACACCTCAAGTTGGAGACGTCCAGGAGGCATCCTTATCAGATGCCCATACCACCTCAACTGACTCCTTTCAATGTGGAGGAGCAGCAGCTCTACTCTGAGCCTCTCGCAGATGACTGAGCTCCTCACCCTATTTCTGAGGGTGAGTCCAGCAATCCTACGGCGAAAGCTCATTTCAGCTGCTTGTATCTGCAATCTCGTTCTTTCGGTGATTACCCAAAGCTCATGACCATAGGTGAGAGTGGGAACGTAGATTGGTAAATCAACAGCTTTGCCTTACAACTCAGCTCCCTCTTCACCATAACGGACCGGTACAACGTCTGCATCACTGCAGATGCTGCTCCGATCCATCTGTCAATCTCTCGCTCCATTCTCCCCTCACTCGTGAATAAGACCCCAACATACTTAAACTCCTCCACTTGGGGCAGGAGCCTGTCCCCAACCCGGAGAGGACAATCCACCTTTTTCCGGCTGAGGACCACGGACTCGGACTTGGAGGTGCTGATTCTCATCCCAGCCGCTTCACACTCAGCGGCAAACCGTCCCAGCAAGAACTGTAGGTCATTGCTGGATGAAGCCAACTGGACAACATCATCTGCAAACAACAGAGATGAGATTCTGTGGTCACCAAGCATGACACCCTCCATTCCCTGGCTGCACCTAGAAATCCTGTCCATAAAAATTATGAACAGGATGGGTGACAAAGGGCAGCCCTGGCGGAGTCCAACTCTCACTGGGAATGAGTCCGACCGAGTGTTGGCAATATGAACCAAACTCTCACAACGGTCGTATAGAGACCGAATAGCTCGTAACAACAAGCCCGATACCCCATACTCCCGAAGCACCCCCCCACAAAAAACCACGAGGGACGCGGTTGAATGCCTTCTTCAAGTCCACAAAACACATGTAAACTGGTTGGGCAAACTCCCACGAACCCTCGAGAATTCTCAAGAGGGTAAAGAGCTGGTCCGATGTGCCACGGCCAGGACGAAAACCACATTGCTCCTCCTGAATCTGAAGTTCGACCAACGGCCGGACTCTCCTCTCCAGTACCTTGGCATAGACCTTCCCAGGGAGGCGGAGGAGCGTTATCCCTCTAAAGTTGGAGCACACCCTCCGGTCCCCTTTTTTGAAGAGAGGAACCACCACCCCAGTTTGCCATGCCAAAGGCACTGCCCCCAACCTCCATGCAATGTTGCAGAGGCGTGTCAACCATGACAGCCCTACAACATCCGGGGCCTTGAGGTACTCAGGGCAAATCTCATCCACCTCTGGGGCCCAGCCACCAAGGAGATTTTTAACCACCTTGGTGACCTCAGCCCCTGTGATAGGTGAGTCATCCCCCTCGTCCACAAGCCCTGCTTCCTCTGTGGAAGGCGTATCAGTGGGATTGAGGAGATCCTCAAAGTATTCCTCCCACCGCCCGACAATATCCCCAGTCGAAGTCAACAGCGCCCCATCCGCACCATACACAGTGTGGACAGGGAGCTGCTTCCCTCTTCTGAGCCGCCGGACAGTTTGCCAGAATCCCTTCGAGGCTGACCGAAAGTTTTGTTCCATGACCTCACCGAACTCCTCCCATACCCGGGTTTTTGCTTCAGCAACCACCCGAGCTGCACTCCGCTTGGCCTGCCGGTACACCTCAGCTGCTTCGGGAGTCCCACAATCCAACCAAGCTTGATAGGACTCCTTCTTCAGCTTAATGGCCCCCCTCACCACTGGTGTCCACCACTTGGTTCAGGGGTTGCCACCACGAGATTCACCGACCACTTTGCGGCCACAGCTCTGGGCCGCCGCTTCAATAATAGAGGTGGAGAACGTGGCCCATTCAGACTTTATGCCTTGTTTTACCTTTTGCTTTTAATTTGGTGTGTTTTGTGTGGCCCCCTTTGTTTGTTTGTGGGCCACACAAAACACACCAAATTAAAAGCAAAAGGTAAAACAAGGCATAAAGCATATTCAAAAAACAAAATAGGACCGGTGGGTGGACAACCTCATGGCCCACACGGCGCAGTGGGTTATTCTGCCACTGTTGCTATGTCAGTCTTTATTAAAGCAAGGTAGTCGGATACCCAAAAGCCGATGGTGTATAGACCACGTATATTAGGATTTGTATGTGAAATTTCGGCATCGAAACTGCTCCCATTTAGCTGTAATTAATATTCAAAAATGATATTTTAGGGACGAAAGAATTCAAGCGTCCCTGCATTTGTTTACTTCTCGGGGCCGCCGCCGGAGAACGAGCTGTGTGCAAAATGCGATGGTGTTGTTAATATAGCACATTTTTTGTGGAAATGTTACTATTATTAGTTGTGAAATGTGTTATAAAACGATTAGACGACGATACTATGGCTCTTCCTGCTGTTCCCGTTTCACTGTTTTTTCCGGATGTAAAATACGGGATCCCTACGGCCCATCGGCGCACGAAGTATCCTGGCTGATGTAAACAGCCACGTCATAGCCAGGTCATTCACACTCGCAGACAATCGCGCTGTATGTGTCTATAGGATTTTCTTTCCATGCACGCAAAAAAAATTTTTTTCCCGGATCCGACTACCTCGCTTTAAAATAAATTAAAAACAGCCGTGCTCCTAAACTAAACACCCAAAAGGAACTGTAAACACTACAGAGTCTGTTAGCACAGTCATTAAAGTGAATGGTGGGTCAGGCAGGGGGGCCCTGGGCAGCCCCACTGCAGGCGCACCCCTGGAGGCGGCAGGCCCCCGGGCCAAGGACTGATCTTCAGGACATAGGAGCCGGGATCCCAAACTGTAATGGTCCACTCCAGTGCTCATTTCTTTCAGCCACGCGCACACCTGCTCCTCATCACGGCCTGGGCTACGTATATAAACCACGCTGCCCTGGGTTCAGTGCGGAGTCGTCTGTCTACACTCCATACGACCTTCTCCTGCCTTCGTCATTGTTCCTGAGTTCCAGTCTAAGCCTACCCTTGTCCTCGCTCCTAGCCTCCTTCCCACCAGCGTTGGGAAGAATCCTCCTCCAATTCAAGTAAGCCTAGCTCATTCCATTCCATTCTAGATCATTAATCCCTCCCTCAGTCCCCTGTGCACAGGCGGAGCTCTGTGGCGGCAGACCACCTTCCTTCCTTCCTGGCAGCGGACAACTCACCCTGCACACATTCACCTCCAGCTGCCACGACGAGAATGGAGAACACTGTCCTCCTGGCCGTAGCCACTGAGCTGAAGCTGAACCACTCAACATCTCCACAAACAGTAAGCTTTGGACTAAACTGCACATCCCCATCTGTGATAACCTCTAACTGTCCCTGCTTCTGTGTGTCCCTAGGGTTGCCAGGTTGTACGGTGTTCTGCTGTCCCCCAGCGGCTTCAGACTACACATCCACACACGCATACACACACTCATTATTGTTAATAAACTTAATTGTATCTATACCTGAGTCTGAGTCTGGTCAGTGGGTCTATACACCATGTCAGTACGACTCTGTCAAAATGACCCAGCTAAATGACCCAGCTGAGAGTGCTTTGGTGCGCAAAGTTAACAACCTGGAGACTCAGATAGATCAATTAGTTTATCAACAGCAAATTATCGTCACCCAATTTGCCCATGTGACGGACTGGTTGGATCGCCTGGCAGGTCCACAGGCATTTCCTCCGGCTCCTTCGGCCCCAAGCAGCTCCTCAGCTCCCACTAGCTCCCTTTCCGGCCAACCCGGGCATTGGTCTCCTTCCCGGCTAACCCCTTTCCCACTCCCACCCGTTTTAGTGGTAAACTAGGGGAGGCTAGGGGATTTATTATGCAATGTGAGATAGTTTTTCAGCAGGTACCCAGGGACTTTCCCACAGATCACAGCCAAATTGGCTACATAATTAACTTATTAGTAGGGCGAGCGTTAGCATGGGCATACGCCGTTATGGCTAGGGCGAACTATACCACCCTGACTTATAATCAGTTCGTCTGTGAGTTTAAGGAAGTGTTTGACCACTCTGACCATGATAGTGTGCTTACTTCCCAGCTGCTGAATTTGAGACAGGGTACCAAGTCCCTGGCAGACTACGCCGTCAACTTCCGGGTGGTGGCCACAGAGGTGGGGTGGGAAGACGCCTCACTGTGCAGCATCTTCACCAGAAGTCTTAGCCCTAGCCTGCGGGACGAGCTAACCCCCTTAGAAAAACCAAGTAGGCTGACCGAGTTAATTTCCCTGGCCATAAATCTTGACAACAGACTAAGGGAAAAGGCAGCGGAACACAGGACTTCCGGCCACTCGGGTGTCCAGTATCACCACGCCCCTCAGCCTTCCCTATTGGCTCTACCTCACTCTGACTCCCCCAAGGTCCCAGAACCTGTGGTAGTGGGACCATCCAGGTTATCTCTAGCAGAGAAACAGCGCTGCCATGAGTTGGGGCTGTGCCTTTACTGCGGGAGTGAGGAGCACGAGGTAGTGTCATGCCCTCTAAGGCCAATCGGGGGAGTCCATGCATCGCAGTAGGGAGACTCACAGACTCCCCTCAATCTAATCCCCTCTTCAGAGTTCTTCTCCCTATTCGTTTCATTTACAATCATCAGAAAATTGTTAGACATGCATTAATTGATTCGGGGGCAGAGCAGAGCTTTATTTCAGGGGATCTGGCAACCCGGTTAGGCCTTCCCTGTCAGTTCCTTCCCTGTCAATCACTTAGAACCCCACTTAGACTCATCGCTTTGTCCAAAGCCCCCTTTGCCACAGTATCTCAGCAGACCACCCCAGTGTCTGTCATTATCTCTGGGAATCATCGGGAGGAGTTGAGGTTTTTTGTGTTGCCTGTCTCCTCTTCCCCAGTGATTCTCGGCTACCCCTGGTTACACCTCCATAATCCCTCCATCGACTGGCGCTCCGGGAACGTGATGTCTTGGAACTCATTCTGTCTCGGTGCCTGTCTTCAATCTGCCGCTTGCTCACCATCCATGCCCCTGGGTGCTCCTATCACCGCCCCCCCCCCCCGATCTGTCCAAAGTTCCCCCAGAGTACCATGACCTTGGGGCCGCCTTCAGTAAGGCCCAGGCCCTTTCCTTTCCCCCTCACCACCAATATGACTGCACCATCAACCTCCGTGTCGGAGCCCCGCTGCCGTCAAGTTGTCTGTACAGCCTGTCACCTCCGGAGTGGGAAGCCATGGAGGCTTATATTAAAGAATCTTTAAACTCTGGCATAATTTGGCCATCATCCTCAGTGGTGGGGGCAGGTTTTTTCTTTGTTGGCAAGAAGGACGGTTCACTGAGGCCATGCATTGACTTTAGAGAGTTAAATAACATCACCGTCAAGGACAAATACACCCTTCCTCTGATTAACATGGCATTCAATTCCCTCCAGGGGTCCTCCTGTTTCACCAAGCTGGATCTCTGTAACGCCTGCCATCTGGTGCAGATCCGGGAGGGGACGAGTGGAAGACAGGGTTTCGGACCCCCAGCGGACACTTTGAGTACCTGGTAATGCCGTTTGGTCTGGCCAGTGCCCCTGCTGTGTTCCAGCGCCTGATCAACGACATGCTGAGGGATTTCTTGGGTGTTTTTGTGTTCGTCTATCTTGACGATATCTTAATTTTTTTACAGTCTTTGGACGAGCATCAGGTGCATGTGAGGCGGGTTTTGCAGCGGCTTCTGGAAAATAAGCTATTCGTCAAGGCCGAGAAGTGCGAGTTCCACGCCTCCAAGACATCCTTCCTGGGCTTCATAATCTCCCATAATGAAATCCTTCCAGATCCCAGCAAGATAAAGGTGGTGGTAGAATGGCCCACTCCCTCTTCCAGGAAGCAGCTTCAGCAGTTTTGGGGGTTCGCCAATTTTTACCGCTGCTTCGTGCAGAATTACAGCATTATTGCTCTCCCCCTTACACGTCTCACTTCTCCCAAGGTCCCTTTCCAGTGGACAGAGGAGGTGGCTACGGCCTTTGCGGTCCTCAAGAAGAAGTTCTCTGACTCCCCCATCCTGGCTCAGGTGGACCCTGCACTCCAGTGCCTGGTGGAGGTAGACGCCTCGGACTCAGAGGTGGGAGCCGTTCTTTCTCAGCGGTCCCCGACAGATGGCAGGATCCGACCATGTGCTTTCTTCTCTTGTCAGCTGTCCCCGGCGGAGCGGAATTACGACATTGGTGACAGAGAGCTTCTGGCAGTCAAGCTCGCGCTGGAGGAGTGGCGCCATTGGTTGGAGGGGGCCTCTCAGCCGTTCGTGGTTTGGACAGACCACAACAACCTGGAGTACCTCAGGACGGCCAAGCGCCTGAATGCACGCCAGACCCGCTGGTCCCTGTTCTTTGGATACTTTGACTTTACCATCACGTACCGCCGCGGGTCCAAAAACATCAAACCGGACGCTCTCGCCAGGCAGTTCGCCTCAGATGTTACTGAAGTAACTGAACATCCTATTGTTTCTCCTTCGTGTGTCGTGGGTGCCTTCTCATGGGGCATTAGAGAGATGGTCCTGAAGACACAGGACGCCAAGGCGGACCCAGGCGGGGGACCAGCAGGGAGGCTGTTCATCCCATCAGCCATTCGGGGTGAAGTCATCCATTGGACCCACACATCTAGGTTCTCATGTCACCCTGGGAGGGCCCGCACGGTAGCGCGTGGCGCTCCTCCAAAGGACATTTTGGTGGTCTTCCCTTCAGAAGGACATTGGGGACTACATCCGTGCCTGCCCCCAGTGTGCCGCTGGCAAGACGTCTTCTTCCTCTCCAGCCGGGCTGCTCCACCCTCTCCCTACTCCCAGCAGGCCCTGGTCCCATGAGGCGTTGGACTTTGTCACCGGCCTCCCACCTTCTAATTACCATACTGTTGTTCTCACCATTTTCGACAGCTTTTCCAAGGCCTCTCACTTCATTCCTCTGCAGGGGCTGCCTACGGCGAAGGAGATGGTGGACCTGCTCGTCCAGCATGTGGTGAGACTGCACAGGATCCCCCTGGATGTCGTCTCCGACAGGGGTCCCCATTTCATCTCCCAGGTGTGGAGGTCTTTCTGCAAAGCCTTTGGGGCTACGGTGAGCCTGTCATCCAGATACCACCCTCAGACCAACGGGCAATGCGAGCGGGCTAACCAAGAGCTGGAGGCTGCACTGCGGTGTGTGGCCACCGCCAACCCGGCATTGTGGCGCACACATCTACCGTGGATTGAATACGCCCACACCACGACGGTCTCCTCGGCTATTGGCATGTCTCCATTCGAGGCTTCACTGGGGTACAACCCCCCATTGTTTCCTGAGGAGGAGGGAGACATCGCCGTCCCGTCCGTCCGGGCACACCTGAGGCGCTGCTGCTGGCTGTGGAAAGCAACCCAGACTGCGCCTGCACGGCAGAGCGCAATTCCACGGTTGCCAACCGCCGCAGGACATCAGCCCCTTCCTACCAGGTGGGTCAGGAGGTATGGCTATCCACCAGACATATTAACCTGAAGGCAGAGTCTAAGAAGATGTCCCAACGGTTCATTGGGCCTTTGCCATCTCTCGTATTATTAATCCTGTTTCTGTGCGCTTAGCTTCCCCCCCCCACCATGCATCTGTCCTACATTCCACGTTTCTCAGCTCAAACCCTTCTGTTCCAGCCCTCTGTGTCCCCCTCCCAGGACTTCACCTCCACCAGTGTTGATCGACAGCGACCCGGCATGGAAGCTCAATGCCATCCTGGACGTCCATCGCCGGGGTCGCAGCCTACAATACCTGGTGGACTGGGAGGGCTACAGGCCGGAATGGAGGTCCTGGGTGCGTCCCCCCTTCATCTTGGATAAAGACCTCATCAGGGATTTCCATCGGGCGCACCCAGGTAGGTTGGATCGACTGCCGAGAGGCGTCTCGTATGGGGGGTACTGTAATGATCTGCTCCAGTGCTCATTCCCTTCAGCCGCGTGCACATCTGCTCCTCATTATGGCCTGGGCTATATAAACCATGATGCCCTGGGTTCAGTGCGGAGTCGTCTGTCTACACTCCATACGACCTTCTCCTGCCTTCATCATTGTTCCTGAGTTCCAGTCTAAGCATACCCTTGCCCTTGCTCCTAGCCTCCTGCCCACCAGCGCTGGGAAGAATCCTCCTCCAGTTCAAGTAAGCCTTGCTCATTCCTCTAATCCCTCTCTCAGTCCCCTGTGCACAGGCGGAGCTCCGTGGTGGCGGATCTCCCCCTCTCTGTGGCAGCGGACCACCTTCCTTCCTTCCTGGCGGCGGACAATGCCGCACCACTCACCCTGCACACATTCACCTCCAGCTGCCGCGACAAGAAAGGAGAACACTGTCCTCCTGGCCGTAGCCGCCAAGCTGAACCTGAGCCGCTCAACATCTCCACAAACAGTAAGCTTTGGACTAAACTGCACATCCCCATCTGTGATAACCTCTAACTGTCCCTGCTTCTGTGTGTCCCTAGGGTTGCCAGGTTGTACGGTGTTCTGCTGTCCCCCAGCGGCTTCAGACTACACATCCATGCATGCATACACACACTCATTATTGTTAATAAACTTAATTGTATCCATTCCTGAGTCTGAGTCTGGTCACTGGGTCCATACACCATGTCACAAACCATCTTCACTGACTCCCATCCAGCCTCACTACCTGGAGCGTCTTCCTGGACACACTGCAGCTGGTTAGTGTGCCTCATCAAACCATCAGACAACCAGGAGCACGCCGCTCCCAACTTCGCCACTATCCTTAGGCGTGCCCGATGTTTCACCGGCTGTCGTGTGGCCCAACTATGCCTAGGTCATTCATCAGCATGAACCCGAACCCAGTCCATGACCTGAAGTGGGACCTTACTCAGTCTTATGTGTTGCTGAGCATGCGGTAACTCCATTCTCTTTTGTGGTCAAGCCCCGCCCTGTTGAAGAACAACACAGTGGTCACCATCATGGCAGCAGACCCCTCACCCAACTGCGGCTGAGTACTGAAGGTGTCCAGTGCTTTCACCGTGCCACTCGTCGGAACAGGCGTTCCGCCTTCACGCTTGGCCCCCCTAACTACCTTCCGCCAAGCACAGACACTGAAACTGTCCCATTCTGACAGTGAGCTGGAACTGGGCGACTTTATGGCAGGGCTGCTCAACAGCTCTTCATCCCAAACCACATCCTCATTGATCACCATTCGTTCCCAGCACTGTCTTTGATGGCGAAACCCAGTCTGTAGAACAGATTACACCCCATGATGTGATCACTGCATGCCACCACTTGGAACATGAAGTCATGCACTACTTCAGACTTGTAGTGAACAGTCAGCTCCACAGTCCTGACAGTGCACAGTCTGCTACCATCATAGCCATACAATGGCACTGGGTTACTCTAATCATGTGGTGGGGGAAAAACTTCTTCACCGTGGCCCAATTCAGCATCGACCACACTGCCACTGTGTCAAGTAACAATGGCACCTTCACACCGTCTAACTCCACCGTACAATACAAATACCCATTGGTGCTGGGACTTACTGAGTGGATGGATGTCACGGGCGGGTGGGGTGGTTTCTTTGGTGGGGTCCCCGGTCAGATAAACGGCATACCCTGGTATAATGATTCAAGTGCCTACACTTGCTGCATCGTTCCCCTCTTGCTGGGTACCCTCTCGCTTTATGGCGGTGTGTCGAGGATCCACAACCCCTGCAAACAGGGTTTCCTGGGGCAGACCTTCGGCTAGTAGCATTGGCTCCAAAATCTTCGTCCATGCTATCTTTGCTATCAGGGTCCATGACATTAGCTGAGGCGGGCGGCTCCAGCGGCTTCTGTGAATGGCGCCAGTTTAGCTCTGAAGCTAGTTTATTGGTGGCCTCCAACTGGAGAGCTAGCTCGACAGCTCTAGTTAACAACATGTCATTAGGTGCCGTTAATAGCCTAGCATGCAGCCTAGTGTTGCACGTGTGCTCAACCAATTGGTCTCTCACCATCTCGTCTTCCAGCGGTCCTAAACGGCACTCGATAGCTCGCTGCCTCAGGTCAGCAACATACTAGTGGATTGGCTCACTGACATGTTAGGGTCTCTGGCGAAAGCGAATTCTCCGTACTGTCATGCTGTCCGGGGTGGTGAAATGGTTAGCTAGCAACTCTACAACATCTTCGTACGAGTCTGTCGTGTCCGCAGAATCCTCTGGCCTTCAATATCCAGGTTGTGGACAAGGAGCGCACATGCCCTCACCTTTTCGAGCTTCCCGAGGTCAAGCGCCGTGATGTACGTTTGAAAGGCCTCTAACCAGTGGGGCCATGGCACTGGTGGCTCGCCTGGGAGCTCAAGGAAGGGTCAGAACGCCTCCATACATTAATCCTCAGTCGCCAAATGTTATGTCCATAAACCTGGTGATGAATGAGGCCAACAGAGATGTAGCACTGGCTTTATTAAGAGTTGTGAGCACAGTACTAGGATTACACCCAGTGGAGTCATCTGGCGTAAGAAGAAGTCCTCATAGCGGCTGCCCCCTAATATAGGGCAGTGTGATGACACAACAGGAGTCATCACACCGCACTTCACAATAAATCCTCACATAACAATCACGACCAGTCAGTCACCGCAGCGTTTCGCAAACAAAACAAGGAAGTGAAAAGCAACAAATTTGATGAGAAAGAATAGTGAAGATGTAATGCTTAAAAAAAATTATACTATAATGTTGCCGTGAGTGCATATTTCTAAAGGATAATTCAGGGAATGCCAGCAGGGACCTGGGGTCTGCCTAAAGAACACTGATGTTGGAGAAGCAGCGGGCGAACCTTGGTCCTTCACAGGGAAGTAAGCCCAGCCCGCCTTGTCAGCGGTAGACGTGAGTCCCTTTGCAAGACTACGACTCGCCGTCACCGATGGCGCTCCTCTCAGTGTGCTTGCATGACTATCTAAAAATTAAAAGTTAATAATAATACCACCATGATTGTGGAGTAGAATGCCCTGATCAATTGCATATCATATGCGGCCACATGTACGGTTTGACTAAATGACGATCGTCCCCAAACTGGACACAAAAACACCCAAATAATGAAATAAATAATTTTTATTTAAATATTTACTGACAAATGGGCAACACTGATGCAACAGTTGCAGCCTAACAGATCCTTCTGCTGTGTATAATAATATTCGCTGTTTTGTGCTTATAATATTCCTATAATATAAAAGGATGCACTAGAATGGGTCTCAAATGTCTGTAAACGTGTCCTGTTATAGTACTGCATGAGTTTTTTGACGATAGACTATAAATTATATATATAAACTAGAAAAGCACTTGGAGAGTGCAGACCTCCACCAAACGCCACAGTTCCCCCCATACAGTGTTTGTGTGTACGTTTTCAGATTCCTTTACCATGAAAACATATGACTAGCAATTGGATTGACAATGATAGGATTAGTGGTTCAGTAGTTATTCACGAAAATGGCATTTTCCGTAATGGCGGCTACAGTTCCCCCCATACAGTGTTTGTGTGTGCGTTTTCAGATTACTTGACCATGAAAACATATGACTAGCAACTGGATTGACAATGATATGATTAGTGGTTCAGTAGTTATTCACGAAAATGGCATTTTCCGTAATGGCGGCCACAGTTCCCCCCATACAGTGTTTGTGTGTACGTTTTCAGATTCCTTTACCATGAAAACATATGACTAGCAATTGGATTCACAATGATAGGATTAGTGGTTCAGTAGTTATTGACGAAAATGTCATTTTCCGTAATGGCGGTTTTCTTCTGCACGGTGATCCAGATCACCACCAAAATGTAATCATCTGTAGGATACCCCATTTCTGACAATCTGTGCAAATCTCACGAAAATCCGTCAATAACTTTTTGAGTTATCTTGCTAACAAACAAACAGACAAACAGACAAACCAACGCCGATGATCGCATAACCTCCTTGGCGGAGGTAACTAAAACAATTATAATGATGACTGAATAACTACCATTCCCCAAAGTGCAAGATGAATATATGAATATACATAAATCATAAATATATGATATTTGAATATGAATATACATAAATCATAAAAGATCACACAAATAGGTGATCTGACAAAAAATAAACAAGGGTTTCGAAACCGTCGCTAATGTTGGCTGTCCCATTCATTTTCGATAATTCTGTAATTAATATTCACACTGTGGGCACCCAGCACACGTGTGGGCGCCCAGCACAATGCAGACTGATAATATTCACGCTCAGCAGGGATTGCATACGGACAGAGAGCCCTAGGGGGACAACCAGAACAATGACTATTGTTATACATCCCCGGAGTAAGGAGAGGAAGTCTGGCGCCAGTTAATCACGCGATTGATATGTATTGACTGATATGTATAGCAATACCAAATGCCAAATCAATCAATCAATGCCAAAAAAAACCATGCAGGTTAGGTTAATTGGAGACTCTAAAATGGCCCTAGGTGTGAATGTGTGTGTGAATGGTTAAGGGATAGCACCGTATCGTGGCTGCTTCATCCATCCAGGTGGTGGATGACCCTCAATTTCCCCTCTGGGGCTCAATAAAGTATACTAAATCTAAAAAAATCTAAAAAAAAAAAAATATGTAAATGTGCCATGCATTCTCTCTTGTCTGTATAAAACAGTTGACTTTACATGCCTCACAAGCGCACTCACAGCACACACACACACACACACACACACAGCACAGTGCACAGCGCTACTGTGTGTCTTATGATGATGGAGGAATTAAACTCTTAAACCTTCAGCTTGCCGTGTCTCGCCTGAACTTATTTTGTTCCTCCACACTGGCGACCCTTGACAAAGAATGGAACACCAGGCGAACACCCCGGAGATGACCCGGACGTGAAGCCTCAGCACACGTCATGGTGCGACCCTCGCCTGATCTTTTACCTCCACACTGGTGACCTGACGAGGGAGAATGACCATCTGCTCCCTCTCACTGCGCTGTGGATTCCAGAGACTGGGAATCGCCTACATCCTTCACACCCACACGGGAGCGAGCGCGCCTTGTCCTCTCTCCACAATGGTGACCTCCAGGGCCGGACAGAGAGTGCAGCGCTGGGACTGAGATGCACAAGGATCAGCGACACGAGCAATGCACAGAAACAGCCTGAACAGGGAAGACCATCGGTGCGGACTGCGTTGATTTCCATCAAGCTCCCTGACCCTGACTCACCTCTCGACAACGGACCTTCCGCGTACAGAAGCCATGTGCACACACTGCAGGATTACGAGGACAGCGCAACTTTCAGCTATGTGGTCACTGCGCCAGGCGCGCACCACACAAGAGGGACTATCCGGCTCCACAGACTAATACAGCGTCCCCTGCCGCTGCACATGCCCGAGAAACACGGCCGATCGCCACCCTCGGAACCTTCAGGGCTGCTCGCACGCCTGAAGCATACGTGCAGCCCGCACACAGGACTTTGTATAGGTTTTTCAGCCATGGCGCAAAAGGGGAATTTAGCCGATTGCTTTCCCTGATGAATTTAGGGCTGCTTCCCGCACCTAAAGCCAAACTGCCGAGTCCCTGACAGAGCTTCAGTTTATCACAGCCGCTACGCATCCTCAGGGAATTTGGCCGCTCGCTTTCCCCACATCCTCGCTGGATCTAACCACGAGAGAAGTCAGAGATATTTTTTTTTTTCACAGCCGCTGTGGATCTCTGCCACGTTTAATGGGAAAAGTTCCTCACCATCACGGATCCACATGCAATTTTTGCGCGGCCCAGACACCTTTGACGTCCCGGGCCGGCACTCGCGTACTCCCACCCCCTCAACCTCCTCCTTCACAGAGCTTTCCCTGCACCTCACTCCCAAAGCCGGCCAATCGCCGTCTGGTTCCATTACGCACGACTGCACACCGGCCCGTGTGCCCACGATCCATGGCTGTTCAACGTGCTGGAACTCAGAGCGGAGCACACTGCCCTTACCACCCCTCTCCTGTCCCCCTCACGGACTGACGTGCCCTCCAACAGTTCTACCGGAGCTGGAACCCAAACGACGGGGGGGGGGGGGGTCACAACCCCTTCTGACCATTCTGGGGGGAGCAGTGTGGGCACCCAGCACAATGCAGACTGATAATATTCAACCAGAACAATGACTATTGTTATACATCCCCGGAGTAAGGAGAGGAAGTCTGGCGCCAGTTAATCACGCGATTGATATATATTGACTGATATGTATATCAATATGTAAATGTGCCATGCATTCTCTCTTGTCTGTATAAAAAAGCTGACTTTACATGCCTCACGAGCTCGCTCACAGCACACACACACACACACACACACACACACACACACACACACACACAGCACAGCGCACAACGCTACTGTGTGTCTCATGATGATGGAGGAATAAAACTCTTAAACATCCAGCTCGACGTGTCTCCTCTGAACTTATTTTGTTCCTCCACAACACAATCAAATAAATCTTAATGCCTTTTAGTCCCTTTTTGTCAAGAATGCCCCTCCAGGGCAGAGAGGAGACCCACACGCTGGACTGTGAGCTTATGATAATTTATTACAAACATAAAGTGCACAAAATAACTCAAAAGTCACAAAGAGATACACCCCGAAAACTAAGCGAAAACAGAGAACATCAAACTTACTTCATGAAGAAATAGACATCAGTCAAGACCACAGTGAAGAATACACAGAGCCGCGGTTCTTAAATAAGGCATAATACAAATAGAAACAGGTGTGGGAACCAGAGTGGGCAGGAGGAAACAATGATAATAATTTGGACCAGCCGGGAGCAATGAGAGGGGAGAGAACGGGGCTGACAGCCCATGCCCACCATGGAGCAAAAACCCGGAAGCGCCACTGACAGCTGTCAACCCAGAGGGAGAACACAACAGTAAGATATAAATAATTAAATATTAACACAGACTGAGAAAAAATACAAAATAATACAAAATAAGAGAGCAACAAAACTATGACATAAACAGGAGGATGAGGAAAAATAAGAAACAGTATGAGATATACAAAATCCAAAAGGCACAAAATACGACAAATATACAAATTTAGAGAGAGACTGAGCATGACAGAAACCCCCAGTGCTCAGCTCATGACAGAGCCCCCCTCTCAAGGGGTGGAGACCAGACATCCAGGGAACATCAAAAAATGAAACTGACCCCCCCACCCCCCCAAAAAAGGTATAACAATAAACCAACCCGTGTGGGTGGGTGGGGGGGGGGGGACAGGCTAGGAGGGAACAAAACAAAACCCAGCTCAGGATCCACACTTGGCGAAACCTCAACCACCTAAGTCCCCTGGACCGAAGAGCTGGACAGTTCAGGCGGGCGGCCAAAGTCCCAGGCCTGACAGATGGCAAGGTGGTAAGAGTGGGGTGGCCTGCCAGAGAATATGAGCCACCCAAACCAATGGCGCAGTCTGTCAGGTGGTCAGCCAGGGTTCTTCAGCCACCTAAACAAGAAGGGGTGGCCCAGGAGGCGGCTGCCCCATGGGGAAGCTTAATGAGGGGCAGAGGAGTTGGGGGAACCACGATGATGTCAGGCAGAGGAGAGGAAACCACGACGGCCTCGGGCAGATGAGAGGGAACCACAACGGCATCTGGCAGAGGAGAGGGAACCACAACGGCATCTGGCAGAGGAGAGGGGACCACGACAGTGTCTGGCAGAGGAGAGGGGACCATGACGCTTTCAGACTACTCTGCAGCACTCTCAGTGGACCCAGACTGGGTCAGAGCTGCACCCTCGGTGGACCCGGACTGGGTCAGTGCTGCACCCTCGATGGACCCGGACTGGGCCAAAGCTGCACCCACAGAGGACCCTTAGTGAGAAAGAGCTGCACCCTCTGAGGTTCCAGACTGGGATGGAGACCCCACGACAACTTCAGCTTGAGCAGCTGGGCCCACGAAGACCTCAGACGGTGAGCCCAAACCCACAGAAACCTCTGGCATTGCTGGATGATCCTCGGTGACCCTGGGGAAAAGCTCAGATGGGAGAGGAAGGGAAACAGGGTCAGGGTCACCGGAGGCAGTGGAGCCTAGCGAGGTGAGCTCAGGCGCAGCTGACGGCTGCACCTGACTCTCCCCACCAAGAGCCAGGCAAGATCTCTCCAACATAGAAACAACAATGGAGAGCACTTGCCTGATCTCAAGCTCCACTGCCGTCCAGGACTCTGTCGATCCAGACAATGACTTCTCGGGCCCGGCACTCTGGAAGTCCAGCTCGAACTCTGCTGTGGTGGCCACAGCAGCAGGCATGGTGGTCGATGCAGTCCCCGGACCCCCCAGCGATGTGACCCACGCAGGTGGCTCGCCCGGCGTGGCAACAGGAGGTCCGTTCCCTGCTGGTGCTGGATCCGGCACAGCTGAAGCCCAGGGATGCTCACTCATCGGTGCAGGCTCCGGATCACAGGCAGCATTCTCTCTCCACTCAAACCATGGCTGCGGGGCTGGAACCAGGTTCTCCAGGGCCGCAGGCTTCTCCATCACCCAGCGGCTCAACCCAGTAGTCGGCGGACACTCGGGGAGAATAGGAGGAGACACGGAGAGGGCAGGTGAGAAAGTAATGGCTGCAGCAGGCGGTGAGGAGTCAGGGGACTGCAAACACTGAGCGTCACTACCAGGAATCAGGCAAGGCATATCATCATAAAATGTGGGAGAATGAAAAGACACTTGCCTGTGTTCCCGGGGCACAATGCTTCCTGCTGCAGCTGGTGTTTGATCGACCCTCTCCGTGACTACGGTTGAAGAGGGCCTCCAGGGGGAACCTTGAAGAGATGCCCCTGCGGCCCCAGCGACGGGCAGAGTTGGAAAGGAAACAGCCGACCCCTCAGTAGCTTGAGAGAACAGCAAGGAGAAGCAGGGAACAGCAGCTGCGGAGAAGAATGAAGGTGACAGAACAGCTGGAGAGGAAAAACACAAAGAGGGCACTGCTGCGGGAGTCTTCTGCCTCAGTGAAGGGGAAACTGCTGCCTGAGAGGCAGGGGTATTCCTCTGGTGGTCTGGAGCTGGGTGGCAGCGTCTTGGAACCAGTGGAGTGGGAGCAGAAAGGGCGAACTGGTAGTGGAGCAGGGTGTCTGCCGCGGAGCGCGCTTCCGCGTCAGCTTTGGGCTCGCTGGAGGCGGCCCCCATGTCATCCCGAGGAAGGATTGTTGGAGGACGGAGAGTGTGGCCAACAACCCCAAGAATTGGGAATACCTCCACAATCCTGGGTGCGCCTTGACAATAACAGTCGCTGAGTTCACACTCTCCCAGATCTTCTTTGGGCTGCGGGAGGTGAGGGCTTCATCCATGAAGTTCTGGACAAACTCAGCAGCCCATTTCTCCTCCAGACTCGGAGTCCCAGCCACCAGTCCTCCTTTGTTGGCTGAGGTTCAGCGGGTTGCGAACATAATGATGCTACAGAAAAAATAGAAGTAACGAAAAAACACAAACCCACAGCAGCTGGGTCACAAACTGGCTGCGGTCTTCTGTCAAGAATGCCCCTCCGGGGCAGAGAGGAGACCCACACACTGGACTGTGAGCTTGTGATAATTTATTACAAACATAAAGTGCACAAAATAACCCAAAAGTCACAAAGAGATACACCCCGGAAACGAAGAGAAAACAGAGAACGTCAAACTTACTTCTGGAAGGAGTAAACATCAGTTGATACACAAAGCTGCAGTTCTTAAATAAGGCATAATACAAATGGAAACAGGTGTGGGAGCCAGAGCGGGCAGGAGGAAACAATGATATTAATTTGGACCAGCTGGGAGCAATGAGAGGGGAGAGAACGGGGCTGACAGCTGACAGGGACACCGCCCACCATGGAGCAAAAACCCAAAAGCGCCACTGAGAACTGTCAACCCAGAGGGAGAACACAACAGTAAGATATAAAGAATTAATTTAATTAATTTATTTAATTTATTTATTTATTTATAAATTAATTAATTAATTAATAATTTATAAATTAATTATTTTTTATTAATTAATTTAATTAATTGATTCATCAATTAATTAATTAATTAATTGATTTAATTAAATATTAACAAATGTCATGAGTCTGAGCTCAGACTCAATTTATTTCTGAGTTTTGTATGTGTATCATTATTATGTTGTCAGTTCTTTGTACATATTTTGGTTTGTTGTCACTCAGAGCCCTTCCTCTTGCACAGACACTCCCACCAAGTACTCACACTGTCTCCCTGCCATCTCAAGCTGTGAGTAGTTGATTAATCCAGTCACCTGCTCACTCAGCTCCCCACACCTGCCACTGATCTGCTGCCCACCATTTAAGAACTGCTGGTTATTCTCTCAGTGCAGCAGCATTACACGGACTGCATTACATGGATGGCTTTGCTTGATGTAACTGGACTGCTTTCTCAGTAAGTTTTTTCCTCTTTATCTCCTCCAGAGCAGCTCCTGGAGTGCCAATCTTGTATACTACCCTCGTTTGTATTTTTATGTTTGAGAACTGTTTTGGAATTTTTGTTCTCTTCTGTTCATTAATGTCACTGAACAGTCCAGCATGTGAATCTGTCTCTCCCTGGCCTGAGGGGCGTTCATGACAACAAATACAGACTGAGAAATAAATACAAACTAATACAAAATAAGAGAGTAATAAAACTATGACATAAACAGGGGGATAAGGAAGGTAAGAAACAATACGAGATATACAAAAACCAAAAGGCACAAAATACAACAAATATAGAGAAAAGCCATGAGACTGAGCATGGCGGAAACCTCCAGTGCTCAGCTCATGACACTTTTATATTTATCAAAGTGTAACGTGTGATTGCCGACATATAGGCTACACCTCTTTGTATTCCACTTTCAAACACAGCCTACATTTGGGCCTGTAAAGCCCAGTTGGGCTACCTGTTTTGAGACAATACTTGCCTTCTACGGACATGCACTAGTCTATAAATGCACGAAATCTGTGTGTGTCTGTCTGTCTGTCCGTTCCACGCATATCTCTTGAACCGTTCATCACACTGGCCGAAGATTTTATGCGTGCTTTGCTGAGGTTATTTGGGTGTGCATCCCCGAGTATGGATTCACTCAGTCAAAATATGTAATTTTTATCAATAAAAGTTTTGTCACCGCTCTGTCTGTCTGGCTTCAGGAAGTGTGAGCGGGGTTTCAGATTGACTCCGTGCTGACTGGATAATATGCGGCATCATGGCCATGCTGATTGGATAAAAAAAAAATTAATTCTTGAAAGAATTATACCATAAAGTTGTCATGATTGCATATGTCTAAAGGATAATTCGGCATATGTGGAGAATACGAGGTGCGCAAGCAGACTGGACGAAGCATCAACGGGGACCTGGGTCTAACAAAGAACACCGGTGTATCAACACAGAACATGCCGGGAAAAGCAACGGCCCGACACAACCTGGCTCAAAGGCACGCTAACTGATGGCGATAAAAAAAAAAAAAGTTTATTTTCAATAAAGTAAAAAAAAAAACAAGATAATGCATGGAGTGTGCTTTTGCCAGGAGACGCAGCCAACAGCAAAGTGTGATTTATCATGGAAAACAGTGGAGCTCTGTGCTTTGAGTGATCAGCTGATTGGATCCACCTCCTCCGGTGTGCTGACATTTTGACATATCTGTCAGAACAACACTGGGCAGCTGATGGTATAGACTCCAGTCAAATGTAAAAAGATTTTAAAAAAAAAACATGGGGGGAGGATTAAACAGTGATTTGGATCTTTATCCTGTAGCTTGAAAATGCTCAGACACATCCCTGACAGATCCCATTATACAAACAAGTACATGTGTTTAGTTCTGTCTGTGTGTGTATGCGCTGCAGGCAGCAGCTGAGTAGAGCTCTGTACAGGTTTTTCCTGTGAACCAACGCTGCAAGTATGGCATTATAGGGTAGCTCCAAGTTAGAAACCCATTCAATAAGTTACACATAGGTTCAAAGAGCGTTACTCATATGTTAGAAATAATTGTTTGGTATGTTAGACATTAATCTCAATGTATTTTGATTTTTGAGTAACTATGGGTTGCTTATAAGTAACATGCGTTGCTTACAAGTAACATGCATAAATGAACGCATAACTTGGAAAATTTTCAGAGGAGCTCGGTGAACTACGCCGTATACCAGGGTGCTTCAGCGTTCTTCAGCGTGCTCTTAACTTAGACAAAATGTAGTCATAACTGATTCAACATATGCCAGCATATTCTCCAAATTTTTCATATGTTTTGCAAATGCTGCCTAAATCGTCTAGGTGTGACAGGGCTTAATTGCAGGTCACAAAAACGCCCAAATAACCATATATAATATAATATATAATATATATAATAGTTATATATTTAATATATATAATAGTTAAAGATTTACTGACAAATGGGCAACACTGATGCAATGGTTGCAGTCAAACGGGTCCTTCTGCTGTGTATAATAATGTTGGGTGTTTTGTAGTTAATTCTGTTGATTACAGTTTTAAAAAACCTTTTAATAACAAAATATTGCTAAAGTATAAAATGATGCACTACAATAGGTCTCAAATATTTGTAAATGTGGCCTGTTATAGTGCTGCATGAGTTTATTGACGATACACAGAAGAAATTCAATATTACCCTGAACTCCATCACTGAACAGTGATATAAACCAAAATAATTATAATGATGACTGAACAACTCCCATTCCCCAAAGTGCAAGATACACTATTATCTTGAATATAAGTGATAAAAAATCACACAAATAAGTGATCTGACAAACAAATAAACAAGGGATCTAAACAGTCGCTAATACTGGATGTCCCATTCATTTTCAGTATATAGGTATTCTATATAATGGTCAACACCAAATTTATCGTCTAAGTTTTTTTTGCAGATTTAGGACAATTTTGATGTTCTGAATCCAAAAATCACATTGGTTTTGGTCAATCCGGTCAACTTTTTGAACTATGGCCACATGTTTTCTTACGTTTTTGTTTACATGTACGGGTATTTTTCTTTATATGATGCAAAATTCCTTTTTCTTTCTTGAAATTCTCTGAAATTTGAACAATGATGATGCAACATTCAGTTTACATGTACTTAACCTTTATCAGTGTCTACTATTCAATTTACAGTACACCTGTACAACTGCTGTGCAACTGCTTATAACTTAACATAAAAACCTGACCTGATTGAGAAAAAACGGATGTCATTTCCGGATTCAGTGGTGCAAAATTGTCTTAAATCAGTTGAAAAAACACAGACAACTTACAAAAAAATTATTTTTGTTAAGTTGTGTAATTAATATTCACACAGTCAAATAAATCATAGTGTCATTTACTCCCTTTTATATTTGTCAAAGTCTAACATGTGATTGCTGACATATAGCCTACACCTCTTTGTATTCCACTTTCAAACACAGCCTACATTTGGGCCTGTAAAGCCTAATTGGGATACCTGTTTCAGACAGGAATACTTACATTCTACAGGTAATGCACTAGTCATATTATAATGCAAGGATTCTCTGTATCTGTATCTGTGTGTGTGCGTGTGTGTGTGTGTGTGTGTGTGTGTGTGTGTGTGTGTGTGTGTGTGTGTGTGTGCGCGCGATTCTGTCTGTTACACGCATATCTCTCGAACCGTTTGTCAGACTGACCTTAGATTTGATACGTGCTTTGCTGAGGTTATGAGAGTGTGCATCCCCGAATTTCAGCCTCCTCAGATATATATGGAAGTTTAGTAGGGGAAATCTTTAATGAACACCCGTAGGGGCACTACTAAATGAGCACAGAGGTGGAAAAGGTATACCTGCTGACATCTGGGGGCTGAAATTTTGGATTTACAGCTATAATATTAAGCCCATTATAACCCCTGTAAATTTCAGCCTCCCCAGATATGTGGAAGTTTAGGAGGGGAAATCTTTATTGAACATCCTTAGGGGCGCTATTAATTAAACACAGAGGTGGAAAAGGTGTAACCGCTGGAAGTTTGAGGCTGAAATTCACAGGGCAGGCTCTGGAGGCCGGTGGGACAAAATGATAACAATTTGGATCTGATCTGAGCTCTGGTCTTCCTTAGAAGACCTATAAGGAGTTGCTCAGAACTCCTTAGAAGAACTCCTTAGGTAATCTTAATAGGTGCCATCTATTCTTTGGTGCAAGTATCACTGATGTCACCAGTCCACACTGGGTCATACGGGCACTGCACTAGTTTGTGTAATAACTCTGATTTTTATTTACAGCTTTCATGCATCTTACCATGCTTAGATGATCACCTAATCATACCTCAAGTAGACTGACATGTTCTTGTATTGGAATTCAACAGATAGTCGAACTGAATGGCTACCACAGATGTAGAGATGCTAATTTAGAAAAGATGTTGTAGTTGTGTTGTGGTGACACAATAGGAGATGGCACTCCACCCAGGACGTTGGGGTATTGGGGGAAGGAAAAGGAGAGATGATAATGGGGGGAAGAAGTGAGACGAGCACCAGATCACTAGGGGGTATTAAACTGAATAAAGATGCGCCTTCGCCGCCGCTGTGCCAGGTGTGGGATGTATTGTGGAGCGGTAAGACGCTTTTCACACCTGAGGACTCCAGGGCGCGAAAGTATTGTGTTAAGCCATGTTCTGTGACGTGTATATGGACGTGTGTACATGCTCTCTGATGCATGCATCAATGTGTTCACCCTGGGTGCCAAAGGTGGGAATGAAGTGGTATAAAGGAGCTCACTTTGGCACCCAGATTTAGTCTGTTCTGTTGTTGGAGGTGAATAAAGTTCTGTGTCGTCAGCTCGTGTCTCGTCTGATTCCATCCTCCACATTGGTGACCTAGAGACGTGAAATGGAAAACGGACCGAGCTCCTCCATGGAGACACTCCTGCTGGAGTCTCCCACCGCTGCATGCGCCGTTGCAGTCAGACTCCCGGACTTTCGGCTCCACGACCTGGCCGCTTAGTTTATACACGTGGAATCCCAGTTCGCCCTCTGCGAAGTCTCAACAGATGACACAAAGTACCATCATGTGGTGGCTGCGCTGGACACATGCTCCAAGCAGCGAGCAATGAGTCTACTCTGAGCCCTGCCAGCCCAAGGAAAAGACAACACTCTCAAGCGGCTGCTGCTGCGCCGTTATACCCTTTCGGATGGAGAGAGGGCAGAAAACCTCCTCACCCACTCAGAGTTAGGAGACAGATCGGCTGTGGAACTGATGGAGAGCATGCTCGCACTAATGGGCACAGACAATGGCTCTTTCCTGTTTGCCCACCTCTTCCTCAGGAACCAACTGGCTGTGGCGCGAGCAATCCCCGCTAACTCACTACTGCTGGCCGCCAGGGACTACCAGGCGCTGGCAGAGGAGGCAGACCGCATCATCCTGGCAAACAAGGCTCTCAGCATTCAGGCAGTGAGACCGGGATCTCTGATGAAACCCAGTGAGGATGAGGAGGTTATGGTAGTGGCCGAGACAGCCACAGGGACATGCAAGAACGGGACGCTATGCTTTTATCACCTCCGTTTTGGCGCAGAAGCACAACATTGTCTGCCGCCGTGCAGCTTCAAGAAACCGGGAAACAGAACAGCCAGTGGTCAGTAGCAGCTGCGACCACTGGTGACAGGGAGAAGCTGCTCTTCATCGAGGACACAGGTTCACGGAGACGTTTTCTGGTAGACCCTGGCTACCAGAAGAGCCTCATTTTGCCGGTCAGTGCAGACAGGCTGGCAGAAGGCTGCGGCCCGGCTTTAACGGCCGCCAACAGATCCCACATTAGGACGTTTGGAGAAAGGACAGTGACTGTATGTTTACATGGATGCAATTACCAGTGGGACTTTGTGGTAGCTGCATGTTCAGTCCCCATCATAGGTGCTGATTTTCTGTGTGCTTACGGTCTCCTTGTTGATGTTGCCAACAGATGTATAGTGGACACTATCTTTTTCCTCCTTGATCTGCATAGCTCAGGGAGTTGGGCCACCAACACATGCTAATGTTCTAGCTCCAGGTGGTAAGTACCAGCGTTTGCTGTCCGAGTTCCCAGCACTCACGGTGGCCACTTTTTCCACTATGGTAACCAAGCACGGGGTCAAGCATTTTATCACCACGAAAGGTCCGCCCATTTTTGTGCACCCTCACTACCTGGATGTGGCTAAACTAGCCATCGTGCGTGAGAAGTTTGCTAACTTAGAATGCTTAGGCATCGTTAGGCACTCCAACAGTTTGGGCATCCCCGCTGCACATGGTGCCCAAGTCCAATGGGTCGTGGCAGCCGTGCAGTGATTTCCGACGCTTGAACAACGCCACGGAACACGACCGTTACACCATCCCGCACGTCCAGGATTTTTCCGTGCACCTGGCCAGGACACGCATTTTCTCAAAAGTGGATCTGGTCCATGGTTACCACCAAGTCCTAGTTCACACAGACGATGTTCCCAAAACGGCGGTAATAACTCCCTTTGGTCTTTTCAAGTTTTTACGCATGCCGTTCGGGTTAAAGGGTGCAGCACAAACTTTCCAAAGGATGATGGATATGGTGCTCCGTTATTTGCCGTTTGTTTTCATCTACTTAGACGACATTTTGGTGGCTAGCACGTCAGAGGAGGAGCACCTCACCCATCTCAAACAAGTTTTCCACCAGTTGGAAGCGCACGGGCTGATTGTTAATCTGGCGAAGTGTCAGTTCGGGCTGCCGGTAATCAACATCTTGGGCCATCGCATCTCGACAGAGGGTGCAATCCCGCAGCCGGATAAGGTACACGCAGTGTCAGATTTTCCACCTCCGCAGACCATGAGGGCGTTGCAAGAATTTTTGGGGATGGTCAGTTTTTACAACTGCTTCCTCCCCCACACAGCCCAGCTGCTGCAACCACTGTACGCTGCACTCAAAAAGAAGAAACCCACGGATAGCATTGACTGGACCCTCGATCAGGTCCAGGCTTTCACAGGCGCCAAAACGGCACTCACCAGCGCAGCTTTGCAGGGCCACCCAGCCTCGTCAGCGCGAATAGCACTCATCACAGATGCATCGGATGTCACAGTAGGAGCCATGGTGGAGCAGTACATCTCCGGTTCGTGGCAGCCCCTCGCCTTTTTCAGACGTACTTTGCGCGACAACAAGCGTAAGTATAGCACTTTTGACAGGGAGTTGTTGGTCTCCACCTGGCTATGCATCATTTTCAGTTCTGGCTTGAAGGTCGTGAGTTCACCGCGTTTGTCGATCACAAACCACTGACCTACATGATGTCCAAAGTCTCAGAACCATGGTTGGCTTGGCAACAACGGCACTTGGTGCAGTTTCGGAGTTCACAACCGACATCCAACATGTAGCTGGTAAATTTAACATTGTGGCAGACTGCCTGTCACGCATGCTGGTCTCTCTGGTCTATGTGGGTATTGATTAACAGAGCACTACGCTCCCAAAATGCAGGTTTACTTGTAATACCTAGAATCTCCAAAAGTACAATGGGAGGCAGACCCTTCAGTTATCAAGCTCCTCTCCTGTGGAATCAGCTGCCAATCTGGATTCGGGAGTCAGACTCGATCTCTGTTTTTAAGAATAGGGCTAAAACCTACCTTTTTGATATAGCCTACAATTAGGGAGGGATCATGTGTTTTCTGAACCCTCCCTTAGTTATGCTGCTAATAGGTTTAGTCAGCCGGGGGACCTCCAGTAATGCACTGGGCCTCACTCCTTTCCTCACTCTCTATGAAATATTTTTTTTTTGCTGGTCATTAACATTTGTTTGTTCTCTCCCATAGATTGAGTCCCCATCGTGCTGTTTGCTCTCTACATGTCTGTTCTTTTCTTCTTCTCTATCCCCTCACCCCCCAGCCAGTCGCAGCAGATGACTGCCCCTCCCTGAGCCTGGTTCTGCTGGAGGTTTCTTCCTGTTAAAAGGGAGTTTTTCCTCTCCACCGTCGCCAAGTGCTTGCTCACAGGGGATCGCCTGATTGCTGGGGTCTTTCTGCAACTGTGGGGGTCCTCCCTACAGTTGATAGTGCTATGAGATGACTGTTGTTGTGAAATGGCGCTATATAAATAAAGTTGAATTGAATTGAATTGAATTGAATTTTTACGCAGTGGCCGCAGACCAAACTGGGGACGCAGACATTCGCACGCTCCAGTCCGCAGCTACCGAATTAAAACTGGAGAGCAAGGTGGTACAAGAATGGTGGCCCCCCTTGCTCTGCGACGTCCCCACCGGCCACCCCCACCTAGTGGTTCCAGGCTCTTGGCGCCACTGCATTTTCGAGTCCATCCACTCCCTTTCACATCCCGGCTTTGGTTAAACTGGTGGGGTCTAAATTTGTCTGGCCTCGCTTACACAGGGATGTGAAAGAATGGACCGCAGCGTGTGTCGTGTGCCAACGGGCTAAGGTGCACAAGCACACCAAAGCCTCCCTCAAGCCTTTTCAAATTCCGGCCAGGAGGTTCAACCACGTACACATGGATTTAGTGGGTCCCCTTCTGTCGTCGCAGGGGTTCACACACCTTTTAACAATCGTGGACCACACTATGTGTTGATCGGAGGCGGTTCCACTGAGTTCCACCACGTCTGCCTAGGTAGCCCGCGTGTTTTTGTCAGCTTGGGTTTCACGGTTCGGATCCCTGTCGGACATCACATCCGACAGGGGTCCACAATTTGTTTTGGAACTCTGGTCCGCAATGGCCGACAGACTGGGGGTCAAAATCCACCGCACCACTGCGTACAACCCACATGCTAATGGTTTGTGTGAGCACTTTCACACGTCACTAAACGCAGCGCCCAGGTCCTTCTTAACGGATGCAAATTGGGTCAACCACCTGCCTTGAGTCCTATTGGGTTGCGCTATGTACCTAAGGAAGATTTGGCAGCTTCCCCTACAGAACTTATTTTTTTCTCAGCCATTGTGGATCCCGGGGGAATTTTTGCCAGAGAACCCTGTGCCCATTTTCGACCCGCCCACTCGCCTTTTTTCTGGGGCAGAGGCTGGCAGCGTCCCGGTGCCGGCGCACCATTGTTTTCCCTGCACTTTTGTTCCAAAACATTTGGAAAATGCCAAATTCGTTTTCGTGAGGCACAATGCCCACAGAACACCACTACGTCCACCGTGCAACAGCCCATTCAGAGTGTTGGAAATGGGGGCAAAACATTTTGTGTTAGACTGGGGGGGGGGGGTAAGGAAGCCATGTGCATAGGCAGGCCGAAGCCCGCTTACGTCTTGGCAGATACGCAGGTGGTGTTGGCCCAGGCACCCCAGCGCTGACGCCCACCTACAGTGGCTCCTCAGGTTGGTGTTCCTCCTACAGAGAACTGTTTTCAGGAGACTAGATCTTTCCCCTCCCCACCCTTTCCCCCTCCAGAGGAGTTTTTCTCCTACCCACGTCAACAGCAAGGCACTTTGGCCGGCCCGACAGTTCCACATTACGGCCGTTATGGGCACTTGCTTAAGCCCAAAAGGCCGGAGGGTTAGAGCCCCTTCTGGGTGTTCGGGGACGGGGGGGGAGGCTGTGTGGTGACATAATAGGAGATGGCACTCCACCCAGGACTTTGGGGTATTGGGGGAAGGAAAAGGAGAGATGGTAATGGGGGGAAGAAGTAAGACAGGCGCCAGAGCGCTGGGGGTATTAAACTGAATAAAGATGTGCCTTTGCCCCTGCTGTGCCAGGTGTGGGATGTATTGTGGAGAGGTAAGATGCTTTTCACACCTAAGGGCTCTGGGGCGTGAAAGTATTGTGTTAAGACATGCTCTGTGACGTGTATATGGATGTGTGTACATGCTGCCTGACGCATGTGTCATTAGCTGGGCTAATTACATGATTACAGGGCAAACAAGCTAGAAACAGTCTAGTTAGGTAAGCAGAATATAGAGAGAGTAGCAATAAAAACAGCAATCACTAAGCTAAGCTAGCTACCCTGTGTGCTCTATCCTAAATAGCTTACTGAATGAGACTTAGCGGACCCTAGCAACGTGAGAGATTGTGTCTTTTCAGAGTTTTTCCATTGGTAGCCATTACCCAAATTTATGTGCAAAAGTACTCAAAAGTGAAAATTTCATCACATGTCTTTTTTAAACAAGTTGATCCCCTGCCTATCTATGAGTCTCATTTTCTAAGACACTAAACCATAATTCATTTGTGCTAGCAGGCCACTGATGAGTGATGGTGGGTGAATGAGTAACACTGGAAATGCTTTGTTCAACTGCAATGGTTACAGGGTAATTTGTAATTGCAGAGCACCTACCATCATGGATTAATTTTCAACATTTTAAAAATACAAAAAATAAACTGCAGCCATCCGTCTTTAACAGTATCTTGGGCCATTTAATGTTAAGCATGATGTCACTAACACCAATAGGAGGAAGTCATCAGAGCATGTCTAGAGGAAATGGTCGGTTTATTATCAAAGCCAATGGAGTATATCAGCCAGAAACCATGAATGACTTGTTAAGTCTTGTGTTAATTTTTGTGTCAGCAGTAGACTGCTGTCTGAGAATCATGAGTTAATTTCATGCTTCACTACAATCTACACATCTAGTACTTCAAGACTTAAGTGGAGTCCTAGATAAAATAATAAAAGTATTGCTAACCTACTGGTCATGTAGCTTCAGAATTACTTGTGCATGGCATCAGCAGTGGAGGAAGAAGAGAGGCATCCGTTGCTCCCTGTGTAACGAGATTCCCAACTAATCAGTGACTTTCCTACCTTATCTTTGCTATCAGGGCGCTCGGGAGGCCGAGTAACCCAGGATGAGCTGATGTCATGCTTAGATGGGCAAAGAGGCAGAGGAGAATGGTGTGTATGTGTGTGTGAGTACATCCATTAGTGTTTGTGAGTAAATGATAGATCAGCTTTGTGTGCCTGTTTGTTGTCCTCAGAGATCCAGAGATGAGGTAACAAACTGTGCCATATGATGTAACACAGGCAGGCCTGGTGAAATTAGTTTGTATCTGTGTGTGTTTTAAATCAGTGTGAGTAAACTATAGCTGGCTGAAGCAGCAACCTCCAGGGCTAAAAAAAAATTTAAGTCAAACAGAGAAGTTCCAGACAACCAAGTACATCCAATGGCAACTCAACTGTGGCTTCAAAAAGTAAGTCAAATATGAAAGACCAGACATGTTAAAATAATTAGCCCTTGAGCTTCTTTAACTAATCTTCTGAACTATGTACTGTATAATAGCTGATAACATAATTTTGTATGAATTATGGTGTGGTCACCCAGGGGAACTTGCTACTCTAATGCACACAAAGGCCTTCAGTGGACCAGTAGTGCATACAGTGGGGGGGTGGGGGGGGCAATCCTATGCAACAGGATTTTGCATCCAGCAAGAGATGCAAGCCAGCAGACTGTCGATTGCTGTACTGGAAACTGTGGCAATGTGATTTACAATGTTCCCAATAAAGTTTGTAAAAGAAAAAGTTGTTGCGATTGTGTTGTACTGTTTATGCCAGCAGTTGTTGTCAAATAGCAACAAATTCATTAACTGCACCTATTAATTCTCACTTCAAATGTTGTTAGAAACACGTTTCGCTGGTTTGTTTTAAAGATATCTGATAACATTTACTCGCAATCTGCCATCTTGTCACAGAGCTGAACTCCAGTGAAAGACTTCCCACAACTGGTAGTGCCGACTGATCAAGTACTGCCTTTGTGTTCTCAGCAGCAGAACCAATGAGAGTCTTTCCCCTGTGACAGAGCTCTTTAACTATTGGTTTTCCATAATGTCAATTATCTTCTGTCACTCTGCCTGCTTAGGCATTACATAGATGTATACATACTGAAGACATAACACTTGTTTGTGCATCCTGTTGTCACAATGCTGCAAGTGCTGTCAACCATTATAATTGCCTACAGAATTTGGCTTCTCTATTTTCCATGAAAATCTTAGCCCTGTTCTTTCTAGCCCTCATATACTTTATATATCAATGATGCATTATGGCTATGAGATCCTTTTTTTAAAAACACGTACCCAGACCATCCAGTCAAACGATGTGAAAATATTGATTCTATCCTTTGACTGTTAGATAGCCCCATGTAGCAAACTTGATCTGATTAGCTAAAGAAGTAGTCTCATTAGCATTTATTTCAAGCTACAGACGGCCTGCACTGTTGGACTCTGAAGGCCTCAAGGCAGATATCCTTGACCCCCAGCGACACATGATGACTGAAATGTGATTGGACAAAAAATCTCTCTCTCTCTCTCTCTCTCTCTCTCTCTCTCTCTCTCTCTCTCTCTCTCTCTCTCTCGCACACACGCACACACACACACACACACACACACACACACTATTTGCAGCAGTGCAACCAAGAAAAAAGCTACAAAATGAAGACAATAGACTATTGGGAATAATTTAATACATCCTCATGGAACAAATATAAGAATGTAGGGATTCTAATAGTGTTTAGGCAAGCAGAGAAGGCCTTGCTGGGCCTGACAGCCCACAACTGCTGTAATGTGACATTTCTAAACCTCAAAGTAATGCAGTTTGGGGCATGCCTGCCACATACTTCTAACTACCAAGTTTAGGTTTTGAGGGAAGGTGAACACCTTGTAACTTGAGATTACTTTGTGGCATTCGTGAAGTCCCCCCACCCTGACACCAACCCCACTGTCTACCACTGTCAAAATGTTATATAGACAGATAAATACACAGGAAAAACAAATATACCTATGTACCTCCGGTACTCTGATTGGCTCAGTACATGTTCGCATTTTGCAAGCACTCACACTATTGCTAGTTAGCAGGTAATAATAATTATATAATAATAATAATTTTTAATAATAATTTGATGAGATGACAAAAGACCTTACCTTGATTTACTGGTTAATCTGAGTTCCTACCCTCACCTCTGGTTAAAAACTTTGGCTCGTAACTGAAAGAATACTAAAGCTCCTTTCACACTGACTAAAAAAGAGCAGTCTGAGGCAAGCGCAATATTCCCCTGCCTCCATTTTCTTTGAAGAGCCCGATATGTTGCTGAAGGAGAGTAATTTTCAACTTTTTCCGTATAGTTATTGAGGCAGAACCAAATTATGATAAGTCTATCATGCATGAATATAGAACAAAAATTATTTTATACAACCCATAGTTGTAGGCCAGGATCCCAAGGTGAACCCATGTAGCAAGTTTGGTGACCCTAAAGAGCTTTACTCATTTTATTTTAAGAGGACATAGGGAATATTAACCTTGACATTTAACTTTTGACCCCAAACCCATAGTCAGAGGTCATGGTCTCAGGGTGAAGCTGTGTTTGGTGTCCGTAGCTTTACTCGTTCTATAGTAATAGTGCAAAGGGAAACTTAAAATTGACCTTTTACCTTTTCACCCTAAAGCTACGTGTCCACCTAGGCATATGTTGATGGAAGGTCCCCACGCTTCCACACAGATCCGTCGGGAGTGTGGAGGGGCGTAATCAGGCGGGAGTCACAAGCTGAATACGTCATAGCTGCAAACCGCACGGAAAGTATCACTGTCTGGTCAGAAAACTTCATCCAGTTTTCAAGCAGTATTTTCAGCTATGAAAGTGCAGTTTGATGAGCTTTTTCTGTCTACCCCAACCTGCTCTTCTCCCCCCAAACCTGCACAGCCTGTACATTATTGGTCACTGCAACTCCAAGTGAGTGCGATGTTCCAGTCTATTCATGACATTTCCGGACGTTAAACTCTTACCTATATTTTCAAAAGCAAAAAGTGAAACATTTTTTTTAAAATGGTCAAGGTGAGAAATAAATGTGTAGTTGCCAAATATGCGTTAAAGGTGAAATATAGAGTATTTTCATGAAAACAAAGATTTTTAAAAAAATAATACATCAACAAAGCATTTAGAAACATGCACAATGTAAGTCTTAATGTTCTTCTAAAAATCAGTATATTGATGAAAAAAATATTTTGTAATTTTTGGCAGGTCAACAATAATGTAAATATTTATATTCCAGAAGATTGATGATGACAAAAAAGTGTTCCATCAGTATTTCAGAGCCAATACAATGAATGTTGAAAAAAGAATATGTCGAGTACATCTTATTACACTGTCACAAGTATGGAAATGAAAGACAGAGAATGAAAAATGAAGTTTGAGAGGCCGGTAGGGAATGGGATTTAACTGGGATTCTGGGGAGAGACGGACATGGAGAGGCACTAAGAATCACGAGAAGGACTCTTTTCTCTTTTTTAAATAACACAGGATTAAGTCATTGACTTTACGGGTCGGGCTCAGATGACATAATGTTACAGTCTCTTGTACAGTAGGTGGCGATATGCACCTTTCAGTTGTTTGCTATCCACCAGTAACCGAGAGAAGAAGAAGATCTGTTGATGTCACGTGCCATCGCCTTACCGTAGCACTCGGGTTGCCAAACTGAGTATAGGCTGCCATGGCTTCTGAAAGTAAAAGCTCATTTCGTTATCCTTCTCAAGTAAGGAGTGATAAACGAAGGAGCAAGACCAGAATAAGTATTGGTTCAGCTTTTGATCACTGGTGCAAATTGACAAATCATAAAGGGTTGAAAAGCCATACAGAGGTCGCCACTTCGCTACTGGACCGTTAAGTTAAGCTAAGCTAACTAGTGTTTGCATAGCTTTCTGTAACCTTCTACAGTTGGTCTCTGACATGTTCCTGTTATTAATATGACTGTGTGATGATATCAGCTGGTGTATGGCGATGGGATAGACCACAGGAATTGCTCGCTAATCCTTTCCAAACAGTAATTTTTCCGCTCTGGTCTAGTGTAGTTAAAATCCCTACTTGCTACAGCTAGCATTAGCTTCCGATGTCATGAAGGAAGGAACTCCATTTTTCTCTAACAAAAGTTATGAGTTTTTAAAAATAGATTAGTTTTACATTGTGTTAGATGATCTTCCACATACTTGTGGCCACTTATCTAAAGAAGCACTCTTTGCCCAAAATTTTACTGTGGTCTACTTTAGCCAGAAAACAAAATTTGCTACAGTTAGCATTAGCTTCCGATACGTCAAACAATGGATCTTTAGTTTACGCGATCAAATGTTTTTGACTTTAATAAAATAAATTGCTTTTACATTGTGTTAGATGTGTGGACAGTATCAAGGATAGCTGGATGGAGAAAAGACGGGAGATAATAAACAGGATCAAAGACAGAGAACTGGTGCTAATCGGTGCATTTTTGTTTATTTTATTTGGGGGGTGGGTTTGATGTGGAGAGATTATTTTTATTTTTTTACATCTTTTCAATAAATTCACAGCTAATTAATTTCAATCTGTGTCTATAGCTGATGGGAGGATGGACAGCCTCAGTCACTGTGCTCAGTACTGCACATACACTGCTACAGTATGTGTATATGCACATAGCATATCTCTTCAGACCAGGTCTGGTCTGAGGAGGCAATGGACGCTTTAAAGGACTGTCTTAAAACCACTGCCTGGGAGCAACTCTGCGATCCACATGGTGAGGACATCGATGGTCTCACTGACACCATCACGGACTACATCAACTTCTGTGTGGACAACACCATACCCACCAAGACCATATGGTGTTGCTCGAACAACAAACCCTGGATCAACCCAGAGATAAAAACACTTCTGAGAGAGAAGAAGAGGATCTTCAGGTCGGGGAACAGGGAGATGCTGAAGTCCGTACAGAGGGAGCTGAGGAGGAAGATCAGAGAAGGCAAGGACAGCTTCAGGAAGAAGATGGAGGACAAGCTGCAACAAAGCAACATCAGCGGGGTCTGGAGAAACCTTAAAACCATCTCTGGGCTCCAGAATACCTCCTCCCAGGCCACAGGGGGCAGGGAGTGGGCAAACAATCTGAACCTGTTTTTTAAGAGGTTTGACCAACCGCCCTCCCCCCCGACTGCACACCAACCACTGCTGCCTCTACAGTCATCGAGACCTGCTGTCCACACCCCACTCCACCAACACCCCCCCACTCCCAACACACAGCCCCCCAACCTGACCATCACTAAGACCCAGGTGAGGACGGAGCTGAGGAAGATCAAGGCGAGGAAGGCCTCGGGACCGGACGGCATCAGCGCAAAGCTCCTCAAGTCCTGCGCAGACCAGCTGTGTGGGATTGTGGAGCACATCTTCAGCCTGAGCCTGAAGCTGGGGAGGGTACCACAGTTGTGGAAAACATCTTGTGTGGTACCTGTACCAAAGACTTCCCACCCCAAAGACCTGAACAGCTACAGGCCAGTGGCCCTGACATCTCACATGATGAAGACCCTGGAGAGACTGCTCCTTGCTCACCTCTGTCCCCTGGTGGGACCAGCGATGTATCCACTCCAGTTCGCCTACCAGCATGGCATTGGGGTGGAGGATGCAGTGATCTTCCTCCTTCACCGTTCCCTGTCCCACCTGGAGAAGCCCGGGAATGTGGTGAGGATCATGTTGTTTGACTTCTCCAGTGCTTTCAGCACCATCCAACCGATGATCCTGAAGGACAAGCTGCTGTGCGCAGGGGTGGACCAGCACCTGTCATCATGGATCCTGGACTACCTCACTAACCGGCCACAGTTTTTGAGAACCCGGGACCGTGTGTCCGACACAATCATCGGCAGTACGGGGGCCCCCCAGGGAACGGTTTTGGCTCCCTTCCTTTTCACCCTTTATACTGCGGACTTCTCACACAACACAACACACTGCCATCTACAGAAGTTCTCTGACAGCTCTGCGATCGTCGGCCTCATCTCCAATGGAGATGAAGCTGAGTACAGAGGACTTATCCAGGACTCTGTGGACTGGTGCCATCGGAACTGCCTCCAGATCAACGCAAGGAAAACTAAGGAGCTGGTGGTGGACTGCTGCAGGCAAGGACAACCCCTCACAGCACCAGTAAACATCCAGGGAACAGACATTGAGATGGTGACATCCTACAAGTACCTGGGTGTTCATCTGAACAATAAACTAGACTGGTCACACAATACCGACGCACTCAACAAGAAGGGACAGCGCCGGCTGTTCCTACTGAGGAGGCTCAGGTCTTTTGGTGTACAAGGGGTGGTCTTGAAGACATTCTACGACACGGTGGTGGCATCAGCCATCACTTTTGGAGTGGTCTGCTGGGGCAACGGCATTACAGCAGCAGATAGGAAGAGACTGAACAAACTAATCAAGAAAGCTAGCTCTGTCCTGGGGAAACTCCTTGACCCTGTGGAGGAGATGGGAGAGAGAAGGATGGTGGCCAAACTGTCATCTCTGCTGGAGTCCGAGTCCCACCCTATGCAGGACATACTGGACGCACTGAGGAGCTCATTTAGCAGTAGACTACATCATCCTAGATGCGTGACCGAGAGGTTTCGCAGGTCCTTCCTACCTACGGCTGTCAGACTGTATAACCTAAGCAGGGCTGCTCGCAGAGATTGCAAAAAAAATGTGATGACCTAATAGTATTGAATGCAAAAGATGCAACAGACTTACACAAATGGTCCCCTCCAGCATACAGCTAGGACAATATCAGTCGCTATGGAGGGTGACAATATGTATGGGTACATATTCATACCATGAAGGGTAATTAAATAGACGGTTATGCTGTTTAGTTCATCTAGCTACAATGCTCTGCACTGTATATATATATATATATATGTGTGTGTGTACGTATGTACTGTATATTCACTGCTCTTATTTTCTTATCTTCTAAATTATTGCTCTGAGTGTTGCTATCCCTGTGCTGTTGCAATCCTGGAATTTCCCCATTGTGAGACTAATAAAGGCTTATCTTATCTTATCTTATGAACAATGAAAGCAAAGACATCATTTCAGTTCAAACTGTTGACAAGCGTAAGACTGACCACAACTCCGTTGTAATGGAGAGGAAGGCCTTTATGGACACCATGACCCAACTCCTCACAGAAGTGAAGGTGGTCGAAGTGTGCACTGATGCCCACTCACAGATCTCGGCACTCATGGGTAAGTGGGTATTGAAATTCTGTAGCTGAATATTTTAACCAAGACTTCAACCAGACTGAAAAATTCCTTCTTTCCCACTGCCATCAGACTCCTGAACAGATAACAACTCTCAAAACTCCGTAACAAAGCTTTGCATATAGGAACTCACACAATGGCTGCTAAATTTGCACACTGCTCACCTGTACAGTAGATGTAATATCACCCGTCTGATGTCCATATCACCTTTGCTGCTACTTATCATGCACAGTCCACTGGTACTATCGTTACAGAAATA
This sequence comes from Pholidichthys leucotaenia, assembly GCA_020510985.1. NCBI lineage: Eukaryota > Metazoa > Chordata > Actinopteri > Cichliformes > Pholidichthyidae > Pholidichthys > Pholidichthys leucotaenia. Next base: position 336,855,958 of record CM035836.1, read on the forward strand.
ATTTGTAATTTTACATTGCTTGTTGCACAATGCTCATTTGCACACTGTATATAAGTCTAGGCCATCTCAGGTTCACATCAGGTTGCACGATGCTCATTTGCACACTGTACATAGGTTCATGCCATCTCAGGTTCACATCATCTCTGATATCAATATACCAGTATCACTTTAGTCATCTAGTGAATTTTCAATTTCATTCCTCTACTGCCTAACTGTGTGTTGGTGTGTGTGTTATTAGCATCCATTAGTATTAGGATTGAGTTACTGTGTTAGTGTGTCATGACCTATTAGAATTGTTGTTTCTGTACCTTTTACCTTGGCATTCCCCTCTACCTCACAGCTGTGCTGGACATTATGACTGAAGGGCTCAACAAGGGCATGTTCCTCCGCACAACGATAGATTGCAAACTGTTCAACCTTGCCCGGCTTCGTGCCCACACAAAAACACAGGAGATGTGCATCAGAAAACTGCTCTATGCTGATGACTCCGCCCTTGTGGCCACTAACGCAGTTGATATGCAGCAGATTGTGAATCGTTTCTCCTTTGCAGCTGATATGTTTGGCCTAAAGATCAACATGTCCAAGACAGAGCTGCTCTACCAGCTCCTCCAATGTCCACTGAACTGCCAGAAATGATTACGGTCCATGATGAACCACTGAAGACAACCGAGTCTTTCACTTACCTGGGCAGCAGCGTTATAAACACCAACTCTGTAGATTTGGAAGTGGAAAGGAGGATTCAGTCCACCATAAAGGCCTATGGTGCACAACACAAGGACTTTGAAGTCGTCATGACATCAGCACGAAAACCAAAGTGAAGGTTTATTCAGCTGCAGTTCTTCCTTGCCTGCTCTATTCCATCGAGCACACCACTCTTTACCACAGACACGTCAGGGCCCTGATAAGCAACATCAAGTGGCAAGACCGTATCCCAGACGTTGAGGTACTGTGACGTGCTCACACAGTCAGTGTTGAAGCTCTAATAACCGTGTCACAGCTTCACTGGGCAGGGCATGTATGTCGGTTGGCCAACAGCAGACTCCCAAAAGCTGTGTTCTACTCAGAACTGAGCCAAGGAAAACGGAGCCATGGAGGACAAAAAACTGCATTTCAAAGATGTCTTAAAGCGGCATATGAAGAGAACTGGCATCCCCCTTGATACCTGGGTGGAAGAGGCACTCTGGAGAGTCAAATGGCAAGGATTGTTGAGAAAAGCCATGTCAGCCATAGAAGAGCAACGCCGGCAAGAATATCAGTGTGCACATGACCAATGACACTCAGCAGCTACTCCAAGCATTTTCCGTTGCAACAATTGTCAGCGTTTCTGCAGATCCCGAGCGGGTCTGACTGCCCACATGACAGCCTGCTTGAGATAGACCTCAACTCAAACACAAGACAGTCAGCTTTGGCAATGAAGGACAGCCAGAGGAGGAGGACCTTGTCATTCATTCGGAGAGCAAAGTAAGAATTTCATTGCTCAGGAAATTTAACATTTCTTAACTGTGCACATGATAATAAAGCCTTTGAATCTTGAATCTTGAATCTTAATTAGGGATGTAATTAAAAATACAATGTCTGCCATTCAGACCGTGGCATTTTTCCTGCTGTCAAGCAAAACTTTGACATGTAGCATGGAGCCAAGAATCTTGCAAAAAGGATATCATCTGTAAGTCTTGCCAATCATTACAATATCCTAATTATCCAGAAATGAATTATGAAAAATAAAAGATGGATTTGTGTATGTACTCCTCAGGCAGCTAAAACGAAGGGGCAGGCTGGATTGCTTCTGTGGCTGCTTGATATGGTTAATCATTTTTAGTGGTGCTGTAACAACGCTGCAATGCATGACGACTTCATGGTAGGTGCAACATTTCTTGTATTACTGCAACAACACAAATAATTGTGCTACCAGTCTGTACCTATTAATGACTTTGTTAAGAAATTATCACCCTTGATGTGCAATTTTTCTTTGTTGGAGAAAAAATAGTTTATACAGTTGTTATTGTTATCATTGAGCCCCAATTTTAAAATAAAGGTATCATAATATATTCATAAGTAAATTTAGTGCACACCAGAAGTCACTTGATTTCTTGAGCCCTGTAATAGTTGAATTAAAACCGGATTAAGGGCTTCTCAAGTAGAAAACCGTAATATTTCATTTCACCTGTTTTTAGAAATTGTGGCTTGGCCTTCTCAACCATGTGATGAACGAGCACAAAATGAGTGGAAGGACCATGTTTACATAAGGCACTGGAGAACAGCTCCACCAAACAATGACTGGAAAAAGGCTCAGTGGCTTTCCAGGTCCTCAACAATATTTTGATGGACAAGCGTTGGTTACGGACGGTCTACAAATACCTGACCTTTAGGTGAGTACGATGGAAATTCTTTAATGCCAACGGAAAGACAAAGGACAATCATTAATATGAATGTGTCTTCACAGATCAACTTCAGACCTTGAGGCTTTTCAAAATCACATTCTAATGTATGCCAGCAAAAGGTTCTCCTTTACTCCACATGTATATGAGGCCCGGATCCTTTTAGCTGCACTGGACTATAACTAGCGCAGGGACCGTCCGGTGAGGAAGACAGTCAGTGGCAAGCCAATGTAAGTTTTGTGCCACCAAAACATTTTACACACAATAATCTATAAACCTTAATACTTGGATTACAAATTTAAAATGTCTTTTTGGGGGGGGTGATTTATTAATTTTAAACCTTTTTGTAAATTTTACAGAAACAATTGTTTTTCTTAATATTTAGTGAATACTCTGGTACGTCCATCCAGTCATATTTATTTATAATTTTTCAAACTGAATTAATTACTAATATGAATTTTCTGATACTTTGTGTTCTCGGGACCAGGAGACTGTATAAAAAGAATACAAGGCGCTGGAGTGTCTACACGGTCAAGGAGAAGACTTATGACCACATTCCACCCCTTCTGGCCCGCATTCTTTCAAAGCGCCTTTCTGCAGATGCAGGGCTGCCACAACACAGACAACTGCACAGAGGACCCACGTACACTTGGCCTTGTTCCTGCAGCACCACCGCCACCAATGGAAGAGCTTCTGAGGACACAAGCTAGGAGAGGCCTAGGTAGATAGAAGAGATTTTGTTTCTTTTTTTGAATGTCTGACCAAGAGCATCTTACAAATGGGGATGCTAAAATGTCTTAAAATTTCCTTTTTAATGAAACTACAAGGTGGCGGTACACTTGATGTTCCAACAATGTGGAACTGAAAATCTTTTTCCTGTTCTTGAATCAGGTCCAATACTGCAGCAGGAGTGAACACAGCACACGGCACACAGGTAAAATCCAATTCCATTTCTCCACCCACTCTTTCTATCACCAACAGAATATTTTGCATTAGTAGACCAAGCACACTCATTGTAGCATATTTGTAACGTTTAAAAAAATGTCTACAAGTTAAGATTTTGTCATATTTTTATGCAGTTTTTTTCTTTAGACTGTTTTTGTTTTTTTATTTGGATATTGGTATTTTGTACGTTACTATAAGAAGCTAGGGCGACACAATCAAAGGAGACAACAAAAGATTTGAAGTTTGTGTCTAATTCCTCATCTTATTTTTCTATATTCTCTCCCAGATCGGCTCCATGGACCACGCTGATCCAGTTCACTCAACAATCACACAGGTGCAAGACGCCTACATCTGACTTTGTTTTCAAATTCTGATATTTGTGAGACAGACTATTTCTACTTTTGAGAATAGTGTCAACAGTGTTCTTTTGCCCATCCATCTGTCCGTCCATCCAACCTCAGCTTTTCTGGGGATCCGGGTCGTGTAGGCAGCAGTCCAAGTAGAGCAGCCCAGACTTCCCTCTCTCCAGCCACCTTCTACAGCTCTTCAGAGGGGACACCAAGGTGTTCCATGCCAGCTGGGAGTCATAGTCTGCCCAGTGGTCTCATCCTCGAGGGACGTGTTCCAAACACCTGAAGTGGGAGGCGACCAGGAGGCATCCTGATGAGATACCAAAACCACTTCTGCTGGAGGCTTCCTATTGTTAAAATAGAGTTTTTTCCCTTTGCACCATGGCTGAGTGATCCTCACAGGGATCACCTGATTGTTGAGGTCTTTCTGGAATTGTGGGGTCTTTGTTCAACACTTCAAAGAGCTGACAGTTGTTGTCAATTGGTGCTATATAATAAAGCTGAATTTTTAAAAAAGCCCTATTTTCATAGACAACTTTAGTTGAGGTTGATTTGCTTTATAACATTATATTAGTACACTGTCAGAAACTGTTATATTGCTGAGAATTTACCTTTTATAAAACACTAACAAAACTTTAAGATTATACAGTAATCCAATATAAATTTATTTAAAGAATACTTTTTTATAGGTATTATGAGGACTATGACTAGTGATTTTGTGTCAGGTTGGATTAGTGATGTGCTTATTTTCTGAAAAGCACTGAATATTTTACACAGAGTATCCATATGAAAACAACTGGAGTATTACTGCTCCACAAATCATTTTAGAAAGTGAGCTTATTGAATGCTATGCACATGTCTGATCAGGTATGTCTAACTGAAGTTCTCAGGAATTTCACTAGGTTATACAAAGGTTGACAGCATTTCAGTTGTGCATAGAGGATAGGTAAGCCATCACTTGGTAAATCAATGAATCAACAACACCCTTTACATATAAATTAGAAAAGGCACAAACAATGTCATGCATACATTATACAATAATTTATTTTAATAACATAATATATAACATTAACTATAACAATAATATAAAACAACAAAATAACAATAATATAAAATAAATAAAATTTAATTGAACAGAAAATGAAACAGAACCAACAAATAACTTGCCACCTCCTGGTTTGTGATGCCCTGATGATGCACCTTCTACCATGGATGTACATGTGGACCTGCCACAGACCAGGAGCGTGAGCTAGCGACCTGGAACAAACCCAGTGTATCGTCCGTATGGCTCATGGTAACGGTCCCTGATTGCCCACACAATCAGGGACTGGGGACTGGGGATGACCAACTGGTTTCCCTGGCCCAGAGAGCCATGTTGCCAAAATATAAAATGCCTATAGGCAGCATAATGGTACTTGCGGTTGTCATCTCCAGGCTCTCTTGCCGACGTGACTACCAGCAAGTCCTCCCTGTACTGCCTGTGAATATGCAAGTTGGCTTCATCAAGGCAGTACAGGGAGAAGTGTGGCCGCTGGCTAATACAATGAATTGGTTCCTGGCCGCAGCATTTCCTCTCCCGATCTGTGGGCATTTCCCTACAGTTGCCACATGTACACCATGACACACATGGCAGATCAGTAGGTGATGGTGCACCATGCTGTTTTTGGTGCATCATCAGGGCATCAAAAACCAACCCTGGCTGCCTGAGAAAAAGCTCCCTAGCAAACTCCCTGTACTCCTCCAGGGTCATAGAGTTGAGGAGCTCCTGAGAAGATGGATATAACCAAAAAAATATTTAGTATGGCTTTAAACAGAATCATATAGGTAAAAATAAAATATTGTGTATCCAGTTCAAATCATTTTTGATACTACGTAAATGATCCAGAATATGAATATATACAAACCTCTGTCCTAACCCTTCTCTCCTCTTTGAGAGCCAAGATTCTTTCTTCCTCCTCTCCATCTCTGTCTACCTCTGCCTCCTCTACCTCTGCTGCTTCCTCTTCTTCTTCCTCCTCCTCTACTCCTTTTTGCTCTTTCCTGACCTCGTTGTCGTCCTTCAATCTGTCTATCGTAGGATGAAAACACTGTTATGCCAACCTTATAACTGGACTGAGCAAACCAAAACAAAGCCAGTAGTTTCACACTGCCATGTTAATTCATCACACTGTTACCACAGATTCATCTACAGTGGTGTGAAAGTGTTTGCCCCCTTCCTGATTTCTCATTTTTTTGTAAGTTTGTCACACTTAAATGTTTCAGATCATCAAACAAACTTAAATATTAGACAAAGATAACACAAGTAAACACAAAAATGCAGTTTTTAAATGAAGGATGTTTATTATTAAGGAAAAACAAAATCTAAACATACATGGCCTTGTGTGAAAAAGTGATTGCCCCTAAACCTAATAACTGGTGGGCCACCCTTAGCAGCAACAACTGCAGTCAAGCGTTTGCGATAACTGGCAATGAGTCTTTTACAGCGCTGTGGAGGAATTTTGGCCCACTCATCTTTGCAGAATTGTTGTAATTCAGCCACATTGGAGGGTTTTCAAGCATGAATCACATTTTTAAGGTCATGCCACAGCATCTCAATCAGATTCAGGTCAGGACTTTGACTAGGCCACTCCAAAGTCTTCATTTTGTTTTTCTTAAGCCATTCAGAGATGGACTTGCTGGTGTGTTTTTTATCATTGTCCTGCTGCAGAACCCAAGTGGGCTTCAGTTTGAGGTCACGAACAGACGGCCGGACATTCTCCTTCAGGATTTTTTTGTTAGACAGCAGAATTCATGGTTCCATTTACCACAGCAAGTCTTCCAGGTCCTGAAGCAGCAAAACAGCCCCAGACCATCACACTTGTAAAAGCATCTTTGAGTGTCTATGATAAAGCACTATATAAATGTGATGCATTATTATTATTACCATATTTTACTGTTGGTATTATGCTCCTTTTCTGAAATGCTGTGGTTACTTTTATGCCGGATGTAACGGGACACACACCTTCCAAAAAGTTCAACTTTTGTCTCGTCAGTCCACAGAGTATTTTCCCAAAAGTCTTGGGGATCATCAAGATGTTTTCTGGCAAAACGTAGATGAGCCTTTGTGTTCTTTATGCTCTGCAGTGGTCTTCGTCTTGAAACTGTGCCATGCAGGCCATTTTTGCCCAGTCTCTTTCTTACGGTGGAGTCATGAACACTGACCTTAACTGAGGCAAGTGAGATGGGCAGTTCTTTGAATGTTGTTGTAGGGTCTTTTGTGACCTCTTGAATGAGTCGTCGCTGTGCTCTTGGGGTAATTTTGGTCGGCCGGCCACTCCTGGGAAGGTTCACCACTGTTTCATGTTTTTTGCCATTTGTGAATAATGGCTCTCACTGTGGTTCACTGGAGTCCCAAAGCTTTAGAAATGGCTTTATTACCTTTTCCAGACTGATAGATCTCAATTACTTTGTTTCTCATTTGTTCCTGAATTTCTTTGGCTCGTTGGCATGATGTCTAGCTTTTGAGGGTCTTTTGGTCTACTTCACTTTGTCAGCCAGGTCCTATTGAAGTGATTTCTTGATTGAGAAAAGGTGTGGCAGTAATCAGGCCAGGTTGTGGCTAGAGAAATTGAACTCAGCTTTCCAAAGATGTGATAAACCACAGTTAATTTATGTTTTAACAGAGGGGGCAATCACTTTTTCACACAGGGCCATGTAGGTTTGGATTTTTTTTACCCTTAATAATAAACATCTTCATTTAAAAACTGCATTTTGTGTTTATTTTTGTTATTTTTGTCTAATATTTAAGTTTGTTTGATGATCTGAAACGTGGGACACACATACAAAAAAATGAGAAATCAGGAAGGGGGCAAACACTTTTTCACACCACTGTATATGGTCACTGTCTCTGTGCCTTACTCATCTGGTTCTCTGCCCCCTCCTGCCTCTCCCTCTGCCTTGGCCACGGCTGACCTCAGTCAAGCTGGCATCGGAGGTATCTATCTCTGGCTGCAGAATAAGTCAATGGATTAGCTATACCAACAGCTCGTTTTAGAACAGCATTCTTAGCTAAAATGCTGAACATAAACAAACCACAAGAGTGTGTTACAGCATATCTGCACAAAACACTCAACCAACAGCAAAGTCCTTAAAAGTCAGCTACAGTTTTGCCATGATTACATGATCAAAATTATGTAATTATCAGGTTCAATCACGTCTGTGAAACGTTAGCATTACTATAAATTATTAATTATTATATGGCAGTAATTTAAAAAAATGTTGAAGGGAGATACACATCAAAGAAGACTCGGTTAAAATCACTGGACACTATATCACACTTGACATGATTTTTCTGGCTCATAATCACAATGGAAATGATTTCCATATAGTCTGCTGCTGCCTGTTGATGCTTATTTCCAGTGCCGTTTGTGTCTACTTGGCAACCCGTACAATGTTATCATGAGGCAACAGTGAGTGTGACACCTACAGGCCAGGAGGTCAGAATGTTCTATACTGCGCCTTTAACTTTTTACTAACCACTATATTAAAAGTTCAGCATGAGCTCCAGGAAGCAATCGGCTCCATGTGCCTGCTCCTCATTTGCGTATTATGGATCTGACTAGGGATTCAGGAGGAGCAGGCACCTTCAAGCGACAGCTCGAGATTCTTGATGCCACGCTACCAGAGTGCATATGGGGCGTGCCACTTACACAATGAATGGGAAGTGTAAAAATGTATGCCAAGGTGGACAAGTAGCTTCAGACCATAGTCAGATGTCAGGATCCCAAGGTGAACCTGTGTAGCAATGTTGGTGACCCTAGCTTTTTTGTTGTTGAGCTATGCAGTGGATATAAAAAAGTCTACACACCCCTGTTCAAATACCAGGTTTTTATGATGTAAAAAAAAATGAGACCAAGATAAATCATTTCAAAAAAATTTCCACCATTAATGTGACCTATAACCTATACAACCCAACTGAAATCTTTTAAAGGTAAAGGCATCTTCGTTGTCATTCAATCCATACAGCCAATCATGTACAGTACAACGAAATTATGTTTCTCTTATCTACAATGTTAATCACACATATATAGAATCAGAGGGGTTGCTGCCATGCAAGGCGCCGCCACAAATTTCCCTCCTCCGTTCCATTATTGCTGAGCACCGAGCTGAACGGCAGAAAGTTCCACTTTTATGTGGTCTTCGGCATGACCCGGCCGCGGTTTGAACCCAGGCCTCCCGGGTGTGGGGCAGATGCTCTACCAACTAGGTCACCACTCCGGTGGGGTTTTAAGGGGAAAAATTAAAAATAAAAAACTTACAATAAATTAGTTGCATAAATATACATGCCCTGTTATAACTGGGGATGTGGCTGTGTTCAGAATTAACCAATCACATTCAAACTCATGTTAAATAAGAGTCAGCACACACCTGCCACCATTTAAAGTGCCTCTGATTAACCCCAAAGAAAGTTCAGCAGTTCTAGTAGGCTTTTCCTGACATTTTTGTAGTCACATCTTACAGGACAAGCCATGGTCCACAGAGAGCTTCCAAAACATCAGAGGGATCTCATTGTTCAAAGGTATCAGTCAGGAGAAGGGTAGAAGGGTAGAAAAGAATTTCCAAGGCACTAAATATACTATGGAACATAGTGAAGACAGTCATCATCAAATGGAGAAAATATGGCACAATAGTGACATTACCAAGAACTGGGCATCCCTCCAAAATTGATGAAGAGACAAGAACAAAACTGGTCAGGGAGGCTGCCAAGAGGCCAACAGCAACATTGAAAGAGCTGCAGGAATTTCTGGCAAGTACTGGGTGTTTAGTACATGTGACAACAATCTCCCATCTTCTTCATATATCTGGGCTATGGGGTAGGGTGGCAAGACGGAAGCCTCATATTACAAAGAAAAACATCCAAGCCCGGCTACAGTTTACAAAAACACATTTGAAATCTCCCAAATGCGTGTGGGAAAGTGTGTTATGGGCTCATGAAACCAAAGTTGAACTTTTTGGCCTTAATTCCAAAAGGTACATTTGGCACAAACACAGCACTGTTCATCACCAAAAGAACATCATACCTACAGTGAAGTATGGTGGTGGCAGCATCATGCTTTGGGGCTGTTTTTCTTCAGCTGAAACTGGGGTCTTAGTCAAGGTGGAGAGAATTATGAACAGTTCCAAATACCAGTCAGTACTGGCACAAAACTTTCAGGCTTCTGCTAGAAAGTTGAAGATGAAGAGGAACTTCATCTTTCAGCACAACAATGACCCAAAGCAGATGTCCAAATCAACAAAATGGCTTCACCAGAAGAAGATTAAGGTTTTGGAATGGCCCAGCCATAGTCCAGACCTGAATCTGATCAAACATCTGTGGGGTGATCTGAAGAGGGCTGTGCACAGGAGATGCCCTTGCCAGATTTGGAGCATTTTTGCAAAGAAGACTGGGCAAATATTGCCACATCAACATGTGCCACGCTAATAGACTCCTACCCAAAAAGACTGAGTGCTGTAATAAAAGCCAAAGGTGCTGCAACAAATTATTAGTTTAAGGGTGTGCATATTTATGCAACCAGGTTATTGTAAGATTTTTTTATTTTTTATTTTTCCCCTTAAAATATTTCAGTTTGTTTTTCAGTTGTGTTGTGTTGTGATTTCCTGCCTATTTGAGGCAGAAAAGATGAAACCCACATGAGGGAGAACGTTGTGTGTAATTTATTGTGAAAAAGAAAAACAGTCCAGCAAAAAAACAACAGGAGACACAAAACGGTGAGGAGGCTCTTGAAAGCTCATGAGATGCTCCTCAGCTCACCAGTGAGTAAGTCCAGCATGGACCTTCAGCGCTGCAGAACAGCTAAGCAGCGGGGAAAGGCAGCCTGGACACCCGAGCGCTTCCTGAATGGGACTGGAAGCTTCGGGTAACGGAATACTCACTAGGCCGGAATACTCACTAGACTACCCACTAGTCATGCATGAGACACCAGACACCCACTGTACCATCAAAAAGAAGACACAAAAACAAAAAGGAGACTTCCGGTCTGGACGCCATGGTGATAGCAACTTAACGCTGAACCTCCCAGATCCAATCCAAGGAAAACATCGTCAAAATCAGACTTAACGGATTTTTGGAAGAATAAAAATCAAAAGACAAAAACACCATGCCTAACCACAAACAGAAGAAACTGGCATTCCCCAGGTCAGGACGCGCGGCGGCCGCAGAATCTGATCCCGAGGACCTCCATTCAGGAGACGAAGAGCTGGGCCTAGCTAACAAAAAGGTTAGCCTGTAATCGCTATATGATGAATTACGACGATTTCAGGCCAAATTTCACGAATTCAGAGAGGAACTAATAAGGACGAACAGCAGAATGGACCAGGCCGAAAACCGAATCTTGGAAGCTGAAGAAAGAGTAAAAGTGCTTGAAGATTCTATGCTGGATTTACACAGAAAACAGTCAAGGCTGGAGGCTAAGCTAGCCGACCAAGAAGGAAGACAGAGACGAGATAACATCAGAATTCACGGTCTGAAAGAAGGAGCTGAAGATGGTTTCAACACAGTGGCGGAATGCGTGGAATCCTTATTGAGAGAGAAGTTGGATATTCCACAAAACACCGATTTGAAAATAGAAAAGGCCCATCGTACATTAGCCGCAAAGCCAGCAGCAGAAGCACACCCGCGTTCAGTGTTGGTAAGATTCTCCGATTTCAAAATAAAACAAGAGGTTGTAAGACGGGCTTGGCAGAAAAAAGGATTTATGCATCAAGAAAGAAAAGTCTTCGTGGAGCACGATTACGCCCCTGAGGTTCTTAAAAAGCGACGGGAATATAACGACGCCAAAAAGGTTCTACGGGAAAAGAATCTACGCTTTCAGACGCCATTTCCGGCGAAGTTAAGGGTCTTTTACGGTGAAGAGTCATGTCTCTACAATTCAGCAGAAGAAGCAACAACTGACATGGCGAGAAGAGGACTCCCGGTAACGGTGTTTAAACCAGCGAATCTGAGCGAGAAAATCAGAGCTCAAACGTGGTCCACTCAAAGACCTTCAAAATCCACGGGCCAGCAGTGGGAAACCCAGCCCCAGAGCTACAAAGATAAGCTTTCCAGTTCCAGGAAGGAATAGCGACCTTTTTGTTTTTTTCTCTCTTTTCAGTCATTCTGCACTTCCATCCCCCCTCCTACAAGGTAACAAACATTAAAGGAGATGCAGAATCAGCATGTGGTAAAATCTTTCATGGAGCAGTTATAGCATTAGAAACTAACGTCTTCTTAATTTAAAGGAAAAAAAAAAAAATCTTGTTAAAATAGAAATGTAACAATGACCCACATGTTCTCCCCACACTAACAAATACTGTATTAGAGTGAAGGTTTGCTGTGATGGGGGTGGGAGGGTGCACACAATCTCATAGGGTATAGGCATAAAAAAAAAAAAAAAAAAATCATTACAAATTCAGATTGGGATCTGAAATTCACGTTAAAAACATGGGACAACTTACAGGGGTAAGAGAGGGCCCTCAACACGTAACAGAGTTTGAGGAATTTCCCTCAGAGCCTACACTCCATCAAGGCTCTTACAGGGTCTTTAAAGAGACCCCAGCTCAGGAAGTTTTTTTGACAGTTTTTTGTTTTAAAGTCTCATACACTATGTTCTTAATGTTTTTTATGTTCTTAATGTTCTTTCAGTTTCTGAGTAACAAAAAAGAGGTCCACCACACTGTTATACTAAATAAGAAAATACAATGGAGAAACAGGGTGTAACCAAAATAGCCTCATATAATGTAAAAGGGATCCTGAATCCAGTTAAAAGATCCAAGATTCTACGCAAAATGAAAAAAGACAAAGCAGAAATAATATTTTTACAAGAAACCCACCTAACAGACGTGGAACACACGAAACTCAATAGACAAGGGTTTAAAATGATCTCTTCATCTTCATATAAGTCAGGGAGGAGGAGGGGAGTAGCGACATTGATATCAACCAAAATTACATTTGAAAAAAAAATCAGAACACAAAGATAAAGAAGGGAGATACATTTTGGCAATTGGGCGGCTAGAGGGAGAAGATATCACCCTGCTGAATGTATATGCACCACCAGGGGCTAAATGGAAATTTTATAAAAATGTATTCGACCTAATGATAACTAAAGCCCAAGGTTTAGTGATATGTGGTGGAGACTTCAATCTAAGACTGAATCCATACTGGGATGCAACAGGTAATTCTTCACATCAAAATAACACTCAAAATAGGAAAACTCGGATGCTACTAAAAGAAATGGGAATCTGTGACGTATGGAGGGAATTCAACCCCAATGTAAAAGATTATACTTTTTATTCAACGCCACATTCATCTTACTCAAGGATTGATTACTTTTTTATGTTTAATAGAGACATTGGAAGAGTAAAAACATGTAAAATAGGACTGATGGATCTCTCTGACCACAGTCCGATCTATATGGACTTAAACATCCAAAAATACACAAATAATACATTTTCCTGGAGGTTGAATTCAAATGTCCTGAAAGGACCACTGAAAGATGAATTGGAATCAGATATTTTCAAATATTTGGAAGAAAACGATAATGGAGAAGTATCCCCTTTAATACTGTGGGATGCGTGCAAAGCTGTAATAAGGGGAAAAATTATTGCAAAACTGGCAACCCAAAAGAAACTGAGACAAGAAAAACTAATCACACTAGAGTCAGAACTCAAGAACCTAGAAAAAGAACACAAAGACAACACTCATTCTAATGGCTCGCTCAAGATTAAAGAAATTAAAAATCAAATAAATGAGATCTACATGATAGAAATCCAGAAGAAACTTACATTTCTGAAACAAAAACACTATGAAGCAGGCAGTAAATCGGCAAAATTACTAGCCTATAAATTGAGGAAACAACAAACAGCGCAATCTACAAAATCAGAGACCCAGTATCAAAGGAAATAAAATTCAGAATTCAGGATATTCTTAAAAGCTTCGAGAATTACTACAAGAACTTATACTCCCACAAAAAACATAAAAACGCATCCGAGACATTCCTAAACACATTACACCTTCCCCAACTTACGGAATCACAAAATAAAACACTACTGTCAGAAATACAACCTAAAGAATTGGAAAAAGCAATTATGAAACTTAAAGCTAACAAATCCCCAGGAGCTGATGGCTATACAGCAGAATGGTACAAAACCTTTAAACAGCAACTATCTCCTCTCCTCTTGAAAACATTTAACTATGTCCTCCACACAGGGGAAATCCCCCCCTCCTGGAGAGAAGGGGTCATTGCAGTTATACCTAAACCTGAAAAGGATAAACTAGAATGCTCCAACTACAGACCAATCAGTGTATTAAATCAGGACTATAAGCTTTTTACCATTATCTTTGCCAAAAGGTTAGAAAACATACTGACAGACTTAATTCACTTAGACCAAACAGGTTTTATAAGACAAAGACAGACACAAGACAACATTCGACGCACTTTATACATAATTCATCATATAAAAAAATATAACTTAAATGCAGTCATATTGGGATTAGATGCTGAAAAAGCATTTGATTCGGTTGACTGGTCTTTCCTATATAGAATCTTATCCAGTTTCAATTTTCATAACAACTTCATTAGAACTATAGAGGCATTATATAAAAAACCAACAGCTAAAATAAGGATTAACGGTAATTTATCATCATCTTTTGAGCTGGAAAGAGGATGTCGTCAAGGCTGCCCCCTGTCTCCACTGCTCTTTGCAATCTTCATAGAACCTCTGAGCCAATGGATAAGACAAAATCAAAAAATTCAAGGTATTACACTTGGTCAGAAGGAACATAAAATAGCACTCTTTGCTGATGACATTTTAATATACCTAGGGCAACCAGACACTTCTTTACCAGAACTAATCTCAGTTTTTTCAGACTATGGAGATTTATCGGGGTACAAATTAAACATGCATAAAACCCAAGTTTTAACATTCAACTGACCCAAATCATTTTTCACTAAGTGAACTCAAAACTAACTGGGAGCTGGAATCTATGAAATATCTGGGGATCAATATCCCGAAACAACTCAACAAAATTATAACACTAAACTATGATCCACTGGTGACAAAAATAAAATCTGACCTAGCAAGATGGAATATGATACCATTCTTAGGTACTGCACAAAGAATTGAAGCAGTCAAAATGAATATACTCCCACGTCTTCTATACCTTTTCCAAACAATACCGGTAGAACCCCCCAAAAAAACATGGCAGGAGCTAGACAGAAGGATCTCAAGATTCATATGGCAGGGCAAGAGACCTAGAATCAGATATAGAACCCTACAGCTAAACAAAGACAAAGGTGGGCTCGCGCTACCAAATATCAGGGACTATTTTATAGCTGCACAAATTAAAACTTTAGTAGAGATATGTAACCCAGTCTACACTGCACAATGGAAGGAGATGGAATGCCAAATAACAAGTGACATCCCCCTACAGGCGATAATAGGGAACAATGCCTTACCTAAACTCTTGAATAACACTAACCCGTGGATAGAGACCCCACTAAAAATTTGGTTTAAGATAGTCAGAGAGAATCAAGCTAAAGAGCCCTATCGACTTCTACAATGGATTGCCTTTGATCAAGACTTTACCCCCAATAAAACAGACACTAGATTTAAAGAGTGGAAAGAGAAAGGGCTGATAAAATATTACGATTTCTTTAAGGGGCAAACTTTAAGAAGTTTTGAAGATTTGAAAAAACAAGGTCTAATAAATCAAGATCTTTACAGGTTCTTTCAGCTTAGACACCACATAAACAATATACTTAAAAAGGAGGATTTGGAAAGGGCCCAGTCAGGTGTTCTGAAGGTCTTCTTAATGGCATATAAAGGGATCCCAGGGATCAGATACATTTCTAAAATATACCAAGGTCTTCAAGACTTAAAAGGAGACAACACATCATATATAAAAGAGAGATGGGAAAAAGAGGGGAATTTCACTTTACAATTGGAAATATGGGAAAAGCTAAATAGACAGCAATGGAAAAGTACCTCATCCCCGCAGTGGAGAGAATTTGGATGGAAAAATTTGGTAAGATTTTTCAGAACACCTGCACAAAACAAATTTACCCATAAGAGGTTGAACTGTTGGCGCTTGTGTGGTGAAAAGACTGCAAATCATTTTCATGTGTTTTGGTCATGCCCAGTTATCCACCAATATTGGACCAATGTACAGACAATATTGGGGAAAATATTCAAAATAACAGTTCCCTTTTCTTTTATAACTTTGTATTTGGGTTTACTACTGGACTCACTGGAAAGACGAGGAGATAAATACTTATTCAATGTTTTAATATTGGCAAGTATAAAAGCCCTAACTAAAAAATGGATGCTGAAGGACTGTCCTACACCTGAAGATTGGATTAACGTGATTCAAGACATTTACTCGATGGAAAAGTTGACATTCGCACTGACAGGACATGGATGGGTTCATGAACTTTTGGCAACCCTGGATCGCATATGTGTCTTCCATTAGATCTAATCTTTGACAAATACCATTTCAATGATGGTCCCACTCTTTGTTCCAAAGCTACTCAGATGCTCTTTTACTTTTAATTACTTAATTTTCTGTTTGTTTGTTTTTTACTGTTCTGTTTGTTTGTTTATTCGGGTTTTTTTGTTTGTTTGTTTGTTTTTTAAATTTAATTCTCTTTAATTTCACTTTTTCTTTCACTTTAAAAAAAGGGGGTGTTGTAATAACTATTCTACCAATGTTGTCAAATAGCAAAATATAAGGGAATGTACGATGAAAATGTTAACAATGCAATGCTGTAATGACCTGTATACCCTTTACAAAAACTTAAATAAAAAAAACAAAAAAAACAAAAAAGGAACCCCCCCCCCCCCCCCAAGGAAACTACCACACAACCAGGGTGGGCGGTGGGGGAAACAGGTCAGGAGGGAACCAACAAGCAACATAACACCAGAATATTCTACGTGGAAACACAGTGAACCTCCCCCTAAACCTAGAACAGCACCGCCCCCATGTCCAAGGAGCCCAAGAGTTCAGGAGGCCGACCAAAGTTCCAGGCCCAAGGGGCGGCAAAAGGAGGCCGGTCAGGTGGTCTGTCCAAATCCAAGCCCAGTTGGACCGCCCGACCAAGCGGGTCAGGTGGCCGGCCAAGACAACTTGGCCACCTAACCCCACGGCACAGTTCACCAGGCTCACGGCCCAGATCTTTGAACCACCAGCTCAAGAGAGGTGGCCCGGGAGGCGGCCTCCCCACGGGAAAACCCAAAGCAGGAAGGGGAAGCCAGGAAAGGGGAACCCCGGTGTCATCAAACAACGACAAGGGAGGAGCCACCCCACCCCCTGTGGTCCTGAGCTGGGGGACAGCTGCACCCACGGTGGTCCTGGTCTGGGACATAGATGCACCCATGGAGGCTCCAGGCTGGAGCTCAGTTGCACCCGCGAGGGTCCCGGTCTGGGACATAGCAGCACCCGCGGTGGACCCCATCCGCGCCAT
The DNA here is from genome assembly GCA_020510985.1 of Pholidichthys leucotaenia. NCBI lineage: Eukaryota > Metazoa > Chordata > Actinopteri > Cichliformes > Pholidichthyidae > Pholidichthys > Pholidichthys leucotaenia. The sequence continues at coordinate 336,873,106 of CM035836.1, forward strand.
GGTTGCACCCACAGTGGGTCCCGGCTGGGCCACTGCTGCACCCACAGTGGGACCCAGCTGGGCCACTGCTGCACCCACGATGGGACCTGGCTGGACCATAGCAGCACTCATGGAAAGCAGGCCGACCCGCAGGAGCACCAAGTTGAGGAGACGGTTGACTGGAGGGACCCTGATGGCCTCAACGGGAGGAACTGGACCAACGACATCATCGGTCAGCTTGACTGGACCCACAAAGACCTCAGGTGGTGGTGGATCTTCTCCAGCGAACCTAGGTAAAGGCTTAAAAACAGGAGGAAAAGAGAGGTGGTTAGGGTCACTGGCAGTGGTGGAGCCCGGCGAAGTGAGTTCAGATGCAGCCGAGGGCTGCACTTGATTCCCCTCACCTAGAGCCAGACAAGATCTTTCTAAAACTGATATGAGGAAAACAAGAGAGATAACTTGCCTAAGCTCGAGCTCCACCGCCGTCCAGGACGCCGTCGAGCTTGGCGATGTCTTGGGCCCGGACTCCAAGAGGTCCAGCTCAGGCTCCCATTCCACAGCGGTCTCCTCCACAGCTGGCAAGATGGTAGTGGCAGTCCTGGTGCCTCCAGACGAATTCCCCCACGCAGGTAGTTCCTTCAGTGTGACAGCAAGGGGTCCACTTCATGCTGGCTCTGCTCCGGGATCATCCAGAGCCACAGGCTCCTCCATTATCTGGCAACCTGGTTCCGGCGGGCACTCTGGAAGAAAGGGAGGAGACGCAGAGGAGATAGGTGAGTCTTTAACAATGGCAGCAGGGGGAGAGCGCTCAGGTGACTGCCTAACCTGTGGCTCTCTCCCGGGGGACAGACAAGGCTCATAATTATGACGGAGAGTGGACTGACTAAACACTTGCCTGACCTCCTGGGCCTGGATGTTGTCTGCTGCCGGCCACGAGCTGCCATCCTCCTCTGCGCCGATGACCGTTCTAGGCCCCTCAGAAGACAGTGTAGGGACCGGCTCAGACGATGCAGCAGTGGGAGTGTCTGGGACTGCCTCGGGTGCCCTCTCGGCAGCAGAAGGGGATGTCCCGGTGACGAGCATGGTTGCTGAAGCAAGGATGGCGCAGGCTGGTGACACAGCTGGCTCGGAGAGGGGCTTCACTGCTGGGGTAGTCAGGCGTGATGTCTGGGCAACAGCTGCCAATGAGGAGAATGGCTTCTTCAGACGTGCTGGTGCAGGGTGGTTCTTTTGCCGTGAAGTTGGCTCCTCTAATTCCTCTGTCTCCTTCGGCGTCCAGCTCCTCTCTCCCGGGATCAGCAAAGGTTCAGGGAAGACAGAGACAAAGGATTGAGGAGCAGTGACAGCAGCTGACAGGGGAGCCCCAGTGGATTGTAAAATATGGGATTCCTTCACAGGAATCAGGCTACCCACATCAGATGATTGAGCAAGAGACTGCAGTGGCACTTGCCTGAATTCCTGACTGGTGATGATGTCAGCCGCTGTTTCAGTGTCTTGCTCCATCTGCCCGGGCGTAGGACAAGTCAGGCGGGAAGAAGAGGACACTGACCTGGGAGGCGAATGATGGGCTTTCGGCCTCCAGGAGCTCCGAGGCTGCCTCGGTGGTACTGCGGAGGACCATCTCACCGCTTCCTCGAAACACTGCCGTGATTCACAAATTTGGGTGAGCAGCGGCACCGGCTCCGGATGCTTCCAAAGGCTGGGACACATCTGCATCACCCTGACAGCAATGTCCAGAAAATAAAAATTTATCTCAAGAGAGTGGGTGGCACAAGCCCTGGAAGCAAAGTCCACCGCTCGCTCGGCCATAGCGCACTCCTCCGGTTTAAGTCTAAAAACTGAAAGGTCCATGGTGAAATGGATGAAAAAAAGCACAAAGTGAAAAAACCCACACATACAATGGCTCCACTGGGTTTTTAACTGGCCGGATTATTCTGTTGTGATTTCCTGCCTATTTGAGACAGAAAAGATGAAACCCACACGCAGGAGGACACTGTGTAATTTATTGTGAAAAAGAAAAACAGTCCTGCAAAAACAACAGGAGACACAAAACGGCGAGGAAGCTCTGGGAAGCTCACAAGACGCTCCTCAGCTCACCAGTGAGTAAGTCCAGGGTGGACCCTAAGTGCTACAGAACAGCTGAACAGTGGGAAAAGGCAGCCTGGACACCCGAGCGCTTCCTGGATGGGACTGGAAACGGCGAGTACCGGAATACTCACTGGGCCGGGAACAGACGTCCGTGGAGGGAATCCCAGAGCCAACCTGCCTAAACAGAAGAGGGAAACACAAATGACATGCAGAGTGATGTGGTGTGAAAAAGACAAGCAGGGCATCTAGTCATGCATGAGAGGTACAATGAGCTGTGCAGTACAAGGCAGTACTAAACACTGTGAAGGAAAATAATCCGGCAATTCACTCGAGCAAAGACAGGGCTTAAATAATGCCAAACATAATGAGGAGAGTGATTGCAGGTGTGTGTAGTGTGAGTGAGACCATAGGAATGAGTGGGCTGGACAAAGTGGAGACAGGTGTGCGTGTGAACGTCTGTGAGCATGTGAGTGAGAATGAGTGGGTGCGTGTGTGTGTATGTCTGCAAGAGTGTGCATGAGTATAAGAATGAGAGGGAATGCATGTATGTGTGTGTGTGTGTGTGTGTGTGCATGAATGAGCAGAGGAGTGAACACAGCGATAATGACAAGCAGCTGGCAGGTGCTGGCAAGAGAGGGGGCGTGGCTGTCGACTGTCAGGGAGCCGAGCCAGCCTCAAAGGCTCCCAGCGGGCTACCTGACGGCAAATAAGGAATCCAAAATAAGCTGGAGACGAGACAGCAACCGTGGCATGGAACTGGGTTGGGAAGGTCCAACCCAGTCCATGACAGGGTTGTATAGGTTATAGGTCACATTAATCGTGGAAAAAGTTTTGAAATGATTTATCTTGGTCTCATTTTTTTTTACATCACAAAAACCTGGCATTTGAACAGGGGTGTGTAGACTTTTTAATATTCACTGTAGCTCATTTGGCATTGTGACATTGTTCTTTGACCTTGCAATCTCAAAACCATAGTCATTTTTTTTTCTCTCTCCCGGCGCCACACGAGTCGGCCGCCCTTTGCAACAGCGGCTCGATTCCGAGTCTTTTTTCCCTTCCTCTCTCTTTTGATCCGTCTTTTTTTTCACTCCATTTATATCACGGACACACAGATCGTCCCAAATTTCTCCTGAGCCGGTGGACGGAGCCACTGTTTATAGCAGGATACGATACAGCAGGGAAGAGCTGCTAGCATTCAACTGCCACCCGGTCCCATTGGAAAAACTCAACATACCGAGAGAACTGAGGCGAAAACGCCGTGGCTGCAGGGCTGGAGTAAGGCGGAGGACAAAAAATATAAGGTACACACCCTCCCTTCCATCTATTGTCATGGGAAATGTACGGTCGTTACTGGGAAAGGTAGATGAGCTAGCGGCTATCTGCCGTTACGATAGCACATACTGGGAGTGCTCTCTCCTTTTGTTTTCTGAGACGTGGCTGTCTGAACTAGCAGCAGATGCTAACACTGAGCTGGAGGGTTTCCACTTGATACAGGCGGACCGAACACCAGACAGTGGCAAAGCTAGGGGCGGTGGAGTGATAATGTATGTTAACAACAATTGGTGCAGACCGGGACATATCACTGTTAAACAACGACACTGCAGCAAAGACATTGAGTTGCTAGCTGTTAGCATGCGGCCTACATATCTCCCGAGAGAACACTCACACGTGATCTGCATTGTTGTTTATGCAAATCCGACGGCGAATGCTGGGACAGCGCGTGACGTCATCCATTCAGTAACCAGCAGGCTGCAGACAGAACACCCAGATGCTCTTCTCCTCATCTCAGGCGATTTCAACCATGTATCACTATCTCCCATTCTACCCACGTTTACCCAGTATGTCACATGCCACACTAGAGACAATAAAACACTGGACTTATTCTACGCAAACACTAAGGAGGCGTACACCTCATCACAACTCCCCCCCACTCGGGAGATCGGATCACAACTTGGTTCATCTCCGGCCGGTGTACAAACCCCTAGTGCACAGACAACCTCCGGCCATGCGCACAGTGAAGTTATGGTCTGAGGAGGCAATGGACACTCTAAAGGGCTGTTTTGAAGCCACCGCCTGGAAGCAGCTCTGCGATTCACATGGTGAGGACATCGATGGCCTCACTCACACATTCACGGACTACCTCAGCTTCTGTGTGGACAAATCCGTTCCCACCAAGACCATACGGTGTTGCTCAAACAACAAACCCTGGATCAACCCTGAGATAAAAACACTTCTGAGAGAGAAGAAGAGGATTTTCAGGTCGGGGAATAGGGAGATGCTGAAGTCCGTACAGAGGGAGCTGAGGAGAAAGATCAGAGAAGGCAAGGACAGCTTCAGGAAGAAGATGGAGGACAAGCTGCAACAGAGCGACATCAGCGGGGTCTGGAGAAACCTCAAAACCATCTCTGGGCTCCAGAATACCTCCCCCCAGGCCACGGGGGGCAGGGAGTGGGCGAACAACCTGAATCTGTTTTTCAATAGGTTTGATCACCCGCCCTCCCCCATGACTGCACAACAACCACTGCTGCCTCTAAGAAATCAAGTCCTGCTGCCCACTCCCCACTCCACCAACACCCCCCCACTCCCAACACACAGCCCCCCATCCTGACCCTGACCAGGACCCAGGTGAGGACGGAGTTGAGGAAGATCAAGGCGAGGAAGGCATCGGGACCGGACGGCATCAGCGCAAAGCTCCTCAAGTCCTGTGCAGACCAGCTGTGTGGGATTGTGACGTACATCTTCAACCTGAGCCTGAAGCTGGGGAGGGTACCACAGCTGTGGAAAACATCTTGTGTGGTACCTGTACCAAAACTTCCCACCCCAAAGACCTGAACAGCTACAGACTGGTGGCCTTGACGTCCCACTTGATGAAGACCCTGGAGAGACTGCTCCTTGCTCACCTCCGCCCCCTGGTGGAACCAGCGATGGATCCACTCCAGTTCGCCTACCAGCATGGCATTGGGGTGGAGGATGCGGTGATCTTCCTCCTTCACCGTTCTCTGTCCCACCTGGAGAAGCCCGGGAATGTGGTGAGGATCATGTTCTTTGACTTCTCCAGTGCTTTCAACACCATCCAACCGATGATCCTGAAGGACAAGCTGCTGCGCGCAGGGGTGGACCAGCACCTGTCATCATGGATCCTGGACTACTTCACGAACCGGCCTCAGTTTGTGAGAACCCGGGACTGTGTGTCTGACACGATCATCGGTAGCACGGGGGCCCCCCAGGGAACAGTGTTGGCTCCCTTCCTGTTCACTCTTTATACTGCGGACTTCTCACACAACACAACACACTGCCATCTACAGAAGTTCTCTGATGACTCTGCGATCGTTGGCCTCATCTCCAATGGAGATGAAGCTGAGTACAGAGGGCTTATCCAGGACTTCATGGACTGGTGCCATCGGAACTGCCTCCAGATCAACGCGAGGAAAACTAAGGAGCTGGTGGTGGACTGCCACAGGCATGGACAACCCCTCACAGCACCAGTAAATATACAGGGAACAGACATTGAGATGGTGACATCCTACAAGTACCTGGGTGTTCATCTGAACAATAAACTAGACTGGTCACACAATACTGACGCACTCTACAAGAAGGGACAGCGCAAGCTGTTCCTACTGAGGAGACTCAGGTCTTTTGGTGTACAAGGGGCGCTGCTGAAGACATTCTATGACACGGTGGTGGCATCAGCCATCACTTTTGGAGTGGTCTGCTGGGGCAGTGGCATTACTGCAGCCGATAGGAAGAGACTGAACAAACTGATCAAGAAAGCTAGCTCTGTCCTGGGGCAGCGCCTTGATCCGGTGGAGGAGATAGGAGAGAGAAGGACGGTGGCTAAACTGTCATCTCTGCTGGAGTCCGAGTTCCACCCTATGCAGGACATACTGAATGCACTGAGGAGCTCATTTAGCAGCAGACTACATCATCCCAGGTGCACAACCGAGAGGTTTCGCAGGTCCTTCCTACCAACGGCTGTCAGACTGTACAACCTAAGCAGGGCTGCTCGCAGAGATAGCAAAAAGACGTAACAAACTAATAGTTTTTTGAATGCAAAAGATGCAATAGACTTACACAATGGTCCCCTCCGGCATACAACTAGGAAAATACCGGTCGCTATGGAGGGTGAGAATATGTATGGGTACATAATCATACCATGTAGGATAACTAAGTAGACGGTTGTGCTGTTTCATCCCATCTAGCAACAATGCTCTGCAATCTCATCTCATCTCATCTCATCTCACTGTGTGTTTATATATTTATATATTTATTCCATCTAGCTACAATGCTCCGCACTGTGTGTTTATATATCTACATATTATTCCATCTAGCTACATTGCTCCGCACTGTGTGTGTTTATATATTTACATATTTATTCCACCTAGCTGCAATGCTCCGTACTGTGGGTGTTTATATATCTACATATTTATTCCATCTAGCTACAATGCTCCGCACTGTGTGTTTATATACTCATATATTTATTCCATCCAGCTACAATGCTCTGCACTGTGTGTCTGTGTGTGTGTATATATATATATTTATAGTAATATGTACATATGTACAGTATATTAGCTGCTCTTGCTTGCTTGCTTTTTTTCTTGCCTTCTGATTGTTGCTCTGAGTGTTGCTATCCCTGTGCTGTTGCAATCCTGGAATTTCCCCGTTGTGGGACTAATAAAGGCTTATCTTATCTTATCTTACACTTCAGAGTCACAAGGCGAACATGTGTATCAGGTTTTACTTGTTCTATAGTAATAGTACAATGGAATATTAACTTTGACCTTCTGATCCCAAAACCATAGTCAGGTCAGGGTGTAAGCCATCTGAGATTTGTCTAAGAAGCAACTATGGTATGGATTTTAAAAACCTACATCATTCCTTTCAGTAGTTATTGTGTTTGCAAGATTTGGGGTAAAACTGACCTTTGACCTTGCAATATGTGCATCATCAGTGTATATCAAACCCTGGTACCAAGTTTCAAAACAATTGGAACAAAACTGTAAGAGGATTTCATTTCACAAAAGTGGGACAGACAGACGGACTGCCCCTCACCGTAATCCCTCTTTGATCTTCGCCCCCGTTGGACTTCGACCAGCAGGGGATAAAAAAGCAGTACCACTCTACACCAACCGGGTTTTATCAGTATTGGGAATAAATTTACTCAATATTCAGTCTCAGGTCAAATCACTTGGTAATGGACATGGGTTGGTATTGGTTTCATCTTCAGTCGGCAGTGATGTGAAGGTCACACTTGGAGGAACAGAGCAAGGAAATTAAAACCATGAACAGTTTGTTCATCCTGCCTTTGAAATCACATGAAAACAAACTTCTATACAAACATGTAGGCAAGTATGAGAGCAGATAGGTTGAGGCAGACAAGCAACAGCTCCCTGATTGCCCCAAGAGGTGTCCCTTACACCGCCCCACTCTGCAGTCAATGGAAAAATGATCTCACTCATTCAAACACCACTGACTTCATACCCTGCTGCTGAGCTCAGGGAGGAATGACATCAGGGCAGCTTTACCTGAACACAGAAATAAAGCAGGGCACGAAGGGGGAGGGGGGTGTCACTTCAATGTTGGAATAACATCTCTTCTTGAAGTATTGTTTTTATGATGCCATGCTGCACATAGTCATACCCTTGAAATGTGCTGAGGAAGGCAGCACGTTACAAGAAAGTTTGATCACTTTCATTTTATCTATCTGTTATTCTGTGAGTCCAGTCAAATTCCCAAAAAGAAACCCATTGAGGAGAAAAGTGTTAAGATAAACACAGAAGCAAAAACTGAACAAACTGGCTTAAATGCAAAGGTCTGTACTTAAGGAAAAGCCTTTTCACACATGAACTTTGGGCAAAAGTCCTGGACAATCAACATGTATACATCAGATGGTTTCTTACTGTTGGAAATACTGAAACTACTCCATTTTCTGAGCAATTACCTTTCTTAATTCTCACATTCGCTCTCACTGACGTTATGCAGAGTTTGTACAAGGAAGTTGGCAGGTTAATGACCATTCAATGCCTGATTCGACTAATTTTGTGATTTACCAAACACAAAACTTAAAAATAGTCCCACAGAAGACTCACTCTTTAGTGCACTGAAAGTTCCATGTACAGCCCTGTAATTGTCTTCACTGTTTTAAAGTGACACTGTTTTTTTTATCTTCTTAACATGTCTGCCATGTCTGCAACATGTATTTTTTATGACTTAAAAGACTTATTAAGAGCAAAATCCCTCTTATGTGTCATTTCTGTATTTTTCTGCTGTGAAAGTTCAGTTAAGCTCCACCCCTTGGAAAAAGGCAAGTTTAGAAGGAGTGTTTTTGTGATTTCACTATAACAGGTGAACCAATAAGAATTAAGCACTGGCTGTGATCTCCGAGGAAGAGGATGGAACTAAAGAGTCAACTTAGCCTCCAGCGCCAGTTAGCATTTTTGGACAGATGCTTTGAAAATTTGACCCAAATTAAGATTAGTTTCTTTTCGAAATATGTTTAACTATATAATACTCTTTTTAATTGCTTTAATTGTTAACTGTTATTATTATCTGTCTCAGCATGTTTGTAACTGGAGCAATGTCACAAACTGTTTCATGACTCTTAGAAGTTACTTAATAGAAACAAAGAATAGGAAAGGTCAAATGGTCTTTTTTAATTGTGAAGCTTCAAAGAGAGTATGGTGTGCCAGGCATTTTATACATCTGTGACATTAACTGATTCTTACAGGTGCAAACAACATAGCTGAGTGGACAAGGAAAGACTTTGCCACAGCCCAAGCAATCGCCCATGACCACCAGAGGTGGAAGAAGCTGGTGCAACGCTCATCACTGCAGTGCCCCAACGACCCTGGCAAGGGTTAAAGGACCAAGGCAAGACAAGACAGGTGCAAATGGCCATGTTGTAACTTTTTTATTCGGTGTCATAGTTGTTGTGAAGTCAGTGTGGGAATGGTGTAGTGATTATAAGCTATATTAAAAATACATATTGTAAGGCTCAGCATAATAATAATAATAATAATAATAATAATAATAATAATAATAATAATAATAATAATAATTTATCACATGAAGGACTCTTTGTTTTTGTAAAAGACACTGTGATATTGTAAGTTTCCTAGGTTTAACTTACCTATTTCTGAAATGGCTTTTTCAAGGTGCCAACCCCTTAGTCAGTGGGCTCACCACTTTGATCAAAAGTATTTAGGAAATTGCATTTTTTGTCTACTTGTACAATTTCTGGATATCCACCTAAAAACGATTTTTTGAAAAACAGAGAATAAACCCTCCATGTCCTCCTTCACCATATGAATCTTCTCTGTGGTCTTCCTCTTTTCCTCCTGCCTGGCAGTCGGAGTCACCGTCCATGGAGCCAACAACTAACCTTTATTACACAGTACATAGAACTATATACACAGTGGGCCGTGCCCACCTGACGTCACTCTGAGGGCAGGTACAGCATCAGACACACACACAATACGTATTTACGAGAGGGGGCTGAAAAGTTCATAGTGGTCAAATCTGACCAAATGGGGTTTATTTTTCAACATAGTCTCCCCTTCAGTCCACACACTTCTTCCATTGGTGTTGCAGCACTTGGATCCCTGCAGTTGAAAAATAAACCACATTTGGTTAAATTTGACCACCATGAACTTTTCAGCACCCCCCCCCCCCGTACTTTGTCTCCAAACTGCTCAACCTGAGCTATCCCTCTGACATGCTCATTTCTAATCCTGTCCCTCCTAGTTACTCCCAATGAGAATCTTAGCATCTTCAACTCTGCCATCTTCATCTCCACCTCCTGTCTTTTTGTCAGTGCCACTGTCCCCAAACCAATCCTTCTGTCACAAATCACCCCTGACACTCATCTCCACCTGCTCCCCCCCGCCTGCACTCTCTTCTTCACCTCTCTTGTGCACTGACCATTGCTTTGGATCATCATTGACCTCAGGTATTTAAATTCATCTACCTTTAGATTAGATTAGATTAGATTAGATTAGATTAGATTAGATTAGATTAGATTAGATTAGATTAGATTAGATTCAACTTTATTGTCATTACACATGTATGAATACAAGGTAACGAAACACAGTTTAGCATCCAATCAGAAGTGCAAAGGACAGCAGTGCAGTATATACGGTAATTAACAGTATGTGCAATTTAAGCAAATATATGCAGCAGTGCAGAAAGTTAAAAGTACTGTTATGTGCAAATAATGTGCAATAAGTTAGATGTAGTTATGTAGTTATGCAGTTATGTACAGGTGAGGATGGTAAAAGATGATTGTAAGAGAGTCAGCGGGGAACTAAGTTCAATAACGTGACAGCTGTTGGAAAGAAACTGTTCCTAAACCTGCTGGTTCTAGTCCGAAGGCTTCTGAAACGTCTTCTGGAGGGGAGAAGCTGGAACAGTCCATGAGCAGGATGGTTGGAGTCCCTAAGAATGCTGCGTGCCCGGCGCAGACATCTTTTCCTGTAGACGTCCTTATAGCTGGAAGTGGAGTCCCTGTGATGCGTTGGGCGGTTTTCACCACCCGCTGCAGCGCCTTGCGGTCAGCTACAGAGCAGCTCCCATACCAGAGTGTGATACAGTTGGTCAGGGTGCTCTCTATCACGCAGCGGTAGAAGTTGCCCAGGATGTCAGTTGACAGATGGTTCTTCTTCAATGTCCTCAAGAAGAAGAGGCGCTGATGGGCCTTCTTGATCAGGCTGGTGGTGTTAACTGACCAGAACAGGTCCTCCGAGATGTGGGTCCCCAGGAATTTGAAGCTGGGGACACGTTCAACAGCTATGCCATTGATATGGATGGGGTCATGTGTCTCTTCCCTCTCCTTCCTGTAGTCCACTATGAGCTCCTTGGTTTTGCTGGTGTTAAGGAGCAGGTTATTGTCAGCGCACCAAGTAGCCAAGTGCTCAACCTCTGCCCTGTAATCTGACTCGTCGTTGTCCCTGATGAGTCCAATCACCGTGGTGTCATCTGCGAACTTTATGATGGAATTGGATCCATACATAGGCCTGCAGTCATGGGTGTAGAGGGAGTAGAGGAATGGGCTGAGCACACAGCCCTGTGGTACACCAGTGTTGAGTGTGATGACGGAAGAACGGTTGGGGCCTGACCTAACATGCTGGGGTTTGTTGGTCAGAAAATCCATGATCCAGTTGCAGGTGGAGGTACTGATTCCCAGGTCCCCAAGTTTGGTGAGCAACTTGGAGGGGATAACTGTGTTGAATGCTGAGCTGAAGTCAATAAACAGCATTCTTGCGTAGGTGTTCTTGTCATCCAGGTGTGAGAGTACATAGTGCAGCACTGTAGAAACCGCATCCTCTGTACTCCTGTTGCTCCGGTAGGCGAACTGATGAGGGTCCAGTGTTGGGGGCAGGCCTTTTTTGAGCTGTGCCAAGACCAGTCGCTCAAAGCACTTCATGACTATGGGCGTCAGTGCCACAGGGCGATAGTCATTTAGGCACGATGGTGTTGAATGTTTCGGCACTGGTACTATTGAAGTGGTCTTGAAGCACGCTGGTACCACGGCCTGGGCCAGGGACAGATTGAAGATGTCTGTGAAGACCCCTGCTAGCTGCTCAGCGCATGCCCTCAGCACACGCCCAGGAATGCCATCAGGGCCAGCAGCCTTACGTACGTTGACATGACTCAGTGCATTACGGACGTCGGTGTGGGTGAGTGTGAGGTGGTGGAGGTCATCAGAGGGTGGGAAATTGATGTTCTTTTCATTGTTGTCCTTGTCAAAACGAGCATAGAAGTTATTTAGCTCATTGAGAAAGGGCACAGTCATGGCTATAGGTATGGAGTTGCTGGGCTTATAATCAGAGATAGCTTGAATGCCCTGCCACATACGTCGGGGATCAGAGTCCCCAAAATGTTCCTCCACCTTCAGCTTGTAGCTGTGCTTGGCCTTCTTGATGCCCCTCTTCAGATCTGCCCTAGATGAACTGTAGGCCTGTGCATCACCAGATCTAAAGGCATTGTTACGTGCTTTTAGCAGAAGTCGCACTTCTCTGTTCATCCACGGCTTCTGATTTGGGTACGTGGTGATCTGTCTTTCCGTGGTGACACTGTCAATAGTGGTGTTGATATGGTCCAGGACTGAGTGGGTGTAAGAGTTGATGTTTATGTGGGAGCCACAGGTAGCCTGAGAGGTGAACATACTCCAGTCTGTGTTCCTAAACTTCTCCTGGAGTACAGAGTCAACCCCCTCTGGCCACACTTTGATGGTCCTCACTGATGGCTTCACCCGGTTGATGAGCGGTACATACTTGGGGGTAAGGAACAAGGATAAATGATCAGACTGACCTAGGTGGGGGAGGGGAGTTGCTGTGTAGGCTCCCACAATATTGGTGTAAACATGGTCCAATGTTTTGTCCCCTCTTGTGTGACAGGAGACATGCTGGTAGAATTTAGGAAGCACTGTCTTGAGGTTAGAGTGGTTAAAATCACCCGCCACAATAAATGCTGCCTCTGGGTGTGCAGTTTGTTGTTTGCTAATAGCTGCATGCAGTTCTTTCATAGCAAGCTTAGCATTAGCATCCGGAGAAATGTAAGCAGCTGTTATGATGGTACAAGTGAACTCGCGTGGCAGATAGAAAGGTCTACATTTAACCATGAGAAACTCCAGGTTAGCTGAGCAGTGTCTCTCAACAGTGACAGAGTTCGTGCACCAAGCCTTGTTAATATAAATGCACAATCCCCCCCCTCTTGTCTTACCGGAGTCAACTGCTGCTCTGTCTGCCCGGAGCGTGTGTAGGCCGGCTAGCTCGATAGCATTGTCGGGTATTCCACTGTGAAGCCAAGTTTCCGTAAAAATCATGATATTGCAGTTCATAAGTTTCTTATTGTTGGTGATCCGAAGCCGTAGTTCACTCATTTTGCTCGCCAGAGACCGTACATTAGCAAGGAAAATACTGGGTAGCGATAGCCGGTGCGGTGTTAGCTTTAGCTTAGCTCTTAGCCCACCGCGTTTACCCCTCCTTTGTTTACGGTCCTTACGCCGCCTGCGAGCACTTCCGGTCGGCCGGGAAGCCTGCCGAGCGTCAGGAGTTCTCCAGAGCTCCGGGATGAGACGTAGATTCAGACGTAGGTTGCTGATAAAAAGGTCGTTATCGTTGTTTTGTAAACCAATATTCAAAAGCTCATCTCGGGTGTAAGATGTAAAAGCAGAGCTGTTCTGAACGAACATACCCGAAATGAGCAGAAATAACACTGCTAGTCCCCAGAATCTGGTAGGACGCTGAGCCTCGCGTTGTGCACGCGCCGCCATCTTGCGTTTTTTTTTTTTGTTTGTTTTTTTTTTACTTTACTACCTTTATTCCTTGCATCTTCACCATTAGCCCTGCCTCCCTCTCATTCACACTCATGTATTCTGTCTTGCTTCAACTGACTTTGATTCCTCTTCTCTCCAGAGCATACCTGGTACATGTCCTGCACTACCCTCACATACTTCTCTGCCACTCCTGACTTTCTCATACAGTACCACACTTCCTCTCTTGGCACCCTATCATATAATTTCTCTAGATCCACAAAGACACAGTGCAACTCCTTCTGACCTCAATACTTCTCCATCAGCACTCTTAAAGTGATGCTTTAGCAAAAGTCAAGTTTTTTCTGTTGTTAATACATCTGTAGCATGTTTCTTATGATTTACAAGACAATCATTCCAAACTCCCAAGTATATGTTTTTTCTGCTGTGAATGTCTGCTTAAGCTTCACCCCCCACCCCCAAAAAAGGCAGATTTGGACAGAGTGTTTCTAGCTACATCATTATTCCTAACCAATCAGACAGATACTCTTGGCTACCTCAGGAGAAGAGGGAGGAGCCAGGAGTAGCAGGATTGAGGCAGAGGGGGATGAAGGCATCCGTTTTGCATAGCAAAGCAGTGGAGGAGGAGGTGACCAATCATGTACAGGGGTAGCAGCAGCAGAGAGAGAGAGAGTGCGGGGGGGATTTCAATGTGGCTGTGCGAGACCATGATCTCTGTAAATGGGTGCCGCACTGTAGGCTGAGAGCAGCCACATTCAAATTGGGTCTCCCCCCCTCCCTGTTCAGTCGCCAGCAGACATAGGACTGGTTGTTAGTAAAAAGTAAACACTTATTTTGCAACTACATAGTGTATATAAATGTGTATACACATAAAGCCTATTCTATTTCTTGCCTTGACCATTTTCAGAAAAATTTTTTGCTTTTTACTTTTGAAGATATAGGCAAAACTTTAATGTCAGGAAGCGTCTTGAACAGGCTAGCAGCCCACCCACAAGGAATCATGGCGACAAATCACATGCAAGCCCTGCAGGTCGGGAGCACGGCAACCAGTCGGGTGCAAGCCCTGCAGGTCAGGAGCGTGGCGACCAATCATGTGCAAGCCCTGCAGGCTGCCAGTTAGAATATTCATAGTTCCATGCATACTTAAGTAGGTGAAAAATTTAAAATCTGTCATAAACCCTCCCGTGCACTTTTCCGATGTGCACGGCGAAGGGTGAAATAAGGATTTAAGCACAGGTAACACCACACACATTTATTAAGAACACACAACAGTCCCAAAAGGGTGAAAACATACAAAACGACAAAAACACTTACATGCGACATTCCTGGGCCGGCATCGCCCAGGGAATGCATGAGGAGAAGTGATTAACCACCGGAGCGTCCCAAAGCCAGCATCGCTCAAAGGACGCTGAGAACCACGGCTGCAGTGGAGGTGGCTAATCCTTCGTGACTCACGGAGACACGCGACTAAGCACTTCAGTCAGTAGTCCATTCAGTTAATGACCCAGCAATGCATGACTGGAAAAAGGACATGCATTGCTGGCTCCACAAACTGGGCACACCTGGGCGAGGCACGGGAATGACAATCACAGAACAGACAACAACTGGCTGTCAAGCGAGAGGAGGGAGCGTGGTCAGACCAGCAGACAGTTAGACAGCGCTCAGACCAGCGTGAGCCAAAGGGGCTGCCTCACTGCTGCCAGCCAGAGAGCAGTGGCTATGGGTGAGGAAAACACTGAAATACACACTATACATACATGCACAATGGCACCTAGACCCACAAATTGCTCAGGACCGAGCCGGGACAAACCAAGCTGGCTCAGTTCCTGACAAAGCCCCCCCTTTAAGGGGTGGATTTCCAGACACCCAAGGTAACATTGTGAAGACCCCCCCCCTCCCAACAGGAGCAACAGCAACAAACAACACAAACCCAGGTGGGAGGTAGGGGGAACAGGAAAGGAGGGAACACAATACTCCGCTCAGGGCCCACAATAACCCCCCCCCCCAAGTCCAAGGGCATTGGGGCTCAGGAGGCCGCCCAGACTCCCGAGCCCATCTGACAGTCCGATGAACTGAGTCCGGTAGCCTGCCAGAAACCCCGGGCCCTCTGGCCCAGAAACTCAGTCCCTCTGGCGGTCGGCCAATGTTGTATGGCCACCAGGACCAGGTGGGTGGTGCAGGAGGTGGCCTGCCCACCAGGAGGCTCAGTGGTGAGTGACCGGCCCATAGAGAGGGGATCCTCAGGGCGTCAGGCTGGGAAGCGATGGGGACCACGGCGGCGTCTAGCTGAAAAGTGACGGTCCCAGCAACCTCCGGCTGACCAGTAACGCCCTCAATGGTCCCAATCTGGAACAAAGCTGCACCTGCGGTGGACTCCAGCAGAAGCCTAGCTGCACCTGTGGTGGACCCCAGTGAGAGCCTAGCTGCACCCGCAGTGGACCCTGACCAGGCCACTGCTGCACCCATGGTGGACTCCAGCGGGAGCCTAGCTGCACCCGCGGTGGACCCCGACCAGGCCAATGCTGCACGCGCGGTGAGCGGGCCAACCCGCAGGAGCACCAGGCTGAGGAGGCAATCGATGGGGGGAGCCCTGGCATCCTTGGCAGGAGGGGCTGGAGCAGCGGCATCCTTCTCCAGCTGGACCGGACCCTCGGAGACCTCCAGTGGCGACACACCCTCTCCAGCGACCCTAGATGAGGGCTCAGGGGAAACAGGAGAAGAACAATGGTTAGGGTCGCCAGCAGCGGCGGAGCCCGGTGAAGTGACTTCAGATGCAGCCGAGGGCAGCACCCGACTCTCCTCCCCAAGAGCCAGGCAAGATCTCTCAAGTACAGACATAAGGAAAACAAGAGAGATTACTTGCCTGAGCTGGAGCTCCACCACTATCCAGGACTCCATCGAACTTGACGATGACATCCTGGGTCCAGCCTCGAGGAGGTCCATCTCTGGCTCCCACTCCACTGCAGAAGCCTCCACAGCAGGCGAGATGGTCATAGCAGTCTCTTTTGATTCCTGCAGCGATTCCGACGCTGGGTATTCCACCGGCGTGGCTGCAGTGAAACACCTCCGTGCAGGCCCCTGGACAGGATCATCCAGGGACCCAAACTCCTACTCTGTCTGACGGCTCGGTCCTAGGACCAACAGGCCCTCAGGGAAAATTGGAGGAGACACAAGACCTGACCTCAGCGGACCTCACGGCAGCCGGAGAGACAATGGCAGCTGACGGAGGAGAGGGCTTTTCCCGGCGCTTCCACGCAGGATGACGCTGTCCCCTTTTGATTGGTGCTGATCGTGCTGGAGCAGGAGGAGATTCAGGCAAAGTGTCACGGAAGATGAAGGCCTGCTGGTCTCTGGGCTTCCATCTCGGCACCGTGGGAAACATCAACCCAGGGAAGGAGGGCTTGAGCGAACAAACTGTAGCCAGCAGGTCAACAAACTGTGGGTAGTCCCACAACCCAGGATGTGCCTCCAGGACTTCCATAGCTCCTTCCAGGCATTCCAGCATCTTCTTCAGTCCCCGGGCAGCGAGGGCCTCATTCACGAAGCTCCGGATAAACTCAACTGCCTATCCCTCCTCCACCGTGGGAAACCCCGCTGCTGTTCCTCTTCTGCCTCGTCGAGACCAGGGCATAGTGAACTCCAGGAACAGGTCAGTCCAAAAAATGACACACATGAAAAAAAAAGGGAAAAGGGATGGGTGGATGAACCCGCTATATCCTTTGAACGGGCTGGGTCATTCTGTCATAAACCCTCCCGTGCGCTTTTCCAATGCGCACGGGGAGGGGTGAAATAAGGATTTAAGCGCAGGTACCACTGCTAACCACTGCGCCACCTGCACGGTGGCGCAGTGGTTAGCACTGCAGCAGCACAGTTTACCCTTGGCCGGGGGATTGTGGGGATCGTGGGATCGTGGGTTCGATTCCAGCCCCCGACCAACAGTGATCTGTGTGGAGTTTGCATGTTCTCCCCGTGTTGCGTGGGTTTACTCCGGGATTTCTCCGGTTTCCTCCCACATGCCAAAAACATGCATGTTAGGTTAATTGGCTGTTCTAAATTGTCCCTAGATATTTGTTTCCTATAGGCCCTTAGAATAGAGGGTTAGTATTAATGAAAGCGCTTTGAGTGGTCTTTGTGACTAGAAAAGCGCTATATAAGTGCAGGTTAGTTAGTTAGTTAGTTAGGTAACACCACACACATTTATTAGGAGCACACAACAGTCCCAAAAGGGTGAAACCCATCGCCCAGGGAACACAATGGCACCTAGACCTACAGAGAGCTCAGGACCGAGCCGAGAGAAACCAAGACAGCTCGCTTCCTGACAAAATCTCTTTCCAAGCAATTCTAAGGCAATGAAAGTCTTTTTGTAGGTAAAAAGCCACAATACAATATTTTGGGCAATACACATTTGTTTTTGAGGTAGTTTTAGAGCTGCTGGAGTGCGCCTTTAAAGTAAACATTGCATCTGTAGTGCTCTTTCTTGGCATGAAACCATACTGTTGCTCCCTGATTGTCACCTCTCCTCTTAGCCTGGCTTCAACAACTCTTTCCCATATCTTCATAGTGTGGCTGATCAACTTTATGCCTCTGTAGTTACTACAACTCTAAGCATCACCTTTGTTCTTGAAAATTGGTACCAAACCACTTCTTCTCCACTCCTCAGGCATCCTCTCACTCTCCAAGATTGTGTTAAACAATCTGGTTAAAAAGTCCACTGCCATCTCTCCTAATCTCCATACCTCCACAGGTACTGTATGTCATCTGGACCACCCGCCTTTCCACTGTTCATACTCTTCACAGCTGCCCTCACTTCCGCCTTGTTAATCCTCTGGACTTCCTTGTTCACCATCTTTCCTTCACCCATCCTCCTCTCTCTCTCTCCTTTTACTGATTCTTCAGCCCCTCAAAGTACTCCTGCCACCTTTTCAATACACTCTCGTCATTTGTTAGTGCATTACCATTTCTGTCCTTAATCAACCTAACTTGCTGCACATCCTTTCCAGTTTGATCTCTCTGTCTGGCCAATCAATAGAAGTCCTTTCCTCTTTCCTTAGTATGCACCCTCTCATACAACTTCACTATAAGCCATTTCCTTTACCTTTGCTACCTCTCTTTGCCATGTGCCTCAACTCCAAGTACTCCTGTGTACTTTCTTCATCTCCCTGACTATCCCACTTTTTCTTTGCCAATGTCTTCCTTTGAACACTTTGCTGTACCTCTCCATTCCACCACCAAGTTTCCTTGTCTTCCTTCCTCTCTCCAGAGGATGCATCACATACCTTTCAAGCCATTTCCCTCAATACTTTGCTGGACTTTTGTTCTATCTGCAAAAGTCCTATGGTAATTTTCCTCTACTATCCAGAGCCTTGATTAACTCCTTCCTGAACTGTGTGCAACCTTCTTCCTTCAGTAACTTACCCCCTTAATCTTTGGATCCGCCTTCATTCTCTTCCTCTTCTTGCTTTTTAAATTCATCCTACGGACTACCATCCAATGCTCCCTAGCCACATTCTTCCATGCCACCACGTTGCAGTCTCCCATCTCTTTCAGATTTCTCCTTCTGCATAGGATGTAGTCCACCGGTGTGCACCTTCCTCCACTCTTGTAAGTCAACCTGTGGTCTTATTTCTTCTTGAAATATGTGTTCACAACAGTCATTTCCGTCCTTCTGTCAAAATCCACAACCATGTGTCCTTAAACATTTCTCTCCTTAAGACCATGCCTACCCAGAACCTCCTCATCACCTCTGTTACCTTCACCGACATGCCCATTAAAGTTCTTTCCCCCTGAGAATACTCTCTACTACTTTATCCAACTTACTCCAGAATTCCACTTTCTCTTCTTCTGACATCCAACTTGTGGGGCATACGCACTAACAACATTCAACATCACACCTCTGGCTTCAAACTCATGATCCTGTCTGACTCCCTCTTCACCTTCTGGACACTCTTCACTAGAGGTTGCAGTAGACTTTTTTGCTATCTATTATTTTGACAGACTTGTAAATATTGTGTAATAATCTATTATTATCTGTCATTTTAATTTAATTTAATTAGATCACCCTCTGTGTAATCTGTCAGGGACGAACTGAGTTGCTGGAACGACATGTGCATGACAAGAGGACACTGCACGTTTATTCCGGTGTTGCTGAGATCTCGCATTTTGGCTATGGTCCATGAGGGTCATCTAGGTGTGGTTAGGGTGAAACGACGATGCAGGGATTCAGTTTGGTGGCCAAGTATTGATAAAGACATTGAGACTATGGTTAAGAATTGTGTACCGTGTTTGGAGAGCGGGAAAACCGGAGTGCCACCTCCTCCACCCCTGCGACCGCTACTATGCCCAGAGGGGCCCTGGAAGCACATCCAATTGGACATCTGTGGTGAACTACACACAGCCCCCGCGAGCAGCCATTTCCTACTAGTGGCTTACGATCTGTTTTCAAAATGGCCGGAGGTGTTGCCCACTGGCTCGGTCACAACGGACGTGGTCACCGGTTTCCTCTCATCGCTGTTCACTAGGTGGGGGGTTCCAGATGCCATTACAACGGACAATGGTCCACAGTTCATCTCTGGGGGGTTGGAGGAGTTTTGGGAGGAAAGGGGCGTGGAGCACGTTAGAACCGCATTTTATCATCTGCAGGCTAATTGGGAGTGTAGAACATTTCAACAAGATGCTGAAAAATGGCCTGCGGGCTCATCTGGTGGACGGCTTCATGTTCTCCAGTGCCCTTCAGAACACACTCCTCCATTACAGGGTGACAGCCCACACCATGACGGGGTGTTCTCCACTGAAGCTCATGCTGGGACATGAACTACATCTGCCCCTGGATCGGCTGTGGCCCCCCACGACTCCTTCTCTGGCGGACACAGAACCATTTTTTTTTTTCCGGTTCCGGTTCCGCCGGGCCGGCGGCGCTACACGAGTTGACTGCCTTTTGCAACTGCCTTTTTTTTTTTATCTTCTTTCTTCTTTCTACACCTTTCACTCTATATACTGTATATCACGGACACACAGATAGCCCCACAGGTCTCCCGAGTCGGCGGATGGAGCCACTGTTTACAGCAGGAGACGATACAGCAGGGAAGAGCTAGCTAGCACTCAACCGCCACCCGGTGCTAACGGAGAAACTCAACATACCGAGGAACTGTAGCGGAAACGACGCGGGTGCCGGGCTGGAGTTTAGGCGGCGTGCAAGAAATATAAGACAGAATAATAAAGAGCGATAGCAAGAACCAAGCAGACCGCCCGTAAATCTACTGGAGGAAAAAGCCCCCTAGGAAGCAGCTAGCCACCAAGGCTGCTCGGAAAAAGCGCTCCAGCCACCGGCGGAGTGAAGAAGCCTCACCGTTACAGGCCTGGTACCGTGGCTCTGAGAGAGATCCGTCGCTACCAGAAATCCACAGAGCTGCTCATCCGTAAGCTGCCCTTCCAGCGCCTGGTGAGGGAGATCGCTCAGGACTTCAAGACCGACCTGCGCTTCCAGAGCTCCGCCGTCATGGCTCTGCAGGAGGCCAGCGAGGCCTACCTGGTGGGTCTCTTCGAGGACACCAACCTGTGCGCCATCCACGCCAAGAGGGTCACCATCATGCCCAAAGACATCCAGCTGGCCCGCCGCATCCGCGGAGAGAGAGCTTAGACTTTCTGCTGCACATCCACCAACCACAATGTTCCGCACTGTGTGTCTATATATATATACACTACCGTTCAAAAGTTTGGGGTCACCCAGACAATTATTTTATGTTTTCCATGAAAAGTCACACTTATTTACCACCATGAGTTGTAAAATGAATAGAAAATATAGTCAAGACATTGACAAGGTTAGAAATAATGATTTGTATTTGAAATAATAATTTTTTCCAGATACTCAACCTGCTCAAAGGAAGGTCAGTTTTATAGCTTCTCTAACCAGCTAAACTGTTTTCAGCTGTGCTAACATGATGGCACAAGGGTTTTCTAACCATCCATTAGCCTTCTGATGCAATGAGCAAACACATTGTACCATTAGAACACTGGAGTGATAGTTGCTAGAAATGGGCCTCTATACACCTATGTAGATATTGCACCAAAAACCAGACATTTGCAGCTAGAATAGTCATTTACCACATTAGCAATGTATATTAGATATGGGAGTGTATTTCTGATTAGCTTAAAGTTATCTTCATTGAAAAAAACAGTGCTTTTCTTTCAAAAATAAGGAAATTTCTAAGTGACCCCAAACTTTTGAACGGTAGTGTATATATATATATATATATATATATATATATATATATATATATATATATATATATATATATATAGTAATATGTACATATGTATACTAGCTGTTCTTGTTTTTTTCTTGCCTTCTGATTGTTGCTCTGAGTGTTGCTATCCCTGTGCTGTTGCAATCCTGGAATTTCCCCATTGTGGGACTAATAAAGGCTTATCTTATCTTATCACGAGATCTTATCACGAGATCGGATCTTCATTTAACAGCAGAGAATGAAACAGCGCTTCAACAAGAAACATAGGGCGAGGGCTCATGAACTCGGTGTGTTGAACTGGGTCAGGATCAAGCACCCCAACTGCACGCACAACCTGCAGCAGTTCTGGATGGGACCATTGCAGATCATGAAGCAGCTGGGCCCGGACATGTTCCGGCTCTCGGATGGGTCACGGTGGCATTCCAGCCACCTCAGAAAATCGTTGCTGGCCCAGGATCTGGGAGCTGCAGCAAACAAGATTGACATGGGTTGGAACTTGACTGATGGGACTCTGGGGGGCACCCAGGTTCCAGCGGAGCCTAGAGCAGGTCCTCCACCTGTGAGGTGCTCGGCTAGAACCTGTCAGAGGCCAAAGCACCTGGAGAACTTTGTGGTTGGACTGAATTTAGCTAGTATGTCTTGGCCTTGAGCGGCAGAATAATCCACCTCAACATGGGGACATACTGGCAGTCCACCGGGATGCCCAGTTAGTTCAGTGTTCTTTGCATGTTTTTGTTTTAGGGTGTTTACTTGCTAAATTGGGGGGGGGGGTGATTTGGTTAATATGGTTCTACGCTTTGTGGGGGGGGATGTTGTGTGGGGATTTGACCTTTGAGACTTGCCGTAGCTGGCGCCAGGCATACAGCGTGGTGACGTCAGGCGGGCTACAGCCAGTGTGTTTAAGTGGAACTTCTATCAGTTAAGTTCAGTTTGTTGCTCAGTATAACATGGCTCACGTCTCGCTCTTTTAGTACAAAACAGTAAGACCGCATTAATAGGCTGTAAACAGAACTAAATGTACAAAGTAGGCTGCTTTATAACAAGAATAAATTGTACATCTGAGGAGCTATTTGGCAGGTGAAGCCCATGTCAGCAATCAAAGTTCAGAGACTGGTCATTGTAATCTGCTCATTTGTTGTTGTTGTTGTTGTTCATTTATACCAGTGGCTCTTAAACTTAATTCCCCATTTTGGGGAGCCAGACATTACCAAGCCCACACAGCTATTTCTTGTCTTTTTTTGTTATTTTGTTATTTGTCTTTGTTCATCATTTTGATGGAGAGAGTTTTAAAAATTAGGTCATGATACAATTTTATCCAACCATCCATCCATCTTCTACTGCAGGGCTAACCAATTACAAAATCAGTCGGGCCACAATTTGAAATCAAGACATGTAACTGGGCTGCACATGTTCAGCAATCTGTTGAATATGACAAATTTCAAACCAACACAGATCAATATGATGAAAAATATGCACTTTTTATTCATTGACTTGGTTTTAATTGTGCACTTGGCACATGACAAAAGCACATCAAAAGTGAATAAAAACACAATAACAGTGCTGGGGTTGAGCAGAACTTGAAGTAGTAGAAATATTTTTCCTCTTGAACAACAATTAAATAAATAGAATGGAAAAAAATTCTGTAAATAACCATTTTGGTCACATCTTACTCAGGCATATCTCAAAGTGCATAAAAACTCAATGTGCAGTGTTAGTAGCATTGACATTTGTTTCTCTTTTGAAATAAAATATGCTACATCCTGGTAATAACTGACCTTGGTACATGACAAAGTGCATTTAGCTGAATAAAAAATGAATTGTCAAACACTTCAGTGCACAAACCCCCAAGAAAAGATTGATAACATTAACAAACATTTCTCATCCACTGTTGTGGTTTGTTTTGTTTTAAATCACCACATGTGCGAGGAGGAACCTCAGGGTACGTGCTGGACAGATCGCCAGTTCATTGTAGGGCAAATATAATTTTAATTGTAATATGATAAAACTCTGAGTAGCTTTTATTTTCAATGGCATTTTTCAGTTTTAATTGTGAAACTTTTAACTTTGCATGAAATAATACCCCCCCACACACACACCCACACACCCACACACGGTAGGTGTACATGTAAATCTGGCTCTCGGCAAGTGAAGAAAAAATTATGTGGCCCTCACGACCACCAAAGTTGCCCATCTCTGGCGTAGATCCACTAACACTGTGTTGTTAGTATAGCTAGCCATTACTTAGCACTAGCGTTGTCGGAGCTTTGTTGCTGTTTTCAAGTGGTTCTGAAGATTGCAGTAGGTCTCATCCTGCACTTAGTTTCCAACTCACCAACATGCTTTTGTCCTTAACCACAACAAAGGAAAAATAATCTATTTCCACAAAAACAAAGTAGCTTCATCATTTCCTCCACTCAGTAGTGAGGACTCGGCTCTCTGCAACAGGTCACGTCGACTGACAGCTACATCTCAGCTATGGTAGGGTCAGTTTGTATATTCATTTATTTGCGCTAAAAATATCTATCCACATTAATAAAATGAGTAACGAGTAATACCTCTGATCAAATTTCAGTAACTGTAATGCATTACTGAATTTTTAAACAGTAATTTCGTTACACAGCACATTACTGCAAAAGTAGTGGTGTTACAGTAACGCATTACTTTGTAACCCATCTTGAACAATAATTTGCACTTGGCTGGGTGAATGAAGGCCACAAAGAGCTGTTCAGTACAGCACACCTCTCAGGGGTGGTTAATGTAAGTGCGAAGTACACAGACAGAGAAGAGGGAGCGCAGCTTCCGCTCATCTGATTATAAGGCAGGAGGGTTGAAGCTGAGGAGCTCAAAGGCAGTCAAGCAATAGTCAGGCTGAATGACCTTGGGTATGTAATGGTGTTAGGGAGCAACAGGACCCTGGAGCCATCAGGAAAGAACTGTGTGTAAAAGGGGTGCACTGTTGACAGAGGACAGAGTTTGACAGAGGAGAGTTCCAGCATGACAGCAGTGCTATAGGAGAGGAATTTTAGGTCTATAGACTGCAAGGGTTCAAATGGAGGTTTGTAGGGAGCCCACAGAACCAGCACGAGGTTTCAAGATGATATTGGGTTGAACTGTGGGTCTAAGCCAGTGGGCAGACTTAAGAAAGTCCATAGCACACACACCCCACCAAAAGGCGTAATTAAATGTTTCTTCAGTGAAGTACACAGACACATCCCAAACTGCTATTGCCCTTAGAGGACGGGTGTGGGGGAACTGAGATTAACTAAGACACCAAGATCACTGTCATTAAGTCACTAAAAACAGTTCACCTGCAAGTATTGGCTCACTAGTCAAAAATGTGGCATTTGTGGGCATCACTCCTCATTCTTCCGTTGGAGATGTTTCATGTCTCATTTACAGGGAAGAAACCAACTTGTGGCATTGGTTTTGTAGCAATCATTATCTCTCTGCTTTCCCACTACGTCACACCACCAACAGTAATAAACACCTGTGAGAACAAGGAACTGCAGATATGACCTGAGAGAAAAGCACATGTTGAAACTGTGAAATTATGATTAGTTGGAAATTTGATACAGTTTTTCATGACCTGGCAAATGCTGTTCTACTAAAAGCCTCTGACTTTTCATTGAGATTCTATGATCATTCTTAACTGTATAGCAATAAGATTTTTAACGCTACTCTTACACATTTCATGCTGAAATATAAACATAAGTTTGTATTTACTATAAAATTTCAGCTATGCCTTATTCATTGTTATCATAAGCTTTACTTCCTTACATAATTGCTATGGTGGTTTTAGGCTCTTTTTAAAGCTATTGGCAATTCTCTATAAATAACCCTTAAAGACAACAATTCACCATCACCCACAGTTGAACATCTGCAGTCATGCTGGGTTATCGGATCATTCAGTACTGGATAAACTCAAACTAAACACAACCAGCCACTTGTTCAGGCCTTCAAACTGGCTCGTGTGTTGTTAACACAGGGTGAACAAGTACTGAGCGTCATTACAAGCAGGCTTCTACAAAATTAGACAGGCCCTTGTTGTGAAAACGGTACAACACAGGATTGGAAAACCATGAAACCGAAAATGTGGATCATGGCTCAGCAAAGCTAAAATAACTTGGCATTAATCTGTTTTTGTTCTGTAGCTCTCAATGCCAAGGGAGCCACAGTAGACATCTTTATCGTCAGTGTGCCAAACAGTCCTACCATCTACATGTTGTTCCTTTGATTTAACAGAGGCGGTTTTGATGAAGGGGAGACCCATGCCCCAGGGCTGGCCCCGCTGGTTTTCCCCTTACATAGATAGATAAACCAGCTGCATCACTACAAATGACATAACATGGGATTTTTTGTGTCCTTGGAAATTAGCATGGACATTCAGTGGAAACCAACATATAAATGTAAATGTGGGTGAAGAGGGGCCTGGGGGAGACAATAGGAGGGTTTACTCAAAATCAGCCCTATATGAGCAGTGAATAAGAGGGCAAGAGAGAGTGAATGACATAGACAGAAAAAGGGGCATCAACAAGGCTCCTCTGTGTCTTCTCAGTGGTGTCCTGCTTTAAGAACAAAACCACAGTGGTCTGGTCTTTGGTCTCCAAGATGTGGCTCTGGTTAGCATTAGAGGCACTGTTTTATTGTGTGAATATGTGTGCAAGAATAGGTACATATCTGAGAATACCTTTAACAGTGTTTATTATATTTAAATTGAAATAACCAATTGGAAGACATAGCAATTGTCTGACACTCCAAAATTAATATGAACAAAGAAAATGGTGAGGGGGTTTATTTGTTTATTTGTTTTGTTTTTTTGTGAATGATAGAAACACCCATAAAAATATCAGCGCTAATGTTGAATTGATCCCTCTAAAAATTACACTGTAACCGCAGCATTTCTTTCCAGGGATGACGAACACCTTTGCAGGGTACAGTAGTGTCCAAAAAAACCATCTAAACTTTATTCTCTTCTTTTCACTGATACTGTTCCTCTTGATGCAACTCCCTCACCCCATCCAACATCTGTGATTCCTGCTGGCCCGACCAAATCTCAAAATGTTCTGTAGTCCATGCTGTAGTGTCAAAGCAGCTCTATACAGTATAACTTTCTTGTTCCCTGCAGGAACACTGAAAAGACTATAACCATGGCGACTATGGCCTGAATCCCAACAGCCAATCACAGGGCACAACTTTAGCCACCAACATAAAAGCATCCTGTGATTGGCTGCTGGGATTCAGGTCATCATAGTTGTAGTCCCTTCAGTATTCCTATCAGAACAGAATTCAGACTATAGGGGCAGTGGTATTCATCTGGTCAGTGGTTGATGTACCATCAAAATGATTTTGGAGACATTATTTTAAGGTGAAATTCTAAAATGGAGTGGTGGCCTATAGTGGTAGTGCATCTGCCCCACAGCCAGGAGGTTGGGGATCAAGCCCCAGCTGGGTCATACCAAAAACCATATAAATATTGAACTTTCTGTCTTCTAGCTTGATTAGAATGGGGGAAGGAAGTGTTGGTTACCCAGCCATGATGGGAATACAAACCAGTGTACCCCTTGTGCTGGTCCCAAGTAAATGGGGAGGGTTGCACCAGGGAAGATATTTGGTGTAAAATCCTTGCCAAATCAAATGTGCGCATGATCCACTGTGGTGATCCATAAGGGAGCGACCAAAAGAAGAACAATCTGAGGTGAATATCTTACATCGTGTTGCTTTAAATCCCTGAGGTTTGACCAAAGCATGTCACAGACATTTCATAAACACCTCTGGGAACTGTGTCTACATTTGGAAAAGGGTCATAATATTTTCCCTTTAAAAACAGACTCTGGTGGATATAAATCCCCTATAAAAACAAATTTCCATTGTTTAAAATGGTATCTTATGCTCTTTTTTCTACAAAAAAAAAACTTTCATTGTCTTACAGTTTGGTGCAAAATCTTTTCACTTTTCCTCCTCTTTCAAACACCAGGTTCTGTAAATAGGCCCACTCACATACCACAAGTCTAGGTGGTGCAGTGGTTAGCACTGTTACCTTACAGCTAGAAGGTTCCAGGTTGGAATCCCCAGGCTGGCAGGGGTAGGAACCTTTCTGTGTGGAGTTTGCATGTTCTCCATGTGCTGCGTGGGTTTACTCCGGGGGCTCCGGTTTCCTCCCACAATCCAAAGACATGCATGTTAGATTAACTGGTTGTTCTAAATTGTCCTTAGATATCTGTCTCCTATAGGCCCTTAGAATAGAGGGTTAGTACTAGTGAAGCGCTTTGAGTGGTCTTTGAGAGTAGAAAAGCGCTATATAAGTACAGGTCCTTATCCCTTAATAGTGACTAGCATTACATTAAACAAAATAAATCCTGTGATAAAAAGAATTACCAGTTGAAGGACATGTCCAGCTGTATGCATGGCAGCCTAGGATAATGACTGAAACTGCAGTTTAAATGGTTAAAGCCATCTTACTTTAGGTCAAGTTTTCAACTTGGGGGGTGGGGCTTACTGAAACTTTAAAGCAAAAAAAAAAAAGAGACATGACACATTTGAGTGATTCTGCTCTTGATATGTCTTGTTTTTAAATTTGCTCTGTAAATAACTGACTTTGTAAGTCATAAAAACAGACGTTAACAAGGAAAAAAATACATTTTTATTGGAGTATCACTTTAAATGACAAAATCAAATTTATTTATTTTTGTATTCATCAGTGATATGATAATGAATGGAAATTTGGTTAAAAGTAAAAAATAAGAATGTACGAAATCACACAGACAATGATAAAAGAAAACACTATAACAGAAATACCAACAAAACAGTACATGTATTTTTTTTTTTTTTTAGGATTTATTTAACTCCTTTTTCAGTCTATTGCAGTGTGTTAGTGGGAGCGTGTTTCTGTAAACGAGACTTTAGAGTGAGCTTTGTGTTCCTGGCAGCTCAGCTGGGCCGGTGCAGCTGCATGGCAGCCACTTACAGGGCTACCAGTCAAAACCAGCCCTATAAATGCTATTGTGCTCACCTGATTGATCTTTCACAAGCCTGGGGCAGGCCAGACAGGCCGACTTTGGAGGGGAATGGTTGGTGAACAAACAAGCGAGCCACTGTCTGCAGTCGAGGAGGTTGGGCTGCAGGTGGCTAGGAGGCACGCTTGGATTGGCGCACCAGCCCTAGTCAGATGCCAACGGTGACATTTCCTGACTATTGCTATACACAAGCAGGCATCCCAGCAACGGTGCAGCATCCTGGGGGAATGATGAAAAGGGACCTTGGGTGGATTTTACAGCAGGCATGGATAGAGGAGGGAAAGTGTGCGTGCATGGTTGTATGCATTTAATGCCAAACAGAAACTTTCTCATAAACACACCAATAAAGATCCCTTTCTCTTCCATCCCCTTTCTTTTCCCGCTCGCCTCCACTGCAGCTCATCTGTAGCTGAGGCCTCTACTGAGGTGAGTGAAGCTTGTGTGGTGCTAACTGAACCATCACTGCCAGGAATTCTACAGGGAGGTGCACTGACGGGAAATCGCTCATGTCTTTGTGGTGTAGTGACAATCTACTACACTAGTCTGATCACATCACAATGACATGTAAATCAAAATACTGGAGCTCAGTCCAACTAACAACCAATCATGTCAACAGATGTGATTTGCAAATCTTCTTTTAGCTTTCTTGTACATACCAGAAGGAATACTGATGATATCAAACTGCTTTAACACAGGTACAAACAAGAGAATCTTTTCAGGAAGGCTGCAAGATCAAATAATCCAGCTTGACCTTTTGAGGAAGTGGCCTTTAAAATTATGCAACAGACGAGGCTGGCTCTATTTTGTCTAGAGCTATTTTCAGGTATGTATTGTTTGCAAAGGAAATTGTCTCCTGGAGGTAAATCAGGCACCCTGAGTTTCAGTCCAGCAAGACACAAGGCAACCCCAAGTGTCCACATTTGGCAACATGGCAGAGTGAGGATGTGGGCTAGTTAGCAACTACTGTGGTGCTCATATTATTTTTGGGTAAGTCGGAAGAGAAACTGGAAAAGCTTTGTTACTGTGTGCATACTGTTACAAGGCCATTTCAGACAAACAGAGACACACACTGCGAGGCAGCTCTGCTTCACACAATAAGTGTTTGCATTAGGAATGATTTTCCAGTTGGCATGGCACATGAGAGAAAATGCTCTTCCTCATAACCTCGGGCCACACTCCAAACAAACTGGGCTCCCTGTTGGTCTCCAGCCTGACAGTGTTTGTTTTAATGGTGCTGGGATGTCCATTATCCCTGATGATGAACGTTTGGACCACTCAGACTATCAGTGTATATATTTCACACAAATGATGGATTTAATGCTAATGAGCCATAGTTCACTCTGACCTCCCTCTTTTGTCATTTCTGAGATCTGTACTTGAGGCTAACATTGGCTGCTCAGTGCCAGTTGACAGACACAGCCTGAGACACAGCCTAACTAGTAAAATTGAACGTCAGATTGTAAAAGCCCAAGTATAGCATCATAAGAGATAGGGGTGTGTGGTTTGAGTCCTGTGCCTGGGCATAAGCACGGAAACAGCCCTGAATGAGGAAACTGCTGGCCCTGCTAACTACAGTTGTTGGAGGAATGAAATAACATCTAGCAATGATATATACTATGGTTAATTGTTGATCCAGCTGTGATCACAGATATTGATTGGGGTGGGTGAGATATGTCAAGAAGAATCACAAACACTATCTAAGCTGAGCTAACTCCGCTAACCTGGCTATTGGTGTGATAACGAGGCCATCCCAGCAAAAATATAACATCATAAGCCAAAATAACACCTGTAAGTGAGGTATACAATATGTTCAAGTGTGGATTAAAGAACTAGCTGGGGCATGGATGTCTAGTGAGGTGAGTATAATACAGAGAATAGCTACAAAACACACAGTTGCCATACTAGGCTAGCTGTGCTGTCTGTGTTTGATTTCAGAAGCTCACTGAGAAACGTCTACTCCCACCATCATTAAAATGGAAGGAAATAAAGATGGGGCTTTAGGGGAATAGTTTGAGTTAGGAAAATCAGAAGGTCTACTTTAAACATATTACAACTGTAACCCTCCACCAAGTCACTTCATGTTATTCTTTCCATGACCACTAGAGGACTCTTGATGTCAAAGCATCAACATAGATCATAATATCGGCTTGTAAAATGAGTCTCAGATAATATTCTGCTTTCATTCTATGTCACTGCTTTCTCCCACCATTATTCCAGTAGAGAAAAGAATTCAGGCCTGATCTGTGATCCTAGCGGAAATCCCACGCATTCTCACTCCTCACTCTGTCATTAACCTCTTCCCATCACATCCTCTCATTCAGCAACCTGTTCCCATCTTAACCATTACACGTATACACCTCTGACATCATTTCGCAACATAAGCAATAAAAAATGTTACTGTAAAAGTTCACACTGAGAGGGAAATGGACTGCTAGTGTTCACAAACTTTAACCAGAAGGTACAAAATGAGAATTTGGCACCATTTTTTATACTTCAGTTTTAGTTGCACAGTCAACTTTCCTTTCACCGTTTGGGTATAAGAAATTGGTTCAAACTAAACCCATTCTCTTGCTTGAAAAATAATAACTATTTAATTAGGTTTTGGTTTAAACGTTCAATTACACCCTCTTCAGATGACTATTGACTGCCACATCATCCACCACACTGCCACCATCAGTGTGTGAATGTGTGTGTGAATGGGTGGATAGCAGGATCTGTAAAGCGCTTTGGTCATCAAGAGATGAGAATAAAAGCGCTATATAAGTGAATGCCATTTACCATTTACATCATCTCTGTTTAAGGTATATTTTGGATTTCTGGTCAACTCTGTCAGGCTGAAGTGGTGCTCAGTTATTTGTTTAAGTGCTTGAGAAGTACAAAAACATAGCTGGTAAATATCTGTTGAATGTATCAGATGAGCTTCTGGTTTGGGAAGCATATTTTCTCAAATAATCAAATCTGTTTACAGATACAGAGTATTTTCTAGCCCTCATGGAGCTAAAGAAACTGGTTACTGTTACCATATTGGAGGTAGAAAGGCTTGAGAGAGTTTGTGTCTAAACATAAAATCCTGGAGATATACTGCAGTTTAACTACAGTAACCTGAGCACTGAATGAATAATCAGAAAAGAATGAATGCATAAACACATTTCTTTTGTAAAGAGGATATGCATGCATGGATTGGACCCATCTGTTTTAGTTTTAGATTTTGCATGAAAAACCATTGCTCACCAATGTTTTTAACCAAGAGTCTTCTGGTACAGTAATAAGAGCGCTTTGAGCATGTGGTGATCAGAGCTGTGTGTTGTTATTTTCCTGTCTCACTAATTATGTTTCACAGCTGCAGTTTTCACCCACACCTGCGCTCCCTAATCAGGCAGTCTTTATAAGGAGCGGGATCCTCCACTCCTGCACGGAGACGTCAACACTCCCATGCACCTAACGTGCTTCTCGATGCTTTTCTGCTCCTCACCTTGTCAGCTTGGAGCTTCACCTCTCATTCTACAACCATAAGCAACCTCCAACCTGTTCTCATTTTCCTGCGTCTTCCTCTGCTTGTCCTTGTTACCTGTGCACAGGTGGACCATCACCTTGGCAGACCTACTCTAGCCCAAGCAGCGGACCAGGACTCATTCCCTGAGCTGGGGGCTCCTCTTCCTCGCCGGCATCCTGTAAGTGCCTGAGCACTAGACTGAACTTCTTCTCTTCCCTCCTCAGCTGAGGAATACTCTGCACCTGGCACTGTAAATATCTGCACCGGCACTTCCTCACCTTCGCGGGACCATGACAACCAGGCAAGAATGAGGCTGCAGGTTGTTTCACTTCTACCGTTCCCAGCTTCGTAAGATTATTATTTACTCCACTATATTCATCTGTGTGCTTCAAGTTTGTCACATCACCTTCTCTCTCCTCTCTGCAAGGTTGCCAGACTACTTCCGCTCTGCACTCACACACACACATTCACTTTCAATAAAGATTATTGTTATTCTAACCGAGTCAGTTGTCTATTCCTGGGTCTAATATTAAATTATATCAGTACGTTTCCGTAAGTCAAACCCAGCAGACGGTGCTACCGCACAAAGACTTAATATCAGGGAGGCTCGGTTAGACCAGCTCACACACCAGCAACAAGTAATCTTGAATCAATTAACTCAGATAAATGCACGGCTCGATCAGCTTACCGCTGCACTGTCCTCTCAGACTGCTTCCGGGCTGTAAGCTGTCCCGTCCTCCCCTTCGGCGCATCATCCTCGGTTAACACCAGTTCCCACACCGACCCACATCAGTGGTAGGCTAGGTGAGGCTCGGGGGTTCCTCCTTCAGCATAGCCTAGTTTTCCAGCGGGTGCCGGAGGATTCCCCCACAAATCATTGCCAGATTTGCTATGTGGTGAACCTGTTGGAGGGGTGGGCCTTAGTTTGGGCATATGCTATCATGGATCGCCCCGATTATCCTAACTACACTTATGATCAATTTGCATCCCAGTTTACCCAGATTTTTGATCATTCTGACCAGGATAATGTCCTCGCCACCCGCCTTCTCAATCTCCGGCAGGGGGCCAGATCCGTGGCTGACTACTCCGTAGATTTCCGGGTTGTTTCGGCCGAGGTGGGATGGGAGGATGCATCATGATGTAATATCTTCACGTGCAGCCTTAGCCCTAGCCTTCGAGATGAGTTGGCCCATTTGGATAAACCCTCCTCGTTACATGAGCTAAGCTCCCTGGCTATCAATATAGATAATCGTTTAAGGGAGCGGGCTAACGAGCGGCATCTTACTAATCGCTCGGGCTCTCAGCTGCGTCCTTCCTCTCAGCCCCCTCTTCCAGCCCTCCCCCCTTCTGAATCCTCTGACACCAGGGAACCTATGTTGTTGGGCCGGTCTAGGCTGCCCCCCACTAAACGTCAGCGCTGCTGCGATCTTGGGTTATGCATGTATTGTGCTAGTGCCGATCACAAGGTCACTTCCTGCCCCAACCAGCCAAAAGGGGGGGTCCGTCCATCACAGTAGGGGGGCTAACGGACGTGGGCAAGTCTAAAACCCTTACACGACTGGTTTTGCCCATTTGCTTTCAGCACTGTCATACTGATTTTTGCACTACTGCTCTCATTGATTCAGGCACAGAACAGAGCTTCATTTCGGAGGGTCTGGCAACCCGGCTGAAGCTCCCGTGTCAAGATCTGGAAACTCCAATGAATTTGGTTGCTGTTTCCAAAGAGTTACTCACCAGAATCACTAAGAAGACTGCCCCTATTTCCATTTTGGTTTCAGGTAATCATCAGGAGCACTTGAGATTTTTTGTTTTGCCCATTTCTGCCTCCCCTGTCATTTTAGGGTTTCCTTGGTAAAGACTCCACAACCCAGTTATTGACTGGCAGGCAGGGAGGGTTATTTCATGGAGCACCTTTTGTTTAGCCGCCTGTTCACAGTCTGCAGCCTGTTCCCCTCTGTCTCTATTAGTACCTCACCCACCCATATGCCCGATCTCACCTCGATTCCCCTTAAATATCATGACCTTGCTCCAGTGTTCAGCAAATCAAAGGCACTTTCTCTACCACCCCCCCCCCCCAACACTCTTACGGCTGCACCATTAGCCTCCTTCCGGGAGCTATGTTGCCATCCAGTAGACTGTATAGTCTCTCTGCCCCAGAGCAGGAGGCGATGGATAGATACATTAAGGAGTCATTAAGTTCAGGCATCATCAGGTCTTCTACATCGACAGTGGGAGCGGGATTTTTTTATTTTTTTTTTTGTGGGTAAGAAGGACGGCTCCCTCTGACCCTGCATTGATTTTAGGGAGTTAAATAGCATTACTGTGAAGGACAGGTACGCTCTGCCGCTCATTAACTCTGCCTTTGACTCGCTTCAGGGGGCAACTGTCTTCACCAAGTTGGACCTGTGCAACACCTACCATCTGGTCCGGATCAAGGAGGGCGATGAGTGGAAGACAGGGTTCTGCACACCTAGCGGCCACTTCAAATACTTGGTGATGCCTTTTGGGTTGACAAACAAGCCAGCAGTGTTCCAACGGCTCATCAATGATGTTTTGAGGAACTTCCTAGATTATTTTGTGTTTGTGTACCTGGATGACATACTCATTTTCTCTCATTCTTTAGAGGAGCATCGGGTACACGTGAGGAGGGTCCTTTAGTGGCTACTGGAAAATCAACTCTACCTCAAGTCTGAGAAATGTGAGTTCCATACATCCTCTACCACCTTTCTAAGGTTTGTCATTGCCCATAAAGAGATCCGGTCTGACCCAGGTAAGGTGAAGACAGTGATGGAGTGGCCTGTTCCTTCCTCCCGTAAGCAGCTGTAGCAGTTCCTGGGGTTCGCCAATTTTTATCAGTACTTTATCCACGACTACAGTGTGGTTGCTCTGCCTCTCACCCGCCTCACCTCCACCAAGGTCCCCTTTCAGTGGTCGGAAGAGGCTGATGCAGAATTTGCTCAATTAAAGTCAAGCCACGCTTGCAGTTCCTGGTGGAGGTGGATGCCTCAGACTCTGGAGTGGAGGCGGTCCTTTCTCAGCGTTCAATCACCGACAATAAGGTCAGTCCCTGCGCTTACTTCTCCCGACGTCTGTCTCCAGCCGAAAGGAACTATGACGTGGGGGATCAGGAGTTGCTGGTGGTCAAGTTGGCCTTGGATGAATGGTGCCACTGGCTGGACGGAGCCTCGTTGCCGTTTGTGGTCTGGACCAACCATAAGAACTTGGAGTACCTCAGGACGGCTAAACGGCTAAACTCGAGACAAGCCTGCTGGTCCCTGTTCTTCGACAGGTTTAATTTTACCATCACCTACCGACCGGGCTCCAAGAACACCAAGCCTGATGCTCTCTTGAGACAGTTCTCCACCGACACGGTCCTGCCTGAGCAACATCCCATTGTTTCTCCCTTGTGTGTGGTTGGTATTCTCTCCTGGGAGATCAAGGAGAGGGTCAAGAGGGTGAAGAACGCTGAGCCTGACCCAGGTGGGGGTCCTGTGGGATGTATTTATGTCCCTTCCTTGGTCCGTGGCGCGGTCATTGATTGGTTACACTCTTCTAAGGTCATGTGTCATCCCAGTGTGTCTCACACCTTATCGCAGCTGCAAAGGACCTTCTGGAGGTCGATGAGGAGGAGGGACGTCAACGAGTTCATCCGGTCTTGTCCCCAGTGCGCCACCAGTAAATCATCCTCTTCTCCCCCCTTTGGGCCTGCTGCACCCCCTACCTATCCCCAGCAGACCATGGTCCCATGTGGCTCTGGACTTCATGACTGGGCTTCCCCCCTCCGCGGGACATACAGTCATCCTCACCATCATGGACAGGTTTTCAAAGGCAGCTCATTTCATCCCCCTAAATAAGCTCCCGTCTGCTAAGAAGACAGCCGACCTTTTTGTGCTGCATGTTGTCCACCTCCATGGGATTCTGGTAGACGTGGTCTCGGACTGGGGTCCTCAGTTCGTCTCCCAGGTTTGGTGATCCTTTTGCAAGGCCTTTGGGGCGACGGTCAGCTTGTCCTTGGGATACCATCCTCAGAGTAATGGCCAGTGCGAACGTGCCAACCAAGAGCTGGAGGCAGCCCTGAGGTGTGTCACGGCCTCTGATCCTGCATCCTGGAGTATGCACCTACCTTGGAACGCGTATGCACACAACTCCGCCACTTCTGTGGCTACGGGTCTCTCTCCCTTTGAGGTGTCCTTGGGTTACAATCCCTCCATTCCCAGAGGGGGAGGAAGAGATCGCTGTTCCATCTGTGCAGTCTCACATCAAACGCTGTCACCAGATTTGGAGGACCACCAGGACTGCTCTCCGCCGCACTGCAGATCGCAACTCTGAGCTTGCCAACCGCCGGAGGACCCCAGCCCCCCCCCCCCACTAGGTTGGGAAGAAGGTATGGTTGTCCATGAAGCACATTAACCTTAAAACTGATTCCAGGAAACTCTCTCCTTCTTTTTCTGGCCCCTACCCCATCTCTCACATAATCAATCCGGCTGCTGTTTGCCTGTTTCTTCCCCCTGCTCTCCGCATCTGTCCTACTTTTCATGTTTCTTAGGTGAAGCCATTCTCCACCAGCCCTCTGTGTCCTCCATCAAAGCCGGCTCCCCCTCCGGTGATGATCGACGGTGGTCCAGCATTTAAGGTCAACGGCATCATGGATGTACGACGCAGGGAGCGAGGTCTGCAGTACCTGGTGGATTGGGCTGGGTATGAACCTGAGGAGAGATCATAGGTCCGGGCTTCCTTCATCATGGATCAGGAACTGGTCAGGGCTTTCCATCGGTGTCACCCAGGAAGGTTGAGTTGGCCGCCGGGAGGCGTTCCTTGAGGGGGGGAGCACTGTGGTGATCCGAGCTGTGTGTTGTTATTCTCCTCTCTTACTAATTATGTTTCACAGCTGTGGTTTTCACCCACACCTGCGCTCCCTAATCAGGCAGCCATTATAAAGAGTGGGGTCCTCCACTCCTGCACGGAGACGTCAACACTCCCATGCACCTAACGTGCTTCTCGATGCTTTTCTACTCCTCACCTCATCAGCTTGGAGCTTCACCTCTCATTCTACAACCAGACGTACATTCTGTAAAACTTACAACCGTGAGACCTTATTAAACATCAAGGTACTGCACGCTGCAAGAATCGCGGCGCTCGGTTATGACTTGGACATTCTACGCCAGCATGGAATTCTGGCGGAGTCTCCGCTGGAAGCTACCCAGGAGAGGAGGAAGCGTAGACGGAGGGAACGCAAGCAAAAGCGTGGAAAACGGGCCGGGATCCATGCTAGGCTAAAGGCTAACCCTTCCAGACCAGCAGTACCATCGCTCCTTCTCTCTAATGTCCGCTCCCTCGACAACAACCTGGACGAGCTGCGTCTGCTGAGAGAAACCCGGAGAGAGTGGAGGGACTGCTGTGTGCTTGCATTCACGGAGACATGGCTCCACCACAACATCCCTGATGAGGCCATTCAACTGGAAGGTACGACCGTGTTCCGAGCAGACAGAGAAAGGGCGAGCTCCAGTAAGAGCCGTGGGGGCGGGCTATGCATCTATGTTAACAAGAACTGGTGTGTTAACGCCACATTAGTGTCTAAACACTGCTCTCCATTGGCGGAGTTCATTATTGTAAATTGTCGGCCATTTTATCTGCCGAGGGAATTCAGCAATGTGTTTGTAGTGGCTGTTTACTTAGCGCCGAGGGCTAACGCTAACACTAATGCTAAGAAGGCACTCGGGGAACTGCATGATGCTATTAGCAAAATCCAAACTTTACATCCGGACAGTTTTGTGGTGGTTGCGGGGGATTTTAACCACACCAGCTTAAAGACTGTGCTCCCCAAGTTTAAACAATGTGTAGACTTTAAGACCAGAGGAGAGAATATGTTGGACTTAGTGTACACAAACACAGATGCATATAAGGCGATACCCCGCCCCCACCTCGGCCTTTCTGACCACATATCCGTGATGCTGGTGCCTGCCTACAAACCCTTATTGAAGCGCAGCAGGCCAGTAGTGAAACAAATCAGGATTTGGCCAGAGAGTGCAACCTCTGCACTGAAAGACTGTTTTCTGCACACAGACTGGGAGGTCTTCAAAATAGCAGCCTTCCAGGAACACAAGACAGATGTGGAGGAATATGCTGAAACGGTCACCAGCTACATTGTGAAGTGCACAGAGGATGTCACTACAGTGAAGACCATCACTATGCGGGGAAACCATAAGCTCTGGATGACCGCAGAGGTGCACTCGCTGCTTACAGCCAGAGATGCAGCCTTCAGAGCGAAGGACAGGATCGCCCTCCGCTCAGCCAGGTCTGTGCTCTCAAAGGGAATTAAGACGGCGAACCGCGCCTATGCGGAGAAAATCCAGGGACACCTCTGTGACACTAGGAACACCAAGCAGATGTGGCAGGGGGTTCGGACACTGACGAGCTATAAGTCTAGGCAGGGGGTCGATGATGATGAGGCTTCGCTTCCAGACAGGCTCAACGACTTCTTTGTACGTTTTGAAGCATCAAACTCGACAATCAGAGAGAGGGCTGGCCCATCCCCACCATTGGTCGGACCAGCCTTTACCATCAACACAGCGGACACACGGAGGACCCTAACCAGAGTCAACCCACGTAAAGCTGCAGGTCCGGACAACATCCCGGGACGTGTGCTCTGAGACTGCGCGAGCGAGTTGGCGGATGTACTGACTGACATCTATAACATCTCTCTAAGTCAGGCCATCGTTCCCAGATGCTTCAAGACCTCTATCATAGTACCATTGGCAAAGAAACCAGTTGTGTCCTGTCTGAATGACTATAGTCCTGTTGCACTGACACCAATTGTGATGAAGTGTTTTGAACAGCTTGTCAAACCACACATTACAGCCTGCCTCCCTGCATCACATGACCCGCTCCAGTTTGCATATCGTTCAAACCGCTCCACGGAGGATGCTATAGTCACCACCCTGCACTCTGTCATCACCCACCTGGATCAGAAAGACACCTACGCCAGACTCCTGTACATTGATTTCAGTTCAGCAGTCAACACCATTATTCCCCAGAGACTGATGGAGAAATTACTCCTTCTTGGTCTGAACACTGCCACATGTCTCTGGATCCTGGATTTCCTGACTGAGAGACCTCAGTCTGTCCAGGTTGGAAACAACATCTCCAACTCTGTCACCC
Organism: Pholidichthys leucotaenia; assembly: GCA_020510985.1. NCBI lineage: Eukaryota > Metazoa > Chordata > Actinopteri > Cichliformes > Pholidichthyidae > Pholidichthys > Pholidichthys leucotaenia. Next base: position 336,912,349 of record CM035836.1, read on the forward strand.
TGAGCACCGGATCCCCTCAAGGCTGCGTACTCAGTCCACTGTTGTTTACACTTCTAACACATGACTGTGTATCCAGACATGAGGGGAACCAGATTATTAAGTTTGCAGACGACACCACAGTGGTGGGACTTATTCAGAGGGATGAGGAATCAATGTACAGGGAAGAAGTGAGAGACCTAGAGGGCTGGTGCAGGGAGAACAATCTGGTGCTCACGTGGACAAAACGAAGGAGATGATTATCAACTTCCGGCGGTCACAGCCTGAACACGTCCCCCTCAGCATCAGCGGCCGTTTAGTGGAGAGAGTGGAGAACATCAAGTTCCTCGGAGTGCAGATCTCGCAGGACCTGACCTGGAGCAAGAATTCCTTGGGGATCAGGAAACGGGCCCAGCAGAGACTGCACTTCTTGAGGAAACTCAAACAGGCCTCTCTCCCCATCTGCATCCTCAGGACCTTCTACAGAGGTGTGGTGGAGAGTGTTCTGCATTGCTACATGGTACTCCAGCTGCAGTATGTCAGACAAAAAAGCCCTGCAGACAATAGTTAAGGGAGCTGAGAGGGTAATTGGAGTCTCCCTCCCCTCTGTCCAAGAACTTTTTCAGAACCGTTGTAGAGCAGGGCACTGAACATTGTTAAGGACCGTTCTCACCCTCTGCATAGACACTTTAACTTCTGCCATCTGGCAAACGATTCCGGAGCATCAGAGGCAGAACCACCAGACTGATTAACAGCTTCCTTCCACAAGCTGTTAGGATGCTGAACAGTTGATCCGGAATCTCTCGTATACACTACTGCACCTACGGACATTATGTACATTATATGTATATTATAGTTCGTTAGTTTTTCAAGTATGTCTCAGGGATGCGTAAATGGATGTGGTGGGGTGGGGGTGAAGATATGTGTGAGTGTGTCTTAAATCATGTTCTTCTACTTATATGGATGCCGAGAGAAATGCAATTTCATCTTGCCTGCACTACTGTTGTATGTACAGCAATATGACAGTAAAGGTTGATTTGATTTGGTTTGATAAGCAACCTCCAACCTGTTCTCATCTTCCTGCATCTTCCTCTGCTTGTCCTTGTTACCTGTGCACAGGTGGACCATCACCTTGGCGGACCTACTCTAGCCCGAGCGGTGGACCAGGACTCATTCCCTGAGCTGGAGGCCCCTCTTCCTCGCTGGCATCCTGTAAGTACCTCAGCACTAGACTGAACTTTTTCCCTTCCCTCCTCAGCTGAGGAATACTCTGCACCTGGCACTGTAAATATCTGCACTGTCACTTCCTCACCTTCACGGGACCACGGCAACCAGGAGAGAATGAGGCTGCAGGTTGTTTCACTCCTACCGTTCCCAGCTCCATAAGATTATTATTTACTCCAATATATGGATAAACTGTCATCTCTGCTGGAGTCCGAGTCCCACCCTATGCAGGACATACTGAACGCACTGAGGAGCTCATTTAGCAGCAGACTACATCATCCTAGGTGTGCAACTGAGAGGTTTCGCAGGTCCTTCCTACCTACGGCTGTCAGACTGTATAACCTAAGCAGGGCTGCTCGCAGAGATAGCAAAAAAACGTGACGATCTAATAGTATTGAATGCAAAAGACGCAATAGACACAATGGTCCCCTCCAGTATACAACTAGGACAATATTGGTCGCTACAGAGGGTGACAATGTGTATGGGTACATATTCATACTATGTAGTATAACTAAGCAGATGGTTATGCTGTTTATTCCCTCTAGCTACAATGTTCCGCACTGTGTGTATATATATTTATATATTTATTCCATCTAGCTACAATGCTCCACACTGTGTATTTATATATTTATATATTTATATGTACATATGTATATTCGCTGCGCTTTTTTTCTTGTCTTCTTGATTGTTGCTCTGAGTGTTGTTATCCCTGTGCTGTTGCAATCCTGGAATTTCCCCATTGTGGGACTAATAAAGGCTTATCTTATCTTATCTTATCTTATATTTATCTGTGTGCTACAAGTTACTCACATCACCTTTTCTCTCCTCTCTGCAAGGTTGCCAGACTACTCCCACTCTGCACTCACTCACACACATTCACTTTCAATAAAGATTATTGTTATTCTAACCAAGTCAGTTGTCTGCTCCTGGGTCTAATAATAAATCATGTCAGAGCACTGATTTATACATTAATGCATACATAAAATGTTGGTTCATTAAATAACATTGAGATGAAATACAAAAGTAACTATGTCAAACACTATTCCAAGTCAATGTGAATTGTCCATATAATTGTATTAAACATGTACATCTTTGTTGTTGCTCTCTTTGGTAGCTACTTAAAGGCGATAGAGACAACATACCGACCTCCTAGCTCAGGGGTGGGCAGCGAGGGCCATTCCACTGCAGGTTTTTTGTTCCACCCAGTCTCTTCAGCAGGTGTGTGCTCTGATCAGCTTCAAGGATTGCTAATCATTGAAAACACCTGCTGAAGAGACTGGGTGGAACAGAAAACCTGCAGTAGAATGGCCCTCCATGGCACATGATTGCCCACCCCTGTCCTAGCTAGTAGGTGTCATCAGTGGCGGACCGTGTATTTTATAACTAGGCCTTCAGTGGTGATCTAGCCAATTTAAGTGGCATTCATACCAAGCACCATAAAAATAGCCTATAGGGCTGGCCACACAAAGCATGTTAACAATAACTTTAACTATAACATTATAGTTTTAAAAATCTTTACTTTTTCGTTGTGGAGCTCCATTTCCCTGTGCACTCGTTCATTGAGCTGCAGATCCACTCTTGTTTCCCCAAAGGTTTAAAAGTACTGTTGCTTTTAAGTGTCCAGCTGGCAGCTGTGCTTTGGTGTCTCGCTGCTGCCTTCATTAAGGCCCTGTCACACCTAGATGATTTAGGCAGTCAAAACGTATGAAAAATTTGGAGAATATGCTGGTATACGTCAAAACAGTTATGGCTAAGTTTTGTCTAAGTTAAGAGCATGCTGAAGAATGCTGAAGCACGCTGGTATGTGGTGTAGTTCGCCGAGCTCTGAAAATTAATGTTCAGCATGCTGAAAATTTTCATTCATATCCAGCGAATACGTATCCAGCGTATGGCTGATATGTCCCACATTTGCAGATCAAATGGCGTATTTGCAGCATTGGTTCACAGGAAAAACCAGTACAGAGCTCTCTGCCTGCAGCGCATACACAGACACGTGTATTTGTTCATATAACGGGACCTGTCAGGGTTTTTCAGTTTGACTGAAATCTGTACCATTAGCTGTCCAGTGTTGTTCTGATAGATATGCCAAAATGTCAGAACACTGGGGGAGGAGGATCCAATCAGCTGATAGCCTGAAGCTCAGCTGTTTTCCATGATAAATCACACTTTCCTGTTGGCTGTGACTCCCAGCAAAGGCACACTCCATGCATTATCTTGTTTTGTTTTATTTACTTTATTGAAAATAAACTTTTTTATCGCCATCAGTTCAGGTGCCTTTGAGCCAGGTTGTGACAACTGTCATCTGATGTTCTTGACGTGTCACATCAGCTGTTTTAGGCATGACTGACCCAACAGATTTGACAGCTCTGCCAGGTCGGTCACGCCCCCCACCTGGTTTTTGGAGGGGAAAATCATTTGGGTTGAGCAGAGATGATTTCTGCACACCTAGGATTCATTCATCAGGAGGCAATGGCAGTTTGGCAAGACTGCTATGCAGAAGTTAAACTATTGTTGCTCATAAGTTGTGAATGTTGGCAGCACGCTAAGCATTCGTTGGTTTAAGTTACTTATAAGTTATGGAAATATTCTATATAAGTTACAAATACATTATGTACAGTATATGTCCAAGTCATTATGGATACACAATGCATATGGCCAAAAGTGAAAATTTCGGCATATCCCAGCATTTAAGAACAATTTTTAGACGTTTGGCAAACACTGCCTAAATCATCATGGTGTGACAGTAGACAGCTCAAGTTTGCAAACCCTGTCTGGCTCCAAGTATCTACTCGACCAGTTGCAAACAACAGTCATTCCCAGTAAGATAATTTGCAGCACTTCCCGGAGGCTGTAATCCAAGGATACCGCTCGTTGCTAATATGGAAGTGACGGATAAATCCTTTCCCCGGCTGAGAAGGGCCTGCTAGCTTGGGGGTTGGCCAACTTCTCTTCACAATGACCAGCTTTTCTTGAAAAGTCTGTCTGGAAAATTGATTTTTTTTTAAAATATCAGCCACCAAATCATTTTCCTCTCCCCTGTCAGCCGTTGTGGGTGGAAAAACAGCTATTAAATTTAAACAGATACAGTATATTGTAGCTGCTTAAGCAAGTCTTTGCACTGGCGTTTTGCTAGCTAGGATCCACTAGCATTGTGGGTGGAGAAGTCTAACCCATCCATCCATCCATCCATCTTCTACCGCTTTTCCGGAGGTCCGGGTCGCGGAGGCAGCAGTTCAAGCAGAGAAGCCCAGACTTCCCTCTCCCCAGCCACCTGCTCCAGCTCTTCAGAGGGGATACCAAGGCGTTCCCAGACTAGCTGGGAGACATAGTCTCTCCACCGAGTCCTAGGTCTGCCCCGGGGTCTCCTCCCAGTGGGACGTGCCTGAAACACCTCAAGTGGGAGGCGTCCAGGAGGCATCCTAATCAGATGCCCATACCACCTCAACTGACTCCTTTCAATGTGGAGGAGCAGCGGTTCTACTCTGAGCCTCTCCCGGATGACTGAGCTCCTCACCCTATCTCTGAGGGTGAGTCCAGCAATCCTACGGAGAAAGCTCATTTCAGCCGCTTGTATCCGCGATCTCGTTCTTTCGGTCATTACCCAAAGCTCGTGACCATAGGTGAGAGTAGGAACGTAGATTGACTGGTAAATCGACAGCTTTGCCTTAGAACTAAGCTCCCTCTTCACCACAACAGACCGGTACAACGTCCGCATCACTGCAGATGCTGCTCCAATCCGTCTGTCGATCTCTCGCTCCATTTTCCCCTCACTCGTGAACAAGACCCCAAGATACTTAAACTCCTCCACTTGGGGCAGGAGCCTGTCCCCAACCCGGAGAGGACAATCCACCTTTTTCCGGCTGAGGACCATGGACTCGGACTTGGAGGTGCTGATTCTCATCCCAGCCGCTTCACACTCAGCGGCAAACCGTCCCAGCAAGAGCTGTAGGTCATTGCTGGATGAAGCCAACAGGACAACATCATCTGCAAACAACAGAGATGAGATCCTGTGGTCACCAAGCATGACACCCTCCATTCCCTGGCTGCGCCTAGAAATCCTGTCCATAAAAATTATGAACAGGACCGGTGACAAAGGGCAGCCCTGGCGGAGTCCAACTCTCACTGGGAATGACTCCGACCGAGTGTTGGCAATGCGAACTAAACTCTCACAACGGTCGTACAGAGACCGAATAGCTCGTAACAACAAGCCCGATACCCCATACTCCCGAAGCACCCCCCACAAAAATCCACGAGGGACGCGGTCAAATGCCTTCTCCAAGTCCACAAAACACATGTAAACTGGTTGGGCAAACTCCCACGAACCCTCAAGAATTCTCGAGAGGGTAAAGAGTTGGTCCGATGTGCCACGGCCAGGACGAAAACCACATTGCTCCTCCTGAATCCGAGGTTCGACCAACGGCCGGACTCTCCTCTCCAGTACCTTGGCATAGACCTTCCCAGGGAGGCTGAGGAGTGTGATCCCTCTAAAGTTGGAGCACACCCTCCGGTCCCCTTTTTTGAAGAGAGGAACCACCACCCCGGTTTGCCATGCCAAAGGCACTGCCCCCGACCTCCACGCAATGTTGCAGAGGCGTGTCAACCATGACAACCCAACAACATCCAGGGCCTTGAGGTACTCGGGGCGAATCTCGTCCACCCCCGGGGCCCGGCCACCAAGGAGATTTTTAACCACCTTGGCGACCTCAGCCCCTGTGATAGGCGAGTCATCCCCCTCGTCCCCAAACCCTGCTTCCTCTGTGGAAGGCGTATCAGTGGGATTGAGGAGATCCTCGAAGTATTCCTTCCACCGCCCGACGATATCCCCAGTTGAAGTCAACAGTGTCCCATCCGCACCATACACAGTGTGGACGGGGAGCTGCTTTCCCCTCCTGAGCCGCCGAACAGTTTGCCAGAATCTCTTTGAAGCCGACCGAAAGTCTTGTTCCATGGCCTCACCGAACTCCTCCCATACCCGGGTTTTTGCTTCAGCAACCACCCGAGCTGCACTCCGCTTGGCCTGCCGGTACACCTCAGCTGCTTCGGGAGTCCCACAAGCCAACCAAGCTTGATAGGACTCCTTCTTCAGCTTAATGGCCCCCCTCACCACTGGTGTCCACCACTTGGTTCGGGGGTTGCCACCACGAGATGCACCGACCACCTTGCGGCCGCAGCTCTGGGCTGCCGCTTCAACAACAGAGGTGGAGAACATGGCCCATTCAGACTCCATGTCTCCAGACTCCCTCGGAATGTGGTTGAAGTTCTTCCGGAGGTGGGAGTTGAAGACCTCCCGGACAGGGGCCTCAGCCAGACGCTCCCAGCACACCCTCACTATACGTTTGGGTCTACCAGGTCTGAATGGCTTCCTCCCCTGCCATCGGATCCAACTCACCACCAGGTGGTGATCAGTTGACAGCTCTGCACCTCTCTTTACTCGGGTGTCCAAGACATACGGTCGCAGGTCTGATGATACGATAACAAAATCGATCATCGACCTGCGGCCTAGGGTGTCCTGGTGCCAGGTGCACATATGGACACCCTTATGCTTGAACATGGTGTTCGTTATAGACAGACTGTGGTTAGCACAGAAGTCCAATAACTGAACACCACTCGGGTTCAGATCGGGCAGGCCGTTCCTCCCAATCACCCCCCTCCAGGTTTCACTGTCGTTGCCCACGTGCGCATTGAAGTCCCCCAGTAGGACAATGGAGTCTCCAGGAGGAGCACCCTCCAGCACCCCAGTCACAGACTCCAAAAAGGGTGGGTACTCTGAAACATCATTTGGTGCATAGGCACAAATGATGGTCAGGACCCGTTTCCCAACCCGAAGGCGCAGGGAAGCAACCCTTTCGTCCACCGGGGAAAACTCCAATATAGAGGCAGCAAGGTGGGGCGATACAAGAATACCTACCCCTGCTCGTCGCCTCTCGCCCGGGGCAACTCCAGAAAAGGCCAAGCTCCAGCCCCTCTCCAGGAGACTGGTTCCGGAACCGGAGCTGTGTGTTGAGGTGAGGCCGACTATATCTAGCCGGTATCGCTCAATCTCGTACACCAGCTCAGGCTCCTTCCCCACCAGAGAGGTGACATTCCACGTACCAAAAGCCAGTTTAGAAAGCTTGGGATCAGTCCGCCAAGGTCTCCGCCTTTGACTGCCACCTAATCCACATAGCACCGGACTTCCATGATCCCTCCTGCAGGTGGTGAACCTACTGGAGGGCGGACCCATGTAACTCCTTCGGGCTGAGCCCGGCCGGGTCCCATGGGTGGAAACCCGGCCACCAGACGCTAGCCTTCGAGCCCCTCCCCCAGGCCTGGCTCCAGGGTGGGGCCCCGGTAACCCCATACCGGGCGGGGTACACTGAATCCTTGATATACAATTTATCATGAGAGTCTGTTGGATCGTTCTTCGTCTGGCCCTTCACCCAGGACCAGTTTGTCTTGGGAGACCCTATCAGAGGCAAATTGCCCCGGACAACATAGCTCCTGGGATCACTGGGGCACGCAAACCCCCCCACCACGATAAGGTGACGATCCATGAGGGGGGAGAAGTCTAACCATCCAATCAAAAGACATGAAAAGGCCGACGTTCTCAAATGCCTTCTATGCGTACCCCTGAACGTTCAGAAGACATCTGATTGGTTAAAGCAACAGGATAAGTTTAACAGTTAATTTAACTTACAGAGTGGCACTGTTGATTCCTGAAAGCTCAAGGCAGATTTGCTTGACCCTGGCAACACAGATGGCTGAAATATGATTGGACAAAAAAACTAACATGCATTACACTACTGGAAGGAGTGCAACCAAGAGAAAAACTACAAAATGAAGAGAATAGACTATGTGGAATAATTTAATCCATCCTCATGTAACAAATATAAGAATGTAGGTTGTAAATGTAATTCTGATAGTGTTTAGGCCAACAGAGAAGGCTTTGCGCGCCCTGAGGGTCCACCACTGGGTGTCACACTTTTGCCCAATTACTTGATAGAGACATGTGACATCAACCCAGTTATGCTATTGGCTGTGACCAGCTCTGACATCATTACCGACAATAGATATACACTACCAGTCAAAAATTTGGACTCATTCAAAGCAAATGTGTAGGTGTGTCCAAACTTTCGACTGATACTGTGTATAAACACTAGATAGGACATGGCTAGCAGCCAGGCTAGTCCATGCCACATCCCATACACAAGGGAGGGCTGAAAAGTTCATAGGCTGAAAAGTTCATAGTAGTCAAATTTGACCAAATGTGGTTTATTTTTCAAAAGAGTCTCCCCTTCGGTCCACACACTTCTTCCATCGGTGTTGCAGCACTTGGATCCCTGCGGCTGAAAAATAAACCACATTTGGTCAAATTTGACCACTATGAACTTTTCAACCCCATCTTGTACATAGCTTATTTATATGATTACAATAAATACAACAAAGAATTGCTTGTGTATCCTGTTATCAAAATAAAAGATATAATTTTGATCTCCAGCATTTGCATGATAAAATAAAGGTTAAATTAAATAAATGAATAAATAAATGAATAAAAAAATAATTAATTAATTACTTAATAAGATTTGACATTTTGCATTATGATTTAACATTCAGATTTATATTTAACATTTAGACTTAAAAGTCACATATTTTTCTCTTATTTAAAAAAGCTTAATATAAAAAAAATACAAAAAACTGCAGTAAATCTGGCGAAAAAGTAATTTCACCCTCTAGCTAGTTTACCTTCAGCATTTTTGAATTTACAATTATCTGAATCTTTTTTCTCATAAATGTTAAATTTTGTTCTCATAATTTTTTTTTTCTTCTAAATTTTACACTATACAGATGTGGACAAAATTGTTGGTACCCCTCTGTTAATGAAAAAAAACCCACAATAGTCACAGAAATAACTTGAATCTGACAAAAGTGGTATAAATAAAAATTCTATGAAAATTAACCAATGAAAATCAGACAATGCTTTTGAATTGTGGTTCAACAGAATTATTTTAAAAAACAAACTCATGAAACAGGCCTGGACAAAAATGATGGTACCCCTAGAAAAGATTGAAAATAATGTGACCATAGGGACATGTTCAACCAAGATGTGTCCTCTAATTAACATCACAGGTGTCTACAAACTTGTAATCAGCGTGCGTCTGCGCAGCGGCTCTTTGCTCTTTGTTTGTATGTACTGTATGCTGTTTTTGGATATTGGACCGTGTGAAGCTGGATTTGTATACAGTCGTACTGAGCTGATAAATATTGGACTTCAACAAAAGTCTGCTGTTACAGCAGTTTTTGAGAACACACAAAACATACCGGAGGCTATCTGTAGACCAGCGGGATCACCATGGATTGTTGTCGGTCCTGGGAAGCAACGCAGACGGAGGAGGGAGAGAAAGAAAAAGCGGGGATGCCGGTTGGGCCTGCTAGTGAGGCTAAAGAGACAGCCGCATAGACCTCCGCTACCCAGCATTTTTCTCTCCAACGCCAGAAGCATCATCCACAAGATGGATGATCTAGAGCTACAGCTGGCAACTAGTAAAACTGTGAGAGATTGCTGTGTGCTGTCGTTAACGGAAAGTTGGCTCTACCCGCTGATCACCGATGCTGCAGTGCAACTAACAGGGCGCACACTTCACCGTATGGACCGAACAGCGGAATCTGGTAAAAAGAGAGGGGCGGTCTCTGCATTTTTCTTCACAACACTTGGACTAACCACAGTCGTATTATTAACACTTACTGTTCTCCTGATCTAGAGACGATGTCAGTTTTATGTCGGCCTTTTTATCTTCCAAGAGAGCTGACTGTGGTTATTATAACAGCGGTCTGTATTTCTCCTGATGCAAATACTAAAGCGGCCCTTAGTCATTTGTACAGTGCTATAAATAAACAGCAGCAGGCCTATCCCGAGGGTGTTCACATCATAGCTGGTGATTTTAATCAAGCATGCTTGAAAACTGTGCTGCCTAATTTCACACAGTATGTGAAATGTGCCACTAGGGGAAAGAATTGTCTTGATCGGGTGTATTCCGGTTGTACTCCGGTTCCGCCGGACCGGCGGCGCCACACGAGTCGGCTGCCTGTTGCAACAGCCTTTTTTTTAATCTTCCTTCTTCTTTCTACACCTTTCACTCTGTATATATATCACGGACACACGGATCGCCCCGGGGGTCTCCCGGGTCGGCGGACGGAGCCACGGTTTGCAGCGGGAGACGCTACAGCGGGGAGGAGCTAGTGCTAGCTAGCACTTGGCCGCCGCCCGGAGCTAATGGGAAACTCGACATACCGGGAGCTGTAGCGAAAACGACGCGGGTGCCGGGCTGGAGTTTAGGAGGCGTGCAAGAAATATAAGACAGAATAATAAAGAGCGATGGCAAGAACCAAGCAGACCGCCCGTAAAATCTACTGGAGGAAGAAGCCCCCCAGGAGACAGCTAGCCACCAGGGCTGCTCGGAGAGGCGCTCCGGCCACCGGCAGAGTGAAGAGGCCTCGCCGCCACAGGCCCGTGGCTCTGAGAGAGATCCGTCGCTGCCAGAAATCCACGGAGCTGCTCATCCGTAAGCTGCCCGTCCAGCGCCTGGTGAGGGAGATCGCTCAGGACTTCAAGACCGTCCCGCGTTTCCTGAGCTTCGCCGTCATGGCTCTGCAGGAGACCAGCGAGGCCCACCTGGTGGTCTCTTCTTTGCTAAGGGGGTCACCATCATGCCCAAAGACTTCCAGCTGGCCCGCTGCATCCGCGGAGAGAGAGCTTAGACTTTCTGCTGCACATTCACCAACCAACCATAATGCTCTGCACTGTGTGTCTATATATATATATTTATAGTAATATGGACATATGTTTAGTAGATGTTGTTTTTTCTTGCCTTCTGATTATTGCTCTGAGTGTTGCTATCCCTGTGCTGTTGCAATCCTGGAATTTCCCCATTGTGGGACTAATAAAGGCTTATCTTATCTTATCTTATCTTATTCGAACCTGAAGCATGCTTACAGAGCTGTGCCCTGTCCACATCTTGACTTGTCAGGCCATCTATCATTGCTCCTGATCCCAGCATACACCCCCCTCAGGAGAACTGCTAGACCTACTATAAAGAACATCACAACATGGCCTGAGGGACCTCTTTCTCAGCTGCAGGACTGTTTTTCAAACACTCTATGGGATTTATTCAAGAATGAGGATCTGGAAATGTACACACAGACTGTATTATGCTACATCACCTACTGTATCAAGCAGGTGACTGTGGAAAAACGCATCAGGATTTTTCCTAACCAGAAGCCTTGGATGACAAAAAAAAGTCCAGGCACTCCTCAGAGCCCGTGATACAGCCTTCAGGTATGGGGATACAGGTCTGTATAGCACCGCCCAGGCTAATCTGAAGAAAGGCATTACGGAGGCTAAACAGACCTATAAGAAGAAAGTCGAGGACCATTTTTCTGATAATGATTCGAGACTAGTATGGCAAGGCTTTAACCATATCACAAACTATAAGGGCAGCAGCATCATTTCCAGTGACATCAGCGCCTCACTGGCAGAAGAACTGAACTGCTTTTTCATGCGGTTTGAGGCAAATACACCTCGCCCGGACCTACAGATGTTATTGAATGTCAGCTCTGATGTGCTTGCCCTGCAGGATCATGAGGTGAGACAGACACTGAGAGCAGTTCACCCGAGAAAGGCTACTGGTCCCGATTGAGTGCCAGGAAAGGTGCTCAGAGCATGTGCAGATCAACTATGCTCTGTTTTGACTGACATTTTTAACTTGTCTCTCAAGGCAGCCGTTGTTCCACAGTGTTTAAAATCTGTAGTCATTATTCCTGTGCCTAAAAAACATATTATTAGCAGTCTGAATGACTATCGACCAGTAGCATTAACACCCATTGTTATGAAGTGCTTTGAGAAAATGGTATTGAAACATCTTTTGCCTAGTCTCCCCCCAGACTTTGATCGGTACCAGTTTGCCTACAGGCGGAGCAGATCCACTGAAGATGCTATTGCTATAGCTCTCCACTTGGCATTCAGCCATTTAGAAGACAAGGGGAGTTATGTGAGAATGTTGTTTGTGGACTATAGCTCAGCATTTAATACAATTATTCCCAACATTCTCATCACCAAATTGCTTCAGCTTGGTCTGCCTACTCACACTTGCAGCTGGATTAAGGACTTCCTAACAAACAGAACACAGACTGTTAGACTCAGACCCCATTCCTCCTCTACAGTCATGCTTAACACAGGCTCGCCACAGGGCTGTGTGTTGAGCCCCACTTTGTATTCATTGTACACATATGACTGCATACCTGTTCATCCCACAAACCTTATAGTGAAGTTTGCAGATGACACAACAGTAGTGGGGCTCATATCAGGAGGAGATGAGTCCGCATACAGAGATGAGGTCCAGAAACTGGTGAGATGGTGCTCAGATAATAATCTGCTATTGAATACAAAAAAAACAAAAGAACTCATTACTGATTTTAGGAAGCATAGCAGTGAGCCGCCTCCTCTATATATAGGCAAGTAGTGTGTGGAGAGGGTGGAGGCTTTTAAGTTTCTGGGTGTTCATATTCCTCACAACCTTACCTGGGCAGTTAACACAATAGCTACAATAAAAAAGGCTCAACAACATCTACACTATCTGAGGCTCCTCAAGAAGAATGGCCTGAATGCACAGTTGCTGGTTTTATTTTTATCGCTCTGCTATTGAGAGCATTTTGTCATATGGCATCACGGTTTGGTATGAGGGCTGTTCAGCTGCAGACCGCAAAGCCTTCCAGAGAGTGATCGAGACTGCGCAAAAAATCACTGGCTGTTCTTTCCCTTCTCTGGAAGAGATTTCCAGGTCTTGGTACCTCAACAGAGCTACTGCCATCATTAAAGACTGCACTCATCCAGGCCATGATTTCTTTCACTTGCTCCCCTCGGGAAAGCGGTACAGATCCCATAAAACCCGGACTACCAGGTTTAATCATAGTTTTTTCCCAGCAGCAGTACGTATTTTTAACGGATTTATGTAACACGCACAGACTGCTGATATTCATCCATCCATCCATCCATCTTCTACAGCTTTTCCGGAGGTCCGGGTCGCGGAGGCAGCAGTTCAAGCAGAGAAGCCCAGACTTCCCTCTCCCCAGCCACCTGCTCCAGCTCTTCAGAGGGGATACCAAGGCGTTCCCAGACCAGCTGGGAGACACAGTCTCTCCCCCGAGTCCTGGGTCTGCCCCGGGGTCTCCTCCCAGTGGGACGTGCCTGAAAAACCTCAAGTGGGAGGCGTCCAGGAGGCATCCTAATCAGATGCCCATACCACCTCAACTGACTCCTTTCAATGTGGAGGAGCAGCGGTTCTACTCTGAGCCTCTCCCGGATGACTAAGCTCCTCACCCTATCTCTGAGGGTGAGTCCAGCAATCCTACGGAGAAAGCTCATTTCAGCCGCTTGTATCCACGATCTCGTTCTTTCGGTCATTACCCAAAGCTCATGACCATAGGTGAGAGTAGGAACGTAGATTGACTGGTAAATCGACAGCTTTGCCTTAGAACTAAGCTCCCTCTTCACCACAACAGACCGGTACAACGTCCGCATCACTGCAGATGCTGCTCCAATCCGTCTGTCGATCTCTCGCTCCATTTTCCCCTCACTCATGAACAAGATCCCAAGATACTTAAACTCCTCCACTTGGGGCAGGAGCCTGTCCCCAACCCGGAGAGGACAATCCACCTTTTTCCGGCTGAGGACCATGGACTCGGACTTGGAGGTGCTGATTCTCATCCCAGCCGCTTCACACTCAGCGGCAAACCGTCCCAGCAAGAGCTGTAGGTCATTGCTGGATGAAGCCAACAGGACAACATCATCTGTAAACAACAGAGATGAGATCCTGTGGTCACCAAGCATGACACCCTCCATTCCCTGGCTGCGCCTAGAAATCCTGTCCATAAAAATTGTGAACAGGATTGGTGACAAAGGGTAGCCCTGGCGGAGTCCAACTCTCACTGGGAATGACTCCAACCGAGTGTTGGCAATACAAACCAAACTCTCACAACGGTCGTACAGAGACCGAATAGCTCGTAACAACAAGCCCGATACTCCATACTCCCGAAGCACCCCCCACAAAAATCCATGAGGGACGCGGTCGAATGCCTTCTCCAAGTCCACAAAACACATGTAAACTGGTTGGGCAAACTCCCACGAACCCTCAAGAATTCTCGAGAGGGTAAAGAGCTGGTCCGATGTGCCACGGCCAGGACGAAAACCACATTGCTCCTCCTGCATCTGAGGTTCGACCAACAGCCAGACCCTCCTCTCCAGTACCTCCTCAGCCTCCCCAGGGAGGCTGAGGAGTGTGATCCCTCTAAAGTTGGAGCACACCCTCCGGTCCCCTTTTTTGAAGAGAGGAACCACCACCCCAGCTTGCCATGCCAAAGGCACTGCCCCCAACCTCCACGCAATGTTGCAGAGGCATGTCAACCATGACAACCCAACAACATCCAGGGCCTTGAGGTACTCAGGGCGAATCTCGTCCACCCCCGGGGCCCAGCCACCAAGGAGATTTTTAACCACCTTGGCGACCTCAGCCCCTGTGATAGGCGAGTCATCCCCCTTGTCCCCAAACCCTGCGTCCTCTGTGGAAGGCGTATCAGTGGGATTGAGGAGATCCTCGAAGTATTCCTTCCACCGCCCGACGATATCCCCAGTCGAAGTCAACAGTGTCCCATCCACACCATACACAGTGTGGACGGGGAGCTGCTTTCCCCTCCTGAGCCGCCGAACAGTTTGCCAGAATCTCTTTGAGGCTGACCGCAAGTCTTGTTCCATGGCCTCACCGAACTCCTCCCATACCCGGGTTTTTGCTTCAGCAATCACCCGAGCTGCACTCCGCTTGTCCTGCCGGTACACCTCAGCTGCTTCGGGAGTCCCACAAGCCAACCAAGCTTGATAGGACTCCTTCTTCAGCTTAATGGCCCCCCTCACCACTGGTGTCCACCACTTGGTTCGGGGGTTGCCACCACGAGATGCACCGACCACCTTGTGGCTGCAGCTCTGGGCCGCCGCTTCAACAACAGAGGTGGAGAACATGGCCCATTCAGACTCCATGTCTCCAGACTCCCTCAGAATGTGGTTGAAGTTCTTCCGGAGGTGGGAGTTGAAGACCTCCCGGACAGGGGCCTCAGCCAGACGCTCCCAGCACACCCTCACTATACGTTTGGGTCTACCAGGTCTGAATGGCTTCCTCCCCTGCCATCGGATCCAACTCACCACCAGGTGGTGATCAGTTGACAGCTCTGCACCTCTCTTTACTCGGGTGTCCAAGACATACGGTCGCAGGTCTGATGATATGATAACAAAATCGATCATCGACCTGCGACCAAGGGTGTCCTGGTGCCAGGTGCACATATGGACACCCTTATGCTTGAACATGGTGTTCGTTATGGACAGACTGTGGTTAGCACAGAAGTCCAATAACTGAACACCACTTGGGTTCAGATTGGGCAGGCCGTTCCTCCCAATCACCCCCCTCCAGGTTTCATTGTCGTTGCCCACGTGCGCATTGAAGTCCCCCAGTAGGACAATGGAGACAACACATTAGAGACTGCTGATATTATTTTATGTTATTTTAGGTTATTTTGTGGCAATAACCCTGTGTGTATAAGCTGGTCTTATATATTTATCGCTCAGTATGTTTTCATTATTGCTATGTACATATTGTATTCAGCTTTTAGGTAATATTGTTTCAAGCATTATTATTACCTCCGCCAAGGAGGTAATGTTTTTGCCGGGGTTTGTCTGTTTGTCTATTTGTCTGTCTGTCTGTTGGTTAGCAAGATAACTCAAAAAGTTTTGGACGGATTTCGATGAAACTTTCAGGCATTGTTGGAAATGGTACAAGGAAGAACTGATTAAATTTTGGTGGTGATCTGGATCACTATCCAGAAGTAAACCGCCATTACGGAAAATGCCATTTTCGTGAATAACTACTGAACCACTAATCCTATCATTATCAATCCAATTGCTAGTCATATGTTTTCATGGTCAAGGAATCTGAAAATGTACACACAAACACTGTATGGGGGGAACTGTGGCCGCTATTATGGAAAATGCCATTTTCCTGAATAACTACTGAAACACTAATCCTATCATTGTCAATCCAATTGCTAGTCATATGTTTTCATGGTCAAGGAATCTGAAAACGTACACACAAACACTGTATGGGGGGAACTGTGGCCGCCATTACGGAAAATGCCATTTTCCTGAATAACTACTGAACCACTAATCCTATCATTGTAAATCCAATTGCTAGTAATATGTTTTCATGGTCAAGGAATCTGAAAACGTACACACAAACACTGTATGGGGGGAACTGTGGCCGCCATTACAGAAAATGTCATTTTCGTGAATAACTACTGACCCACTAATCATATCATTGTCAATCAAATTGCTAGTCATATGTTTTCATGGTCAAGGAATCTGCAAACGTACACACAAACACTGTATGGGGGGAACTGTGGCCGCCATTACGGAAAATGTCATTTTCGTGAATAACTACTGAACCACTAATCATATCATTGTCAATCAAATTGCTAGTCATGCGGCGGCATGAAAAAAATAATAAGCGTTGGTGAAGATTTTAAGTAGAGTTTATTATCATACCGCCGTCACGGGCTCCGCTCCCGGCGCCGTGCATGCACGCCGGGAGCGAGCCCACGGCTCTCAGAGAAGGAGGACACAATATCTGTGTCCAGCAGCGGCAGTTGCAGAAGTGAGAATGAGAGTGAGAGGGTTTGCGTTACAGAGTTGCAGCATATATACTTCACCACAACAATACATCAAAAGGGCATACCCCAGCAGTTGGTATGATCAAAGAGATAACAGAACAGGCATAAGACATTTGCATTTGAGAGACATATTGATCTCAGTCCCTAGGTCACCGTGAGGGCAGGACGCATGAGCACAATGCATGAAAGGCAACATTAACATCACAGAAGTGAGCCAGACGAAACGAGTCTGCCTGTAGACATTAATACACATTTCACTGTTCTGTTATTTGCTCTAGCCAAGCGCTGTGTTTGACCAGTCTGTTTGTGGGGGTTACACCAAAGCACATCTACATATTGATTTCAGCCTCTAGGTCACGGTAAGGACAGGACGCATGAACACTTTTCATGAATGGCACATTACATCACAACACATGCATGGCACATTGCATCACAATACATGCGTGGCACATTGCATCACAATACATGAATGGCACATTACATCTCAGTAGTGCAGCGGGAAAAACCGAGAGAGAGAGAGCTGAGTGTCCTGTGTGTTGTGGGGGGGTTGAATCAACCCGCCACAGTCGTATGTTTTCATGGTCAAGGAATCTGAAAACGTACACACAAACACTGTATGGGGGGAACTGTGGTGCTTGGCGGAGGTCTGCGCTCTCCGAGTGCTTTTCTAGTTTATTGTTGTAATTATAAGAATGTTAAATGCATGAGTGAACTGTCAGTGTGATAGTTTGTTTTAAGGGAGCAGTATCTCAGTTTCGTTGCATTGTTTATTAACAATGGAATGACAATAAAGGCACTTTGACTTTGACTTAGACTTTGACTTTAAAGGGTGACAAGTAGTCACTGTGCTGTTTGTTGACATGGTGTGTACCACCCTAAACATGGACCAGAGGAAGCAAAGGAGAGAGTTGTCTCAGGAGATTAGAAAGAAAATTGTAGACAAGCATGTTAAAGGTAAAGGCTATAAGACCATCTCCAAGCAGCTTGATGTTCCTGTGACTACAGTTGCACATATTATTCAGAAATTTAAGATCCACGGGACTGTAGCCAACTTCCCTGGATGTGGCCGCAGGAGGAGGTGGATAATACGAATGGTAACAAAAGAGCCCAGAACAACCTCTAAACACATTCAAGGTGAACTCCAAGGTTAAGGTACATCAGTGTCAGATCACACCATCCGTCATTGTTTGAGCCAAAGTGGACTTCATGGGAGACGACCAAGGAGGACACCACTGTTGAAAACAAATCATAAAAAAGACAGACTGGAATTTGCCAAACTGCATGTGGACAAGCCACAAAGCTTCTGGGAGAATGTCCTATGGACAGACGAGACAAAACTGGAACTTTTTGGCAAGGCACATCAGCTCTATGTTCACAGACGCAAAAATGAAGCGTACCAAGAAAAGAACACTGTCCCTACTGTGAAACATGGAGGAGGTTCTGTTATGTTCTGGGGCTGCTTTGTTGCATCTGGCACAGGGTGTCTTGAATCTGTGCAGGGTACAATGAAATCTCAAGACTATCAAGGTATTCTAGAGAGAAATGTGCTGCCCAGTGTCAGACAGCTTGGTCTCAGTCGCAGGTCATGGGTCTTGCAACAGGATAATGACCCAAAACACAGCTGAAAACACCCAAGAATGGCTAAGAGCGAAACATTGGACTATTCTAAAGTGGCCTTCTATGAGCCCTGATCTAAATCCTATTGAACATCTCTGGAAGGAGCTGAAACATGCCGTTTGGAGAAGGCACCCTTCAAACTTGAGACAAACTGGAGCAGTTTGCTCATGAGGAGTGGGCCAAAATACCTGCTGAGAGGTGCAGAAGTCTCATTGACAGTTACAGAAACTGTTTGATTGCAATGATTGCCTCAAAAGGTTATGCAACAAAATATTAAGTTAAGGGTACCATCATTTTTGTCCAGGCCTGTTTCATAAGTTTGTTTTTTTAAATAATTCTGTTTAACCACAATTCAAAAGCACTGTCTGATTTTCATTGGTTAATTTTCATAGAATTTTTATTTATTACCACTTTCGTCAGATTCAAGTTATTTCTGTGACCATTGTGGGTTTTTCTTTCATTAACAGAGGGGTACCAACAATTTTGTCCACGTCTGTACATATGGATGCTGGCTAAATGTCATTCTATGTAAAATATATATATATATGTTCATCTAGACTATGGCACATATTTTTTTCATGTTTTTATTGAGAGGAGAGAGATTTTGTTTTTCTATTTTAAAGGGTTTGAACCTTTCCCCAGTAAGTGCCCTCAAACACAATCTTGCATACAGGCTCCAAAAAGCTACAAATGGCCCTTCAGTGGAAACACAGAGACAACCTCCCCGCATTTTCTTTTTCTGTCTTTGCACAGGTTTCCCCTCATTTCCATCCATGCTGTTTTATCACATCTCCCTCTCTGGACATCTCCCTCCATCTTCCTCAGTTTCACATCTCACTGTCTCTCCCAATAGCAGTTGTGAGGCTATAATAACATTTCATCCATCCATCAAGCGCAGTCAGCTTTGATCAATAAGCACTTTGAGTCCACTCCACAGCACCACACTGAACTTAAAATGTCTCCCCTCTGTCTCTGTCAGTACTTATCTCCCTGCTGACAAAGCTGTATTAGGCTCAGGGGTGGATGACTATTACAATGGATTTCACAATGCTTTTCAGCCAGTGAGTGTGTGTGGTGTTCTTTAAATGAAATATAAGGCAGCTGATCTATGGCTGCTGTCTGTGTTCTTCACTTTTTCGATCTGAAGAAGCTGTAAATCTTGCGTGAGCTGTGATAGCATGACTGTATCAGCACTAGGGCAAATGTAGTATTTAACATTGCTCTTTCTCCCCTCATCCATTGTGTTGTTTTGTTTTTCTTTTCCAATCTGGAGAACTAATCCACATGAGACTTTTCAGACATGTGCCTTATTTTTTAGTTTTTGCTGCCTGGAATTACATGTGAGAGTTCACCTAAAATTTAAAGTCTCAACCCATGGGTGAGAAGTAACATTGAGCTAAAGGGTTGAGGGGAGATTCATGAGAGGACTTGGAAACATTCTAAAAAGCTAATTTCACTTAAAGACTGAGATCATCTGTGACTTGAAATCAAGAGATTCTCATATGTATGAGATTATGATACGTACAGGGTCTGTAGATCTTTTGGTGATTAGATTTTCTTTTCAGACATGGGTATTTAAATACAAAAAATTGATGGTTATTTAATTTTCATTTTAAAATATGGTAAATAGAATTCACTTATATAGCGCTTTTTTTTCTCACTGTGGATGACCAAAGTGCATTACAGATCCTGCTATCCACCCATTCACACACTCATTCACACACTGATGGCAGCTGAGCTGCCATGAGAGGTATGGTCATTGTGAGTAAGTTTGGTGAGCACCAGGGCAATTGCCTACGATTAGTCAGAGGCAGACTTACCATTAGGCAAAGGTAGGCGACTGCCTTAGGCCCCAATCTGCTAGGAGCCCCATATTTTTTTTAAAAATGTTTAGCATACTTACATAAATGGCAAGTCAAATCATGAATGTAATGTCCTCCCCCTTCTCCTCAGACTGCTGGACTCTTTTATGTTGTCTCTGAGACATGCACATGCGCGTATTGTTGGTTACGTTGTAAACAAACCGTACAGGTTGTAGAATTGCGGCAGAATGAAACAAAGTTATCTTAGCAGTGCAGAGAAATGGACAAAAAGGGAAGAGCACAGAAAACTTTTATCAAAATAACCTTTTTCACTTCAACCTGGGAGAAAACTAACCCTCCCAAGAAGCAGTAGAGAGCAACACTGCTTGTACGAGCACACATGATGCTAATGATGAGCACCTGTTGTTAATGAAGAGGCAGTGGTGACGCCGGTTACTGACAGTACAGGTAAACAACATTTTTAAATATTTTTTCTAATTGTAAGATTTGCAGATGCTAAGACTCACAACGTTAACGTTTAAATATGACCAACTGTGCTCCCCAGGTATGCACAGGATATCTGCAGCCTCACAGCAGATGACATTACATGAGATTAAATATAGCTTTTTGTTTGTTTGTTTTATTAAGATTCCCATTAGCACTCGTATAAAACATTGGCTATTCTTCCTGGGGCCTAACATATATACAGTATTCTCCCTTGTATCTACATTGTACAGAGGAGGGAGCACAATAGATCCTCTGCAAAATGGACCAGTCAGCAGACCATGAACAGGACCCTACTGGCAAATGTGGGTAAGTCAGCCCCTCCAGGATTTCACAGGATATTTTATGATTGTTGCGGCCCAAAAAGCCTGAATTAGACAGGACAGACTTTGAGAAAATGTGACACCTGGAAGCATTTTTTGTTAAAAGTTGGTTTCATGGTGTTTTAACACAGTTGGAGTATGCTGAACATGAATATGATGGTTACCATCCTCAATGTGGGGGTTTAAGCACTGAAAAAGCAAATTTAAAATAGACCCTTAAAAATTCTTAATTTTTGTCTTGAAATAGTTTAAATTCCAAATAAGAGAAGTTATTAATTTTCTGTAATGCATTAAATACCAATTTTAATAGTACCCATTGGTTTTAGAACAAAACTGGAGTGAATAAGAGTTGTTGTTGTTTTTTTTTTTTTTTAACATGTCTGTAACATGTTTTTTATGACTTAAAAGACATACGAGGGGGGGGGCTGAAAAGTTCATAGTGGTCATATTTGACCAAATGTAGTTTATTTTTTAACATAGTCGATCCACATACTTCTTCCATTGGTGTTGCAGTGCTTGGATTCCTGCGGTTGAAAAATAAACCATATTTGGTCAAATTTGACCACTATGAACTTTTCAGCCCCCCCCCCCCCCATTATTGCACGATAAAGTGGGAATATATTTCTATCAGATATACAAGATTACATCCCATCCAGTTTCAGGACTCCAATGATCATGTCTCCGCCAAGAGGAGAAGATTATGTTTTTGCTGGCATTGGTTGGTTTGTCTGTCTGCCTGATAGCAGCATTACTCAAAAAGTTATTAACGGATTTTGATTAAATTTCCAGGAAAGGTGTGTAATGACATGAGGAACAGATGATTAGAGTTTGTTTTTTGATCTGAGTGCATACCTCCACCAAGGGCTTGGTTTGTATTTGTGCAGGAGGATTACACGAAAAATACTGGATGGATTTGGATGAAATTTTCACCAGAGGTAGTCCTTGGGCTAGAGAGGAAGCTATTACATTTTGGTGATGATCCGAGTATGCATACCTCTGCCACGGCTGTTATCTTCTCACAGAGTGTTAGCAAAAATACTCCAAAACTAATGACAGACTTTGATGCAATTTTCACCAGAAGTGCCTCTTGGCCTGCACACAAACCCATTACATTTTGGAGGTGGTCCATGAGGGATGGAAGGAGCCTTGCCCGAGGTATGTGCTCTCTGAGTGCTTTTCTAGTTGAATTATATTTCAATCTATTTCAGAAAATTGTTCATTTGCTCAGTTGTCGCTAAACTTTAAAATATCTGGTGTGTTAGATGATCACTTAAGAATTTTACACTTTCATACATATTATTTCAGCTATACTTTTGTGCATTTAGCCTGAATGCAAATTGTGGTTCCAGAACAGTTTCCAATGAGGATCTGTTAAACTGCTTCAGAATTGTGAATTGAATATGTAACATTTTTTCATTTTGTTCAGTGATAGCAATGTGGGTTATATGGCATATGTATGCCTACAAGACAAAATATAAAACCACCCAAAATTTTTAGGAAATAGACCTATAGTATCTATTTGAATGGTCTACAAGTCATCCTTCTTGAACTCTTGTTTTGAACATGTAGGTCTTGATGCCTGCCTGACAACACCCCTGCAGCCTTTCTAGCTAACATATTTGACTGGTTTATGATTTCATAAGATATAAGTAAATCATTCATTATTTTACTTCTCATTCCCCAAAATTCTTAATATATTTGGTGGGTTATTTGGACATTTATAGATTCAGTTTCTATGACTTTGAACCACTGGTGGCTGGTTAATAGGGGGTGCTGCTAGGAGCTATCCCCATCTAAACAGCAGCAAAAATATACTTAAATATTAAAAAAGACGATGAAAAAATTGTGGTGGTCATAATCAGGATTAATCGTGACTACTCACAATTAATGATGATATTTATATGTACATATTAGTGGTATGACAAATCAGTACAGTGGCACTGAATTCCCTGTGGCAAACATTCCTTTCTATATCAGACAATTAAAATGGTCTAATATTATCTGAATATGATGCTATGTGTGCTTTAATCTGCATATAAATTCTTGTTGTAACATATGTGGACTGCTTTTGTTTATTTGCACTTCAGATTGTATAATTTTGGGGGAAAAACATAGTCTAAGTTGTCCACTTCCTGCCGTCCAGCTTGGCGCACAGCAATAATGGAACAGAGGAGGGAAATCTGTGGCAGCACCTTGCAGGGCAGCGACCCCTCTGATTCTATATATGTGCGATTAACATTGTAGAAAAGAGAAACATAATTTCATTCTACTGTGCATGATTGGCTGTATGGATTTGAATGACAATAAAGATGGCTTATCCTTATCCTTATAAAAGCACAGGATTGTCAAAAAATCCTATTAAATAGTGATTTGTAAATTAAGCAGAAACTTCTGCTATACAGAAAAACTCTTTTGTACAACAGCAAATAAAGACGTTAACACAATTACGAGAGAATGAAGTAGCTACTCATAAATTTGTCATAAAAATGGCCAACATTGTTGGTTACTCTTGCTGAGAACATGAATGAAAAGGTTGAAAAAATAATTATCCATTACAACAGTTAAATTGCATTGAATGCATGTTAAAGAGTATAGATTTGGAAATTATAGCAGCAGCTTCATTTGAAAATTCCCTGTCCACAGCAGTCCCCAACCACTTGGTACCAAGTGCAGAGAAAAAAGAAATAATTTATTCTGTTGCTCTGTATTGTCTATTGAAGTCTGTGTTTTTCTGAAAAAATTACTGAATATTCTCTGTCTTTCTATGCCTGACTCCTACCTGTCTGTCTATCTGCTCTGCTGAGCATCTTGACACACACCGGTCTCATCAGATACTCATCTTTCCTTGACTGGGAGTCGTACTGGGAGGAGGGGCTCTCCTTGGGGGTTTGCCAGGGGTGCACACTGGTCCGTGTCCAGACCAGGGATTCATAGTTTTAAAGCCCATTAACAATATGTAGTAATGATTTTACCTCTAAAGATGTACTGTATAAAATGTTACAGCACTGGCTGTAGTGTTAGATTTGTTCATTTGTTTGTGGTTTTACAGCATCTCTCCTCATATGCGCTTCCGCAACGGGGTGCTTTTCAGGCAGGTGGACTTTTTTCAACAAAAATCCAGCATTTTGTACATGTGGTCAAGACAGAGACAAGTGTAACCTAGCTGAGAAAATGACCCTTTTTCTCAGATTTCATTTGTATTAATGAAAGTGTGTGATTTTATTTTGAAAAACGGTTATTTTGGGAAGAGGAAGTGCGATCCTCATTATTCAATTCAATTCAATTCAATTCAACTTTATTTATATAGCGCCATTTCACAACAACAGTCATCTCATAGCACTATCAACTGTAGGGGGGAACCCCCACAGTTGCAGAAAGATCCCAGCAATCAGGCGATCCCCTGTGAGCAAGCACTTGGCAACAGTGGAGAGGAAAAACTCCTTTTTAACAGGAAGAAACCTTCAGCAGAACCAAGCTCAGGGAGGGGCAGTCATCTGCTGCGACTGGCTGGGGGGTGAGGGGATAGAGAAGAAGAAAAGAACAGACATGTAGAGAGCAAACAGCACGATGGGGACTCAATCTATGGGAGAGAACAAACAAATGTTAATGACCAGCAAAAAAAATATTTCATTGAGAGTGAGGAAAGGAGTGAGGCCCAGTGCATTACTGGAGGTCCCCCGGCTGACTAAACCTATTAGCAGCATAACTAAGGGAGGGTTCAGAAACACATGATCCCTCCCTAATTGTAGGCTATATCAAAAAGGTAGGTTTTAGCCCTATTCTTAAAAACAGAGATCGAGTCTGACTCCCGAATCCAGATTGGCAGCTGATTGCACAGGAGAGGAGCTTGATAACTGAAGGTTCTGCCTCCCATTGTACTTTTGGAGATTCTAGGTATTACAAGTGATTGTGCATTTTGGGAGCGTAGTGCTCTGTTAGGATAATACGGTAGTATCAGATCTTTTAAATAAAAAGGAGCCTGATTGTTTCAAGCTTTGTAAGTAAGAAGAAGGATTTTAAACTTAATTCTAAACTCTATGGGAAGCCAATGAAGGGAGGCCAGAACCGGAGAGATATGATCTCTCTTTCTAGTACCTGTTAAAACTCTTGCTGCAGCATTTTGGATCAGCTGAAGACTTTTTAAAGATGTTTTAGGACAGCCTGATAATAAAGAATTACAATAATCTAATCTCGAGCTAACAAAAGCGTGGATCAGTTTCTCAGCATCACTCTGAGACAAGATGCTCCTAATCTTGGCAATATTACGCAAATGATAGAAGGCAGTCTTAGAAACAAATTTAATATGTGAATTGAAGGACAAATCCTGATCAAAAATAACTCCAAGGTTCCTCACAGAGCAATTAAGAGAAAGAGTAACCGCATCCAAACTGAAAGTTTGATTTGGAAAGGAATTTCTAAGGTTTTTTGGACCAACAAGAATGACTTCAGTCTTATCTGAATTTAATAGCAGGAAATTACAAGTCATCCAAGCTTTGATTTCCTTAAGACAGGCTTCTAACTTGGCTAATTGATTACTATCATCTGGCTTCATTGACAGGTATAATTGTGTGTCATCAGCATAACAATGAAAATGTATACAGTGTTTTCTAATAATGTTGCCTAACGGAAGCATATATAAACTAAAAAGAGTAGGGCCTAGCACAGATCCCTGTGGAACTCCATGACTGAGCTTTGAGTTGAAAGAAAACTCATTATTTACATGAACAAACTGGAACCTATCAGATAAATAAGATCTAAACCACTGCAACGAAGTTCCATTAAGTCCAACATAGTGTTCTAATCTATCAAGTAGAATATTATGATCGATAGTATCAAAAGCTGCACTAAGGTCTAAAAGGACAAGTACAGAAACTAGTCCATTATCAGATGCAATGAGGAGGTCGTTAGTGACCTTTGCTAAGGCTGTTTCAGTACTATGATGGATTCTAAACCCAGACTGAAACTCTTCAAGTAAACCATTTCCCTGCAGGTGGTCAAATAATTGCATAGCAACAACTCTTTCTAAGATTTTTGAAATGAAAGGGAGATTAGAGATTGGTCTATAGTTAGCTAAAGCTCCTGGATCTAGCGTTGGCTTTTTGAGTAAGGGTTTAATTACAGCCGTTTTAAAAGCCTGCGGTACATGGCGTAAAGTTTATGAAGAATTGATTATATGAAGAATAAGGCTACCAAATAAGTGGGAAGACTTCTTTAAATAACCTGGTAGGAATAGGGTCTAAAAGACAAGTTGAAGGTTTGGATGAGGAAACTATTTTGTCTAACTCACAAAGGTCGATTGGAGTAAACTCATCAAGAAAAAACATCAATTGAAGGAGTTGTAGTAGTTACAGTATTTAAGTTAACTGTGGGAAGAATCTGATTGATTTTATCTCTGATGGATGAAATTTTATTATTGAAAAAGTTCATAAAGTCCTGACTAGTAAGCTCTAAGGGAATGCTAGGATTGACAGAGTCCTGACTCTTTGTCAACCTGGCTACAGTACTGAAAAGAAACCTGGGATTATTCTTGTTCTCTTCTATTAATGCACAGTAATAACTCGTTCTAGCTTTTCTAAGAGATTTTTTATAAATTAAAAGATGATTTCTCCAAGCTAGATAGATTTCATCTAAATTAGTGGAGCGCCATTTTCTTTCTAATTGACGAGTCTTCTGTTTTAAGCTACGAGTTTCTGTGTTGAACCAAGGAGTTAGAAATCTCTGATTAGACTTTTTCTTTTTTAAGGGGGCCACCAAGTCTAGAGTCTGATGCAGAGAAGCTGTAACACTATCCACCATGTTATCAATTACAGAAGGAGCAAGCTGTCTATAGCTTATTTCCGTTGTGTTGACACATGGCATAGAGGAAACAATCTGCATAAATTTGGTAACAGCATCATCTGAGAGGCATCTACTGTAATAATATTTTTCTTTAGGAGCCAAATAGTCAGAAATAGTAAAATCAAAGGTTAACAGACAATGGTCTGACAGTACAGGGTTATGAGGAGACACTACAAGATTTTCTATTTCTATGCCATATGTCAGAACAAGGTCCATTTTTTTTTTTCCAAGATGGTGCCCACAGTGGTCAACATGGTGCTACGCTGCCCTTTAATTTGTTTAATTTGTTTGTTTTTGTTCATTGATTGTGTGTCTGCCAGCTCTTATACTCGTGAAGAGTTATTAAATATCAGGACTCTTACTCCCACGGACCTTCTCCCAGTATTTTTAGCTCCTGCCGCCGATCTGATTCATTGTTTGGCTCAAAGAGTAAGACGGCGAAAAAGAGGAAAGCGAGGGGGGATTCTCGCTCGGCTGCGAAGGAGAGGCACGCGAACAGCCTTGCCTGGCATATTTCTATCCAATGCCAATTCTCTCTTGAACAAGGTAGAAGAATTAAGACTGCTGATGCGATTTAAGGACCTCGCTTCCTCGTCTGTCATCTGTTTCTCTGAGACCTGGCTTAAAAGGAGCATACCGGACAGCGCGATCAGCCTCGAGGGATTTCAGCTGTTTCGTGCTGATCGCGTCACAGAGCTCTTCGGTAAGTCTATTGGAGGAGGAGTGTGCTTCTACATTAACAGCAGCTGGTGCTCTGATGTAACGGTGGTTTCACAACACTGTTCTACCGATCTAGAATTTCTCTCTGTTAACTGCAAGCCATTTTATTCCCCGCGGGAGTTCGCATCATTTGTTTTGATCGCTGTGTACGCCCCTCCCGACGCGGACGCGCGCGAGGCCCAGCGCGCGCTCGCAGATCACGTCCTACATGCGGAGCGGAATTTTCCAGACTCCCTGGTTATTGTGGTAGGCGACTTTAACCAGTGCAATCTGAGTCACGAGCTCCCCCGATACAGACAGTTTATTAAATGTCCAACCAGAGGAAATAACACGCTGGATCACTGTTACACTACAGTGAAGGACACATATCGCACTGTTCCCCGCGCTGCGCTCGGACTATCTGATCACGTGATGGTCCACCTCATTCCCACATACAGACAGAGACTGAAACTCACTAAACCTGTTGTGACCACCACGAAGAAATTGACCAGTGAAGCTGGAGAGAAACTGAACACATGCATGGAAATAACTGACTGGGACATGTTTAAAGGAGCCACACATGATCTTAATGAGTACACAGACACTGTGAACTCCTATATCAACTTTTGTGAGGAGAGCATTCTTCCATCGCGCACCAGGGTGAGGTACTCTAATGATAAGCCCTGGTTCACTGCTAAGCTCAGACAGATCAGAAAGGAGAAGGAAGCTGCGTTGAAAAGTGGAGACAGAGACTGCTACAGGGAGGTTAAATATCGGTTTAACAGAGAGCTGAGGAGAGCTAAATCTGTGTATTCTGAGAGACTCCAGCAGCAGTTCATTGCTAATGACTCGGCTTCTGTGTGGAGAGGACTGAGGCAAATCACCAACTATTGGCCTCAGGCTCCTAAAGGTCAGGATGACAAAGCCCTTTGTCAAAAACTGTCCCAACATTACGCCCGTTTTGACACCTCGTCAGCTGTGTCCAACTCCCCCACTCCACCCAGCTCCACTGCCTCCTCGGCCCCTAATTCATCAAAAGCGGTCCCCCCCTCCTCCTCCTCCCCCCCTGCCCTTGTCATCAGTGAGCAGGACGTGCACAGACAATTCTCCAGACTGAACCCGCGCAAGGCCCCCAGGCCGGACGGTGTGTCTCCCTCCACCCTGAGACACTGTGCGAAAGAGCTGGCTCCTGTCTTCACAGACATTTTTAACACCTCCCTTAAGCTATGCCACGTGCCGACCTGCCTCAAATCCTCCACCATCATCCCTGTCCCCAAGAAGCCACGGATTACTGGACTTAACGACTACAGACCTGTAGCGCTCACCTCTGTAGTCATGAAGTCCTTTGAGCGCCTGGTCCTGTCTCACCTCAAGTCCATCACCACTCCCCTCCTGGACCCGCTGCAGTTTGCCTACCGTGCCAACAGGTCTGTGGACGACGCAGTCAACCTGGCCCTCCACTCCATCCTGCAGCACCTGGACTCCCCGGGAACCTACGCCAGGATCCTGTTTGTGGACTTCAGCTCTGCATTCAACACCATCCGCCCCGCTCTGCTCCAGGACAAGCTGTCCCTGCTCGGCGTGCCTGACTCCCTCTGCAGGTGGATCACCGACTTCCTGACAGACCGGAGGCAGCATGTGCGGCTAGGGAAGTCTGTCTCGGACTCTGTTAGCATCAGCATCGGATCACCCCAGGGCTGTGTACTTTCCCCCCTACTCTTCTCCCTTTATACCAACTCCTGCACCTCCTCCCACCAGTCTGTTAAGTTGATCAAGTTTGCGGACGACACCACCCTCATCGGGCTCATCTCCAACGGCGACGAGTCCGTCTACAGGAAAGAGGTGGCCCAGCTGGTGTCCTGGTGCAGCCACAACAACCTGCAGCTGAACGCTCTGAAGACAGCGGAGATGATTGTGGACTTCAGGAAAGTCACAACCCCCCTGCCCCCCCTCACCATCACAGGCTCTCCCATCACCATTGCAGAGTCCTTCCGCTTCTTGGGCACCACCATCACCCGGGACCTCAAATGGGAGCCAACCATCAGCTCCCTCATCAAAAAGGCCCAGCAGAGGATGTTCTTTCTGCGGCAGCTGAGGAAGCTCAAGCTACCCACCAAGATGTTAGTGCAGTTCTACACGGCCATCATCGAGTCCATCCTCACCTCCTCCATAACCGTGTGGTACGCAGGAGCCACTGCCAGGGACAGACTAAGGCTGCAGCGCGTCGTGCGCACTGCTGAGAAGGTGATCGGCTGCAAGCTCCCATCTCTCCAGGACCTGTACATCTCCAGGACCCGGAGGCGTGCAGGCCGGATCATAGCCGATCCTTCACACCCTGGTCACGTACTGTTTGCCCCCCTCCCCTCAGGTAGAAGACTTCGGTCCATTCAGACTAAAACCTCCCGGCACATGAACAGCTTTTTCCCCTCTGCCATCAGACTGCTGAACATTAAGTGACTTATTGACTCTCGTGCACTATATACAGCAGCTCATGTCGTTCATCACTGTTTTTCTGTTGCATTATCGACTGCACTGTGGTACCCCATATTATCTGCTACTTGCTAATTTATTTAAAACTGCCTTGACTAGTATTACTCATTATTATTATTATTACTTATTATTCTACACTTATTGCATGTTTTTAGTCTTTTAGTGTTTTAGTTTATCTCTTTATCTCATCATGTTTTTAATGTTGCAGCATGGCACCGAGACAAATTCCTAGTTTGTGTACTACATGAACAATGGCAATAAATCTGATTCTGATTCTGATTCTGATTCAATGTATGGTGGAGGTAATGAGTAGAATTTCCTACTTTCTGAGAAAACCCAATCGAGTCTAATATTGACTTAAATGCCACATTAAGGCAGTCACTATCTACATCCACATGTATATTAAAGTCCCCTACTATAATTATTCTATCAGATTTCAGCACTAAATCAGCTAAGAAATCAGCAAATTCGGATAAAAATTCTGAGTAGGTTGATGGGGGACGATAAACTATGGCAAATAAAATTGGGTTTAACCTAAAATTGCTAAAGTGCCCAATACTGAGGACCAGGCCCTCAAAGGAATTATAACATGTTTTTTGTTTTACATTAACTAGTAATTTGGAATGGTAAATTGTTGCTACTCCTCCTCCACGACCAGAACTTCTGGGATTTTGACAGTTTAAATAACCAGAGGGAGTTGATTCATTTAAACCAACATAATCCTCTTGCCCTAACCAAGTCTCTGTAAGGGAAATTAAATCAATCTGATGATCAATTAACAGATCATGGACTAACAGAGACTTGGGAGTTAGAGACCTAATATTTAATAAACCACATTTAATTTTTAAATTATGAGGAGGAACAGAGGCCAATTCATTCAGTTTAGAGGCTTTATGTTTAATTTGAGTTTTACCAATATTTTGCTTTATCACTTTGGAATGCTTATGCATTATATTTTTATTTACTTTGGAGGGAGCAGACAACGATTCTCTGATGGGGAAGACAGGGGCTAAGTTGAGGGGTGGCGGATGAAGAGGAGCTGCAGAGAGGCGTGTAAGACTGCGACTCTGCTTCCTGGTCCCAACTCTGAGTAGAATCAGAATCAGGTTTATTGCCATTGTTCATGTAGTACACAAACTAGGAATTTGTCTTGGTGCAATGCTGCAACATTAAACATGATAAAATAAAAGAAATAAACTATACATGCAATAAAGTGTAGAATAAGAGTAAGTGATACTGGTCAGCAGTTAAAATATATTAGCGAGCAGCAGATACTGTGGAGAACTATATAGTGCAGTCGGTAATGCAGGAAGAAAACAGTGATGATTGACATGAGTCTGGTTGAGCTGCTGTACATAGTGCACGAAAGTCAATAAGTCACTTAGTGTTCAGCAGTCTGATGGCAGAGGGGAAGAAGCTGTTCATGTGACGGGAGGTTTTAGTCTGGATGGACCGAAGTCTTCTACTAGAGGGAAGGGGGGCAAACAGTACGTGACCAGGGTGTGAGGGATCGGCTATGATCCGGCCAGCACGCCTCCGGGTCCTGGAGATGTACAGATCCTGGAGAGATGGGAGCTTGCAGCCGATCACCTTCTCAGCAGTGCGCACAACGCGCTGCAGCCTTAGTCTGTCCCTGGCAGTGGCTCCTGCGTACCACACGGTTATGGAGGTGGTGAGGATGGACTCGATGATGGCCGTGTAGAATTGCACTAACATCTTGGTGGGTAGCTTGAGCTTCCTCAGCTGCCGCAGGAAGAACATCCTCTGCTGGGCTTTTTTGATGAGTAAGCTGATGGTCGGCTCCCATTTGAGGTCCCTGGTGATGGTAGTGCCTAGGAAGCGGAAGGAATCAGCAGTGGTGATGGGAGAGCCTGAGAGGGTGACGGGGGGCAGAGGGGTAGTGACTTTCCTGAAGTCTACAATCATCTCCACTGTCTTCAGATCGTTCAGCTGCAGGTTGTTATTGTTGCACCAGGACGCCAGCTGGGCCACCTCTCTCCTGTAGGCGGACTCGTCGCCGTTGGAGATGAGCCCGATGAGGGTGGTGTCGTCCGCAAACTTGATCAACTTGACAGACTGGTGGCTGGAGGTGCAGGAGTTGGTGTAAAGGGAGAAGAGTAGGGGGGAAAGTACACAGCCCTGGGGTGATCCGGTGCTGATGCTAGTAGAGTCTGAGACAGTCTTTCCCAGCCGCACATGCTGCCTCCGGTCCGTCAGGAAGTCGGTGATCCACCTGCAGAGAGAGTCAGGCACATTGAGCAGGGACAGCTTGTCCCGGAGCAGAGCGGGGCGGATGGTGTTGAATGTGGAGCTGAAGTCCACAAACAGGATCCTGGCGTAGGTTCCCGGGGAGTCCAGGTGCTGCAGGATGGAGTGGAGGGCCAGGTTGACTGCGTCGTCTACAGACCTGTTGGCTCGGTAGGCAAACTGCAGCGGGTCCAGGAGAGGGGTGGTGATGGACCTGAGGTGGGGCAGGACCAGGCGCTCAAAGGACTTCATGACTACAGAGGTGAGCACTACAGGTCTGTAGTCATTAAGTCCAGTGATCCGTGGCTTCTTGGGGACAGGGATGATGGTGGAGGATTTGAGGCAGGATGGCACGTGGCATAACTTAAGGGAGGTGTTAAAAATGTCTGTGAAGACAGGAGCCAGCTGTTTCGCACAGTGTCTCAGGGTGGAGGGAGACACGCCGTCCGGGCCGGGGGCCTTGCGCGGGTTCAGTCTGGAGAACTGTTTGAGCACGTC
This sequence comes from Pholidichthys leucotaenia, assembly GCA_020510985.1. NCBI lineage: Eukaryota > Metazoa > Chordata > Actinopteri > Cichliformes > Pholidichthyidae > Pholidichthys > Pholidichthys leucotaenia. The sequence goes on from CM035836.1 coordinate 336,945,308, forward strand.
CTGCTCACTGATGATAAGGGCAGGGGGGAGGAGGGGGGGTGCCTTTAATGAAGTAGGGATTGTGGAGGCTGTGGAGCTGGAGGGAGGGGGGGAGTTGGACACAGATGACGAGGTGTCAAAACGGGCATAGTGTTGGGACAGTCTTTGACAAAGGGCTTTGTCATCCTGACCTTTAGGAGCCTGAGGCCGATAGTTGGTGATTTGCCTCAGTCCTCTCCACACGGAAGCCGAATCATTAGCAGTGAACTGCTGCTGGAGTCTCTCAGAATACACAGATTTAGCCCTCTTCAGCTCTCTGTTAAACCAGTATTTAACCTCCCTGTAGCAGTCCCTGTCTCCACTTTTAAGCGCTGCTTCCTTCTCCTTCCTGATCTGTCTGAGCTTAGCTGTGAACCAGGGTTTGTCATTAGAGTAACTCACCCTGGTGCGTGATGGAAGAATGACCTCTTCACAAAAGTGGATATATGAGTTCACAGTGTCCGTGTACTCATCCAGATCATGCGTGGCTCCTTTAAACATGCCCCAGTATGTAGTCAGGGTAGTCAGGGTTTTGGAAATTTGGATAAAAAAGATGCCAGATTGTTAGATAAATGAGAAGCACCATCCAAAGTGGGATGAATGCTGTCTCGTCTCATAAGACCAGGTTTTCCCCAAAAAGAGCTCCAGTTGTCAATGTAGCCCACGTCATTTTTAGGACACCACACAGACAGCCAGCGGTTCAAGGATGACGAGCGGCTAAACATGTCATCACTGGTCAGATTGGGGAGGGGCCCAGAGAATACTACAGTGGCAGACATTGTTTTTGCAAAGTCGCATACCGATTCTATATTAAGTTTCGTGACTTCCGACTGCCGGAGACGGATGTCATTAATGCCGGCGTGAATAACAATTGTGGAATATTTACAGTTACTTTTAGCCAGCATTTTCAAATTTGACTCGATGTCGCCTGCTCTGGCCCCAGGAATGCATTGGACTATGGCCGCTGGAGTCTCTAGGTTCACGTTTCTGACTACAGAGTCGCCAATGATCAGAGTTTTTTCCTCAGCGGGTGTGTCGCTGAGCGGGGAAAAACGATTAGAAACGTGAACAGGTTGGTGGTGTACCGGGGCTTTGCGACTAGGCTTCCTTCTCACCGTCACTCACCCAGTCTCCTCGCTGCTGAGGAGAGCCGGGGAACCGCTGACAGGGGGGCCTAAGCTAGCTAGCTCCGCTGCAGCTAAGGGGCGTCCGTCGAGATTAACTGGTGCAGACGGTGTTTCAATGCAGCGGAGCCGGGATTCCAAATCAGACAACCTCGCCTAGAGCGCCTCAAAAAGACAACATTTATTACATTAACCGTTATCACTAAAAGAGGCAGAGGTGTAGCTAAACATCTGACAGAGAGAGCACACCAGAGGAGGAGAGGAAAGAGAGCTAGTAGCCATAGCTAGTGGCTAGCTAGTGGCTGGAGAGCAAACCACACAGGCAGACAGCAAAACAGGAAGTGACGATACGTTACCACAAGGAAGTGACGATCCCAGATTGGTGATCCAACTTTTAAATTCCCGTTTCATGGTCACGTTGGGTGATCTGGGTCTTTCCATTCATTGAGAACGATATTAGCCCCGCCTTCCGAGTAGAGGCAGCAAGCGCGCACTCGGGTTTCGGTCTTTCACGATATGAGAGCGGACGAGAGAGGCTGTGAGCGATCTGGTTCACACTGATGCCTCTTCTTGGTGAGTTTCATTCAGAAAGATGCTATAAATGGATCTAAACACTCTCCAAACGCTAATTTGCAACCTTTATTATCTTAAGTTGACGGGAGCATGAGCTTGAGAGGCCGTGAAGCGGTGACTTTTGCTGTGTTCACACTGAGACCTCATCTTGGTGAGTGAGATACATGCTAATGTTATGCTAATGTTAGTGTTATGCTAATGCTAATCGCGAGTGGATTTTTTCCTGTTTAAAAGCAATGGAAAAGGCTGTCTTTGTGTCTGTATGGTTTTCCTAAATGTGATTTCAGTTCCCAACAGTATGCTGAAGTACTTTTAGTTCTTATGCACTATTTCTGTCAAATGAAATGTGTAGTTTGATGCTAAAAGCACATGGTCTTGGTCTCCTATGTAAAAGCATAGTCATCTCTGCTGGAGTCCGAGTTCCACCCTATGCAGGACATACTGAATGCACTGAGGAGCTCATTTAGCAGCAGACTACATCATCCCAGGTGCACAACCGAGAGGTTTCGCAGGTCCTTCCTACCAACGGCTGTCAGACTGTACAACCTAAGCAGGGCTGCTCGCAGAAATAGCAAAAAGACGTAACAAACTAATAGTTTTTTGAATGCAAAAGATGCAATAGACTTACACAATGGTCCCCTCCGGCATACAACTAGGAAAATACCGGTCGCTATGGAGGGTGAGAATATGTATGGGCACATAATCATACCATGTAGGATAACTAAGTAGACGGTTATGCTGTTTCATCCCATCTAGCAACAATGCTCTGCACTGTGTGTGTTTATATATTGACATATTTATTCCATCTAGCTACAATGCTCCGCACTGGGTGTGTTTATATTTATATCTATATATTTATTCCATCTAGCTACAATGCTCCGCACTGTGTGTTTATATATCTACATATTATTCCATCTAGCTACATTGCTCCGCACTGTGTGTGTTTATATATTTACATATTTATTCCACCTAGCTGCAATGCTCCGTACTGTGGGTGTTTATATATGTACATATTTATTCCATCTAGCTACAATGCTCCGCACTGTGTGTTTATATATTCATATATTTATTCCATCCAGCTACAATGCTCTGCACTGTGTGTCTGTGTGTGTGTATATATATATATTTTATAGTAATATGTACATATGTATATTAGCTGCTCTTGCTTGCTTGCTTTTTTTTTCTTGCCTCTGATTGTTGCTCTGAGTGTTGCTATCCCTGTGCTGTTGCAATCCTGGAATTTCCCCGTTGTGGGACTAATAAAGGCTTATCTTATCTTATCTTATCTTATCTTATCTTAGCATAGGTTATGCTAAACCCAGTAGCTCAGACCGAGTTTTACTGATTTTAAAAAGGGGATATTGGAGGTAATGGGACAGTATATTCCCTGGTTATGTGATAAATTAATTGTAATTCATTTCATGAATTACAAAGACAAGGTTAGAAAGGATTAATCATAATTTCATGGTTAAGTGATGTAGAGATAAACAGAGGAATTCATTTAATTGGTTACATGAAAAAAAGGGTATTTCATGTGCTACCAGAGAGATTGTGAGAAAAGAAAAAAAGAACACATGCATGTAAGATGTAAGATGTGAAATGTAAGATATTACTATATTGCTGGATTGTGATAATAGTAATATGAGAGAAGAATTTAAACACTAAGCTATGGTGTTATATAAGAAGGGATTGGAAGACGAATTACTCTAGCTGTAAACAATAATACCGTTATTGTTGTGCAGGCTAGGTTTTTTTGGTTGCCGATCAAGAACCTTCTGGATCCTGGATTCTCTCCGAATGGAGATGGCGAGCCTGACCTGAGACTGAACCGAGATTGATCTGAGATCTAACCAAGATCTCGATTGAAGAGCACCCTTCCTCTCTCCAGTGCCCAGGATTCAAAGTGGTAACAACCCAAGTCGCTGCTTTAAAAGAGGAAAAGAAACCTGAGTCTGGAGATACAAGATATCTTGACTGGTCAAACGACTAACCTGAAAGGACAAACAAACACTGAGCTCAGTAGGACATCTTTGGGGTTTTATTTCATACCGGTCGTTGTTATATTTGTACAGTTGTAAATTGTCTGTATATATTGCTCACTTTATCCCTATAAATAACAACCATTATTGCTCATTTCCTGCCTCTAGCTATTTCATTCCACACTCACTTTAATTCCCTATTGTAACCCTTACGAACCTAGCAACTGGTCTACACTTGATTTAATATCCCTTACAGAGACTTGGTTAGGGCAAGAGGATTATGTTATTTTACATGAATCAACTCCCTCTGGTTATTTAAACTGTCAAAATCCCACATGTTCTGGTCATGGAGGAGGAGTAGCAACAATTTACCATTCCAAATTACTAGTTAATGTAAAGTAAAAAACATGTTATAATTCCTTTGAGGGCCTGGTTCTCAGTATTGGGCACTTTAGAAATTTTAGGTTAAACCCAATTTTATTTGCCATAGTTTATCGTCCCCCATCAACCTACTCAGAATTTTTATCCGAATTTGCTGATTTCTTAGCTGATTTAGTGCTGAAATCTGATAGAATAATTATAGTAGGGGACTTTAATATACATGTGGATGTAGATAGTGACTGCCTTAATGTGGCATTTAATTCAATATTAGACTCGATTGGGTTTTCTCAGAAAGTAGGAAATTCTACTCATTACCTCCACCATACATTGGACCTTGTTCTGACATATGGCATAGAAATAGAAAATCTTGTAGTGTCTCCTCATAACCCTGTACTGTCAGGTCTGTTAACCTTTGATTTTACTATTTCTGACTATTTGGCTCCTAAAGAAAAATATTATTACAGTAGATGCCTCTCAGATGATGCTGTTACCAAATTTATGCAGATTGTTTCCTCTATGCCATGTGTCAACACAACGGAAATAAGCTCTAGACAGCTTGCTCCTTCTGTAATTGATAACATGGTGGATAGTGTTACAGCTTCTCTGCATCAGACTCTAGACTTGGTGGCGCCCTTTAAAAAGAAAAAGTCTAATCAGAGATTTCTAACTCCTTGGTTCAACACAGAAACTCGTAGCTTAAAACAGAAGACTCGTCAATTAGAAAGAAAATGGCGCTCCACTAATTTAGATGAAATCTATCTAGCTTGGAGAAATCATCTTTTAATTTATAAAAAACCTCTTAGAAAAGCTAGAACGAGTTATTACTCTGCATTAATAGAAGAGAACAAGAATAATCCCAGGTTTCTTTTCAGCACTGTAGCCAGGTTGACAAAGAGTCAGGACTCTGTCAATCCTAGCATTCCCTTAGAGCTTACTAGTCAGGACTTTATGAACTTTTTCAATAATAAAATTTCATCCATCAGAGATAAAATCAATCAGATTCTTCCCACAGTTAACTTAAATACTGTAACTACTACAACTCCTTCAATTGATGTCTGTCTTGATGAGTTTACTCCAATCGACCTTTGTGAGTTAGACAAAATAGTTTCCTCATCCAAACCTTCAACTTGTCTTTTAGACCCTATTCCTACCAGGTTATTTAAAGAAGTCTTCCCACTTATTGGTAGCTTTATTCTTCATATAATCAATTCTTCATTAACTTTAGGCCATGTACCGCAGGCTTTTAAAACGGCTGTAATTAAACCCTTACTCAAAAAGCCAACGCTAGATCCAGGAGCTTTAGCTAACTATAGACCAATCTCTAATCTCCCTTTCATTTCAAAAATCTTAGAAAGAGTTGTTGCTATGCAATTATTTGACCACCTGCAGGGAAATGGTTTCTGGGTTTAGAATCCATCATAGTACTGAAACAGCCTTACCGAAGGTCACTAACGACCTCCTCATCGCATCTGATAATGGACTGGTTTCTGTATTTGTCCTTTTAGACCTTAGTGCAGCTTTTGATACTATCGATCATAATATTCTACTTGATAGATAAGAACACTATGTTGGACTTAATGGAACTTCGTTGCAGTGGTTTAGATCTTATTTATCTGATAGGTTCCAGTTTGTTCATGTAAATTATGAGTTTTCTTTCAACTCAAAGCTTAGTCATGGAGTTCCACAGGGATCTGTGCTAGGCCCTACTCTTTTTAGTTTATATATGCTTCCGTTAGGCAACATTATTAGAAAGCACTGTATACATTTTCATTGTTATGCAGATGACACACAATTATACCTGTCAATGAAGCCAGATGATAGTAATCAATTAGCCAAGTTAGAAGCCTGTCTTAAGGAAATCAAAGCTTGGATGACTTGTAATTTCCTGCTATTTAATTCAGATAAGACTGAAGTCATTCTTGTTGGTCAAAAAAACCTTAGAAATTCCTTTCCAAATCAAACTTTCAGTTTGGATGCGGTTACTCTTTCTCTTAATAGCTCTGTGAGGAACCTTGGAATTATTTTTGATCAAGATATGTCCTTCAGTTCACATATTAAATTTGTTTCTAAGACTGCCTTCTATCATTTGCGTAATATTGCCAAGATTAGGAGCATCTTGTCTCAGAGTGATGCTGAGAAACTGATCCACGCTTTTGTTAGCTCGAGATTAGATTATTGTAATTCTTTATTATCAGGCTGTCCTAAAACATCTTTAAAAAGTCTTCAGCTGATCCAAAATGCTGCAGCAAGAGTTTTAACAGGTACTAGAAAGAGAGATCATATCTCTCCGGTTCTGGCCTCCCTTCATTGGCTTCCCATAGAGTTTAGAATTAAGTTTAAAATCCTTCTTCTTACTTACAAAGCTCTAAACAATCAGGCTCCTTTTTATTTAAAAGATCTGATACTACCGTATTATCCTAACAGAGCACTACGTTCCCAAAATGCAGGATTACTTGTAATACCTAGAATCTCCAAAAGTACAATGGGAGGCAGAGCCTTCAGTTATCAAGCTCCTCTCCTGTGGAACCAGCTGCCAATCTGGATTCGGGAGTCAGACTCGATCTCTGTTTTTAAGAATAGGGCTAAAACCTACCTTTTTGATATAGCCTACAATTAGGGAGGGATCATGTGTTTCTGAACCCTCCCTGAGTTATGCTGCTAATAGGTTTAGTCAGCCGGGGGACCTCCAGTAATGCACTGGGCCTCACTCCTTTCCTCACTCTCAATGAAATATTTTTTTTGCTGGTCATTAACATTTGTTTGTTCTCTCCCATAGATTGAGTCCCCATCGTGCTGTTTGCTCTCTACATGTCTGTTCTTTTCATCTTCTCTATCCCCTCACCCCCCAGCCAGTCGCAGCAGATGACTGCCCCTCCCTGAGCCTGGTTCTGCTGGAGGTTTCTTCCTGTTAAAAGGGAGTTTTTCCTCTCCACCGTCGCCAAGTGCTTGCTCACAGGGGATCGCCTGATTGCTGGGGTCTTTCTGCAACTGTGGGGGTTCCCCCTACAGTTGATAGTGCTATGAGATGACTGTTGTTGTGAAATGGCGCTATATAAATAAAGTTGAATTGAATTGAATTGAATTAATTATTTCCCTTACCTAATTAACATAAGGCTAGGGTTACACAAGGATTGACGTCCACCGGGAGACATAGAAAGGGACAGTGTGGGAAAACTCACAGGTGAGTGTTTTTTTAAACTCACACACTGTTTTTTGCTGATGTGTTCCATCACATCGATACTGGGAAAGGTAGATGAGCTAGCGGCTATCTCCCACTACGATAGCATATACCGGGAGTGTAGCCTGTTTCTATTCAAAGAGTCTTGGCTAACTGAATTAGCAGCAGATGCTAACATTGAACTGGAGGGTTTCCACGCGATACGGGCAGACCGAACATCAGACAGTGGCAAAGCAAGGGGCGGTGGAGTGATAATGTATGTTAACAACAACTGGTGCAGACCGGGACATATCACTGTTAAACGACAACACTGCAGCAAAGACATGGAGTTGCTAGATGTTAGCATGCGGCCTACATATCTCTCGAGGGAATACTCACACGTGATCTGCATTGTTATTTATGCAAATCCGACGGCAAACACTGGGACAGCGCGTGACGTCATCCATTCAGTAACTGGCAGGCTTCAGACAGAACACCCAGATGCTCTTCTCCTCATCTCAGGCGATTTCAACCATGTTTCACTGTTTCCCATTCTACCCACGTTTACCCAGTATGTCACATGCCACACTAGAGACAATAAAACACTGGACTTATTCTACGCAAACACTAAGGAGGCGTACACCTCATTACAACTCCCCCCACTCGGGAGATCGGATCACAACTTGGTTCATCTCCGGCCGATGTACAAACCCCTAGTGAACAGACAACCTCCGGCCATGCGCACAGTGAAGTTATGGTCTGAGGAGGTAATGGACACTCTAAAGGGCTGTTTTGAAACCACCGCCTGGGAGCAGCTCTGCGATCCACATGGTGAGGACATCGATGGCCTCACTCACACCATTACGGACTACCTCAGCTTCTGTGTGGACAACACCGTTCCCACCAAGACCATACGGTGTTGCTCAAACAACAAACCCTGGATCAACCCTGAGATAAAAACACTTCTGAGAGAGAAGAAGAGGATCTTCAGGTCGGGGAACAGGGAGATGCTGAAGTCTGTACAGAGGGAACTGAGGAGAAAGATCAGAGAAGGCAAGGACAGCTTCAGGAAGAAGATGGAGGACAAGCTGCAACAGAGCAACATCAGCGGGGTCTGGAGAAACCTTAAAACCATCTCTGGGCTCCAGAATACCTCCCCCCAGGCCACGGGGGGCAGGGAGTGGGCGAACAATCTGAATCTGTTTTTCAATAGGTTTGACCAACCGCCCTCCCCCCTGACTTCACAACAACCACTGCTGCCTCTAAGGACATCAAGTCCTGCTGCCCACTCCCCACTCCACCAACACCCCCCCACTCCCAACACACAGCCCCCCAACCTGACCCTCACTAAGACCCAGGTGAGGATGGAGCTGAGGAAGATCAAGGCGAAGAAGGCGTCGGGAACCGACGGCATCAGCGCAAAGCTCCTCAAGTCCTGTGCAGACCAGCTGTGTGGGATTGTGGAGTATATCTTCAATCTGAGCCTGAAGCTGGGGAGGGTACCACAGCTGTGGAAAACATCTTGTGTGGTACCTGTACCAAAGACTTCCCGCCCCAAAGATCTGAACAGCTACAGACCAGTGGCCTTGATGTCCCACATGATGAAGACCCTGGAGAGACTGCTCCTTGCTCACCTCCGCCCCCTGGTGGGACCAGCGATGGATCCACACCAGTTCGCCTACCAGCATGGCATTGGGGTGGAGGATGCGGTGATCTTCCTCCTTCACCGTTCTCTGTCCCACCTGGAGAAACCTGGGAATGCAGTGAGGATCATGTTCTTTGACTTCTCCAGTGCTTTCAACACCATCCAACCGATGATCCTGAAGGACAAGCTGCTGTGCGCAGGGGTGGACCAGCACCTGTCATCATGGATCCTGGACTACCTCACAAACCGGCCTCAGTTTGTGAGAACCCAGGACTGTGTGTCCGACACGATCATCGGTAGCACGGGGGCCCCCCAGGGAATGGTTTTGGCTCCCTTCCTCTTCACCCTTTATACTGCGGACTTCTCACACAACACAACACACTGCCATCTACAGAAGTTCTCTGACGACTCTGCGATTGTTGGCCTCATCTCCAACAGAGATGAAGCTGAGTACAGAGGGCTTATCCAGGACTTTGTGGACTGGTGCCATCGGAACTGCCTCCAGATCAACGTGAGGAAAACTAAGGAGCTGGTGGTGGACTGCCACAGGCAAGGACAACCCCTCACAGCACCAGTAAATATACAGGGAACAGACATCGAGATGGTGACATCCTTTAAGTACCTGGGTGTTCATCTGAACAATAAACTAGACTGGTCACACAATGCTGACGCACTCTACAAGAAGGGACAGCGCAGGCTGTTTCTACTGAGGAGACTCAGGCCTTTTGGTGTACAAGGGGCGCTGCTGAAGACATTCTATGACACAGTGGTGGCATCAGTCATCACTTTTGGAGTGGTCTGCTGGGGCAGTGGCATTACAGCAGCCAATAGGAAGAGACTGAACAAAGTGATCAAGAAAGCTAGCTCTGTCCTGGGGCAGCGCCTTGACCCAGTGGAGGAGATGGGAGAGAGAAGGATGGTGGCTAAACTGTCATCTCTGCTGGAGTCCGAGTTCCACCCTATGCAGAACATACTGAACGCACTGAGGAGCTCATTTAGCAGCAGACTACATCATCCTAGGTGCACAACCGAGAGGTTTCGCAGGTTCTTCCTACCTACGGCTGTCAGACTGTACAACCTAAGCAGGGCTGCTCGCAGAGATAGCAAAAAGACGTGACAACCTAATAGTATTGAATGCAAAAGACGCAATAGACTTACACAATGGTCCCCTCCGGTATACAACTAGGAAAATACCGGTCGCTATGGAGGGTGAGAATATGTATGGATACATAATCATACCATGTAGGATAACTAAGTAGACGGTTGTGCTGTTTCATTCCATCTAGCTACAATGCTCCGCACTGTGTGTGTGTTTATATATTTACATATTTATTCCATCTAGCAACAATGCTCCACGCTGTGTGTGTGTTTGCTGAAAGGATATATGTTAGAAGGGTCATATTTATATGTACGATTCATTATGTTCACTCTGGGACATTATGGGACACTATGGAATGGTGGGTGGGACAGCACTGTGTATATCTGTGTTGTTTGAGGCTGGTTTTGATGTATGGACTTCATTGTATGTTAGAATGGATGGGTGTTAATGTTGATTTGTAAAAAATATAGTAAATTGTTTACTTGGGGTCTTAAAGGTGGTAATTTGTATAAAATACACATGGGTGTATCTATGGAAAAGAGGAGTTGGAATTAATAAGTGTTCACTTCTTCCTTCTCCCTTTCGAACAGTGTATACTGTAACTTTATTGCATTTGCCAATTGCTTGTTTTTTGTTATATATTTGTGTTCGAAATAAACTATCTATCTGTTAATATATTTACATATTTATTCCATCTAGCTACAATGCTCCGCACTGTGTGTGTTTATATATTTATATATTTATTCCATCTAGCAACAATGCTCCACACTGTGTGTGTTTATATATCTACATATTTATTCCATCTAGCTACAATACTCCGCACTGTATGTTTATATACTCATATATTTATTCCATCCAGCGACAATGCTCCGCACTGTGTTTATACTGTATATTTATATATCTATCCCATCTAGCCACAATGCTCCGCACTGTGTGTCTATATATATATATTTATATTTATATGTACATATGTATACTCGCTGCTCTTGTTTTTTCTCTTGCCTTCTGATAGTTGCTCTGAGTGTTGCTATCCCTGTGCTGTTGCAATCCTGGAATTTCCCCATTATGGGACTAATAAAGGCTTATCTTATCTTATCTTATCCTCACTGTAAACACGGAAGTGAGCATGGTGCAGCAACGTATATGATTGGTTAGACTGAGTGTTGGAGTGCTACTCAGGGACAAGTTTGATTGGCATGGTGCAGCAACGCATATGATTGGTTAGACTGAGTGTTGGAGTGCTACTCAGGGACAAGTTTGATTGGCAAAATTGGTGGAAGTTGACGAGAATTGGCCAAAATTGTGAGAAAGTTGTGGTGATTGGACAAAATTACAAGGTCACTCAAAAGATGCAGCAATGGCCTGATTTTGCATGAATTAGTGCAATCATAACATTGCAAAATCCTGAAGGGACCGTCAAGTGTGAACAAACAGATCAGATTTTTTTTTATAATAGACAAAAGTCTACATTCAATTTGTTTAACTTCTTTGTTTTTCTACAGATGTAATTCCTGATGCCTGAATGATATCATCATTTGAAGACTTCTGAGGACATTAAGTTTCAGGTATGATTGCAATAAGGCCTGAAAAAAGTGTAGAACAAACAAAAAGTAGGGCCCCATTTCTGTCTTTGCCTTGGGCCCCAAATGGACTGGATGGTGCTGGGATTAGTAGCCATTTTTCTAAAATCACATACAGCAGGGAAAATAAGTATTGAACACGTCAACATTTTTCTCATTAAACATATTTCTGGTGGAGCCATTGGCCTGAGATTTTCACCAGATATCAGTAACAACCCAAGTAATCCATACATACAAAGAAATCAAGGTAGCTGTGTTCACAAAACAAGCTATATTAAATAAAGTGGAACGACACAGGGAATAAGTATTGAACACACATGTGAAATTCATTTACTATTTAGTAGAAAAGCCTTTGCTGAAAATAACAGCTTCCAGATGCCTCCTGTATGGAGAAAGTAGGCAGAGGCATTACTCAGGAGTGATTTTAGCCCATTCTTCTGCACAAACTGTCTTCAAATTTTTAAGATTCCGTGGGTGTCTTCTATGGACTCTGATCTTCAGTTTATTCCATAGATTTTCAATTGGATTCAGGTCAGGTGACTGACTGGGCCAATCTAGCTTTAGTTTCCTTCTCTGGAGCCAGTTGAGAGTTTCCTTGGCTGTGAGAGAGGGAAGGGGGTACTTTATGTCAAAATTTGATGGGTTTTGACCTTTGACCGACACGCCCCCTGACCTGACCCTGACCTGACCCATGTAATTAAATGGGGATTATCTCTAATTACATGGGGATTAGTGTGGAGATCGAATGTTAATTATATATTGATTAACAATGAGCTTTGACCTATGGGATTAGTGTGGTAATGGAATGTTAATTGTATATGGATTAAAAATGACCTGACCTGACCCATGACCTGACTCGTCTAATGAATTCATTTTCTATGGGATTTCCATGAGAATGGAATGTTGGTTGATTTAAATTTTAACAAAATAAAATGGTGATAGCACTTTTTCCCATTTCAAGCTGAACAAGTCAGGCTGAACAAGAGGGCACTTAAACATACACACGCACACTCACACACACACTAACACACACACACACACATTCCGAGGAGTACGTTTTCCTCATCCCTACATGCTTTAAAAGCACAGACTCCATGGCAGACATTGACGTTCTCCATCTGCTCAGAAAAATTCTGGAGTACCAGCATGAGAAATGTGTGGGGTCATATTAATCACCCCAGCAAGCGGCACCATGAACCAAAGCTATTGTGTTACTCTGAGATCTTAGGTCATTCCCAAAAGTATCTTTTCAAACCCTCCGTTCACTGGGGTCTATGACCTTGGGCTTAACCAACACACACACACAAACACAAGACACACACACAAGCAAGTAGGTGGTGATGGTGGGAAGTCAGCTTTTCTGCAAACTTTTTCTTTGCCAGCAACTCAAATGTCACAAGATTTGCTTTCAAAGACTTCAAACTTAACGGCCACATTAAATTAGTTATACTTTATTTTTCCAGAGAATATTAAAAGAGCCTTTAGACTTTAGAATCTGTGCATTCTCAGCTTCAACTGGCTACTTGTTTTTTCATGTACTTTTTATTTGTGTATCTGTAGCAAACGCAGCTATCACTGGGGGAATATGGTGGAAGTGATAATAAAAGTTCAGTGCAGCAAGGTTTCATCGGCCACATTAAAATAGTTATACTTTATTTTTCCAGAGAATATTAAAACAGTCTTGAGACTTTAGAGTCTGTGCGTTCTCAGCTTCAATCGGCTACTTGGTTTTTCATGTGCCTTTTATTTGTGTATTTGTAGCAAACGCAGCTATCACTGGGGGAATATGGTGGAAGTGATAATAAGAGTTCGGTTCAGCAAGGTTTCATTTATTTGTTTATTCCCTCTCAAGCATCGTATTAAATAAACTTCCCTCGGAGATTTGTGTAGTCAGCTGGGACACGAGAGTAAGCTCACCACAGTCAGGGGTCACTATGACGGTTCAGTATTAATATATATGTGAGAAAAAAGTCACAAAAACTTGTCTGCATAAGGGTATTTTTCATCTTTGTATTAACAAATGACAGGTTTGCACGGTGCTGATACAAACTCTGACTTTGAAACCAGTAGTTATATTCACACAAACCTGCTTAAGCATGATTGCTTCAACCATTTATTAGTTTGGGTTTATTAGTTTGAAATGTCTAATCAATATATGTATGCAGGAATTACCATAAAACCTCACCAATGTCAAAATTTACCTCAAAATCATACCTAAAACAGGATGAAACTGTTTACTTTTTTGAAAAAGGTTGGTTTAATTTGTGGTGACATTCCCCCTCCTATATAACCCTTTTATATTTTCTGCAGAATATTCAGTGTTTTACCTACACAGCTGTACAAACCAGTAAATAAATGATTTTTTTTGTATGTTTTTATTTTTTTGATTTTGTCCGTATTATGAGGCACAAGTGTGAAACAAAGCAAAACTTTCAACTTAACATAAATATCTATCACAGCTAAGGCCTGAGGTTGACTGATGACATGCACTGGCCTCTCTGTCGCCACCACCACCACATTTCACAAAGGACTAACCTTCGCAACTTAGATTTTTTTTTTAAATTTTGTCCGTATTATGAGGTGCTTGAACAAATAAACTGGAATGATATTAAATTCTCAAGTGTGAAACAAAGCAAAACTTGCAACTTAACGCAACTATCTATCACAGCTAAGGCCTGAGGTTGACCGACGACGTGCGCTGGCCTCTCTGCCGCCACCACTACCACATTTCACAAAGGACTAACCTTCACAATTTAGATTTTTTTTAATTTTGTCTGTATTATGAGGTGCATGGACAAATAAAATGGAATGATTAAATTCTCGAGTGTGAAACAATGCAAAACTTGCAACTTAACCTTCTAACTGTGATGATTTCATGGACAGATCGCATGCCCCTAGTGACATAGTGCAGCACTGCGCCTGTCAACTGATATGACGTGCAGAAACACTGCCCAGCTGTACTGAGGATTTATACTGATTATGCCTGTTCACGGGCAGTGTGGTGGCAGAGTGGTTAGCACTGCGGCAGCACAGCAACTCACCCTTGGCCGGGGGATCCTGGGTTCGATCCCAGCCCCCAACCAAAAGTGATCAGTGTGGAGTTTGCATGCTCTCCCCGTGTCCGTGTGGGTTTACTCCGGGATTTCTCCGGTTTCCTCCCACATGCCAAAAACATGCAAGTTAGGTTAATTGGCATCAAAACTGGGGATTCTAAATTGTCCTTAGGTATGACTGTGAGAGTGAATGGTTGTCTGTCTCTCTGTGTTGGCCTTGCGATGGACTGGTGATCTGTCCAGGGTGTACCCTGCCTCTCGCCCAAAGATGCTGGGATAGGCTCCAGCCTCCCCGCGACTCGAAAAGGATTAAGCGGAAGAAGATGGATGGATGCCTGTTCACAAGGTGGCAGAAACGTGTTGGCTAACACGGAATACACCAAAGAGCAAGAAATGCTTCTTCTTCTTCTTCTTCTACTGTGCGATTAGAAAACAAATATGGCTGCTACCGATCGCTGTGGAGTACTGAAATCACAGACGGAGGAGCATATTCTGGAGCAAATGCTCCCAAATTTGCCAACTATGATTCAAAAAAGAGATTATTTAGCTTATGAAAGTAAATGTTTACATTTACAAACATTTTGTTATAAGAGAGGGGGCACGATGCTCGTTGATTTCACCTGCCCGTGGCTGCAGTGGCACGTGACCAAGGGGACAATCACTCCACCTCCATGCAGTTTTATAAGAAAAATAGTGCCAGAATAAAAGCAAAATTGAGGTGAGATAATTGTAAGAGTGTGTGGATGTGAGAGAAAACCACAAATGCCTGACAAAAGAAAATAGCAACAAGCATGAACAAAGATGCAGCACCTTCGCCAGCAGTAAGTGACGAATGTCTGTGTTTGTTATTGTTTTGCTTACATTGTACTGCATTGTACTGATTTTCTGGTTCATATACTTTGAAGAGAAGATAACAAAATGTCATATTCTACATCTTTCTAATTGACAGTAAGCCATTATCTCTTACCCCTTTCAAGTTATAGCCTTGGAAATCTCTGATATGGCTGCCGTGGCATTATGCATGGCATTCTGCAAATTAGATGTGTAAATTTACTCCTATGTCAAACTTTGGATCACATTCTACATCTTTCTAATTGACAGTAAGCCATTATCTCTTACCCCTTTCAAGTTATAGCTTTGGAAATCTCTGATATGGCTGCCATGGTATTATGCATGGCATTATGCAAATTAGATGTGTAAATTTACTCCTATGTCAAACTTTGGATCACATTCTACATCTTTCTAATTGACAGTAGGCCATTATCTCTTACCACTTTCAAGTTATAGCCTTGGAAATTTCCAATATCTGATCTGAATATTTTCTTGAAAAAAATCTTTACCACTGTTGACTACTAGGGGGTTATGTCACAGTTTGGCGACATACACAGTTAGGAGGTTAACACAAATGTCTATCACAGCACGCTGTAGCGATAGACAGTAGTGATGCCCGATAGATCGGGCATCGTGTTTATAGTTTATTGTTTTTTCCTACCGAAATAAATATTGCATAACCAACTTTGTCTCTACCTTTAAATACCAGGGCTCAACAATTTCTCAGACTGGCGACCTGAGGCCTGAGGTTGTCTGTAAAGTGATTAAGGATCTTTCTGCTTGAAGAATTGTGTTACCAACACATTTTGGCTCCTAGAAAAACACAAACTGAATTCTGAAAATAGCGGTTTAACTAGTATAAATACATTAAAAAAAATATAAGAAAGGGTATCCGGACAGTAAAACATTGTACACAATATTTACCAATGGGTACATTATTTTATTCAGTTTATTTCAAAACTTTATCATTTGCAAATGTATTTACTGCGGCAAATTCTAATTTTAAAAAAAATCCTTTGTCTTTAAAAAAATAAGGCAATGACTTTTACCTTATTTTCCAAGTTTCTAAGTCCGCATTACTCATGGGTTGGTAGAGAGCTAAAGAGTATTTATTGACTTTTAAAAAAGCATTTGATGCATTAGAGCATACCATTTTACCGTCTACATTAGAAGAATGTGGTATAAGAACCCACCAATCTACACAACGAATGCAGGGTCATTCTATCCAATGAACGGACAGGGAGACTCCTCCCCTATAACAGTCTACAGGCGGGCCCCTACAGTCAACCAATGAAACGACAGGGTAGACAGTATTCTTCAGCATCCATAGAACTGATCCGCTTTGTTGCAGAACCCTGGAGGGTAGGTGAAGATAGTTGAGGAGGACTTTCGGTATCCAGGGAGCGTGGATACTGAGGGTTGCAGACAGGGTTGTGGAACCCTGTTGGACATCACGTCCGACGGGTCCACAATTCATTTCAGAACTCTGGTTCACAATAGCCCAGAGCCTGGGGTCAAAATTCACCGCACTACCGCATACAACCCCCAGGCTAACGGGTTATGCGAACGTTTTCATAGGTCGCTTAAAGCAGCGCTCAGAGCTTCGCTCACGGATACAAATTGGGTCAACCGCCTGCCCTGGGTTCTTTTAGGGTTGTGCTCCGCACCTAAGGAGGATTTAGCAGCCTCCCCGGCAGAACTCATATTTTCTCAGCCTCTGCGGATCCCCGGAGAGTTTTTACCGGAAAACCCCACGCCCGAGGCTGATGCGCAAGCACAATTTTTACACAGTACGGAGGCTGTGAGCGTACCGGGCCCAGCCCACCATTGTTTTCCCCACAAATTCATCCCAAAAAGCTTGCAGAACACCAGTTTTATTTTTGTCAGGCACAACGCGCACCGGACCCCGCTGTGCCCATCGTACAATGGACTGTTCAGGGTGTTGGAGCCTGGGGCGAAGCATTTTGAAATGTACTCCTCGCCTTGCCTGCTTCCTTTCCCCACATTGGTGACCCTGAGATGTGCCATGGAGAACAAGCCAAGCACTACCCCGGAGACTACCCGGAGGGAGAGCACCAGTGACGCATGCGCTGTCTCAGTCAAGCTCCCAGACTTCTGGCTTCACAGCCTGACTGCAGGGTTCTTGCATATAGAAGCCCAGTTTACATTCTGCGGGATAACAACAGACGACACAAAATATTACTATGTGGTCACTGCGCTGGATGCGCACGCCATGCAGAAGGTGACAAGCCTGCTCCAGGAGCAGCTGGCCCAAGGGAAATATGAAGCACTCAAGCGGATATTACTCCAACGCTATACCCTGTCTGACAGTGAGAGGGCAGGGAGACTCCTAACACGTTCAAAGTTAGGTGACAGATCAGCCGTGGAGCTCATGGAGAGCATGTTGGTGCCAAGGCGGAAGGATGACAAATCTTTCCTGTTCGCCCACTTGTTCCTCAGGAACCTACCGGCTACAGCGAGGGTGATCCTGGCCAACTCGCCTTGGCTGATTGCCAAGGACTACCGCGCCCTGGCGCAGGAAGCAGACCGCATCATTTTGGTGAGCAGAACTCTCAACGTGCAGGCAATGGCACCGGCATCCATGAGGGACTCCAGCAAGGTTGAAGAGCCGTTGGTGGTAGCCGGGACGGACACCAGGAGACGAAGGAATGGAGAGATCTGTTTCTATCACCACCGTTCTGGCTTGAATGCCCAATGCTGCCTGTCACCATGCCAATTCCAGAAGTCGGGAAGACGATACGTTTGGCATTCAGTAACAGCTGCAACTGCTGACAACAGGAACAAGCTCCTTTATGTCACGGACACACATTCAGGGAGACGGGTTTTGGTGGACTCCGGCTCCCACAAGAGCCTCCTCCTGTCGGTCAGCGCAGACAGGTTGGCAGGAGGCAGCCGTCCCAAGCTCACGGCCACCAGTGGATCCACCGTCAGGATGTTTGGCGAACAGACGCTGATGATATGCTTGCACTGACACAATTTCCAGTGGAACTTTGCGGTAGCTACATGTTCTGCCCCTATTTTAGGTGCAGATTTTTTATGTGCTTATGGGTTATAAGTCGAAGTTGCCAACAGACATTTAGTGGATGCTGTCTCTTTTACCTCCCTGCCTTGCACAGCTCAGGAAGCTGGGTCAACAACACTGGCTAACGTTATAGCTCCAGGAAGTAAGTACCAACATTTACTTGCACAGTCCCCAGCACTCACAACCCCAACTTTTTCGGCTACGGTAACCAAACATGGGGTCGAACATTTTTTTACCACAAAAGGCCCGCCAGTGTTCGCGCGACCTCGGCGCCTGGACACGGCTAAACTGGCCAGCGCGCGCGAGGAGTTTGCCAACTTAGAGCAGTTGGGCATCATCAGGCGCTCCAACAGCTCGTGGGCATCCCCGCTACACATGGTGAGTACGGCCGACGGGTCATGGCAACCGTGCAGTGATTTCTGGCATTTGAACAACACCACAGAACACGATCGGTATCCCATCAGGCACATCCAGGACTTTTCCGTGCACCTGCCCGGGACACGTGTTTTTTCAAAAGTGGATCTAATCTGCAGTTACCACTAGGTCCTGGTGCATGCGGAAGATGTTCCTAAAACGGCAGTAATAACTCCTTTCAGCCTTTTTGAGTTTTTACACATGCCATTCAGATTAAAGGGCATTGCACAGACCTTCCCGAGGATGATGGACTCAGTGCTCCATGACTTGTCCTTTGTTTTTGTCTTAGACGACATTCTGGTGGCTAGCACTTCTGAGGAGGAGCACATCGCCCATCTCAAGACGGTTTTCCAGAGGCTGGAAGTGCACGGGCTTATAGTAAACCTAGCAAAGTGCCAGTTTGAGGTGCCAGTGATTGATTTTTGGGGCCACTGCATTTCGCCCGAGGGCGCGATTCTGCTACCGAACAAGGTGCGCTCTGTGTCGGACTTTATTTCTGCAGACTGTGAGAGCCCTACAGGAGTTTTGGGGAATGATTTGTTTTTATAACCGTTTCCTCCCCCGGGCAGCACAGCTAATGCACCCATTGTATGCCGTGTTTAGGGAAAAGAAGCCCGCTGAAAACATCGACTAGACTCCCAAGTGAGTCCAGACTGTTACAGATGCCAAAACAGAGCTTGCGGATGCCGCATTGCTAACCCACCCAGATCCGTCTGCACGGATAGCGCTCACTACGGACGCATTTGATGTTGCCCCTATGGTGTCTGATGTTGTCATGGGGCAGTGGTGGAGCAGTGCATCTCAGGTTCATGGCAGCCATTCGCATTTTTCAGTCGCACTTTCCGCGACAACGAATGCAAGAGCAGCACGATCGACAGAGAATTGTTGGTTCTCCACCTGGCGACGTGCCATTTCCAGTTTTGGTTAGAGGGGCGCGAGTTCACCGCGTTCATTGACCATAAGCCACTTATGTACGTGATGTCCAAGGTCTCGGAACTGTGGGCAGCCCAGCAGCAACGGCATTTGGCCGCGATCTCGGAGTTTACAACCGACATTCAACACGTTGCCAGTGGGCTGCAGCATGCGTCGCATGCCAGTGGGCCAAAGTGCACAAGCACACCACAGCCCCCCTCAAGCCGTTCCAAATCCCGGCCAGGAGGTTCAGCCACGTCCACGTGAGTTTGGTGGGACCCCTCCCACCATCGCAAGGTTTCACACACCTTTTGACAATCATCGACCGCACTACGCGCTAGCCTGAAGTGATCTTCTACCACATCCACGGAAGTGGCTTGTGCTTTTTTGTCAAGATGGGTTGCATGGCTCGGATTCCCATCGGACATCACTTTCGACAGGGGTCCGCAATTCGTTTTGGAACTCTGCAATGGTCCAGAGCCTGGGGGTCAAAATTCATCATACTACCGTGTACAACCTCCAGGCTAACGGGTTATGCAAGCATTTTCATAGGTTGCTTAAGGCAGCCCTCAGAAAGTCTGAGAATTTTGGTAAAAACAAACCAGTTGGGCCAGGCGGGCGGTAGATTAAAACACAATAAAAAGGAGTTGAAGCACTTATTTTCCATATCTGAAGTTCAAATGAAGAGAAATGCTCAGAGTTCACAGACCGGCTTTTGAAGCGGTTGTGGAAAATGACAGCGAGGCCACCTCTGCATCCACTCAGATGAGGGGTCGCAATGAAGGTGTAATCTGTATGGTAGATCTCCTTCAGGTGAAAGAATTCATCCTGTTGTTGCCACGTTTCAGTCAGAAATAAAAACTCCAGGTTTTCTTTTCCAATCAAATCATTCAGGAAAAATGATTTGTTTGAGGTGGAGCGAGCGTTCAGCAGAGCCATCTTAATCTGTGACGGAAGCACAGCATCATGCCCAGCTGACTGAATGTTGACAGCTGTCAAACAGCGGTAACATGGAGTAGAAATTCTCCAAGGGCGAAGGCGACGGTAGAACAGGTCATACTGGAGCGGTGGCATCAGGTTGCAGTTCTCTTCAGGTGTTTGCACATGGATGGGACACATACAACTTGTGCGTCCCTGTCGGCTTGGGAGGCTGGTGCACCTCAGCCTCACCTGGACGCCGGCTTGTGTTCCATGCCTCCATGGCCTTCTACGCCATGGAGGCAGCAGCAGTAGGCTTCCAAGTGACAGGTCAGCACAAACAAATGGTGAAGCAAAGAAACATTGGCCCCACTTTGCACTGTGTTGTTCCATAGATGCCTTAATTTGCATCAGCATTGTACGATCATAACATAGCTCAGAGGGGTATGTTGAAATGGCTTCAGTTAGACATAGTAGGAATAAAAACACCAGCAGCAAAGGACCAGAAGAGGTCGTACCAGTCAAAGGCACCATTTTTCTTCCTCTTTCCTGTGTGTTTGTGTGTCTCTCTGACAGAATGGTGCAGATAACAGCCAGCAGAGGAAAAGACCAAACCAAGAATGAAGTGAAAGAAATTGTCTGTAGACCCCCGAGACAAGATTTGTCTCGAGACACAAATCTGGGGAAGGGTACAGAAAAATTTCTGCTGCTTTGAAGGTCCCAGTGAGCACAGTGGCCTCCATCATCCGTAAATGGAAGAAGTTTGGAGCCACCAGGACTCTTCCTAGAGCTGGCCGGCCATCTAAACTGAGCGATCGGGGAAGAAGGGCCTTAGTCAGGGAGGTGACCAAGAACTCGATAGTCACTCTGTCAGAGCTCCAGTGTTCCTCTGTGGAGAGACAAGAACCTTCCAGAAGGACAACCATCTCTGCAGCAATCCACCAATCAGGCCTGTATGGTAAGAGTGGCCAGACAGAAGCCACTCCTTAGTAAAAGGTACATGACAGCCCACCTGGAGTTTGCCAAAAGGTACCTGAAGGACTCTCAGATCATGAGAGACAAAATTCTCTGGTCTGATGAGACAAAAATTGAACTCTTTGGCATGAATGCCAGGCATCATGTTTGGACGAAACCAGGCACTGCTTATCACCAGACCAATACCATCCTTACAGTGAAGCATGGTGGTGGCAGCATCATGCTGTGGGGATGTTTTTCAGCAGCAGGAACTGGGAGACTAGTCAGGATAGAGGAAAAGATGAATGCAGCAATGTACAAAGACATCCTGGATGAAAACCTGCTCCAGAGCGCTCTTGACCTCAGACTGGGGTGACAGTTCATCTTTCAGCAGGACAACAGTCCTACGTACATAGCCAAGATATTAAAGGAGGGGCTTCAGTACAACTCTGTGAATGTCCTTGAGTGGCCCAGCCAGAGCCCAGACTTGAATTCAATTGAACATCTCTAGAGAGATCTGAAAATGACTGTGCACCGACGCTTCCCATCCAACCTGTTGGAGCTAGAGAGGTGTTGCAAAGAGGAAAGGGCGAAACTGCCCAACGATAGGTGTGCCAAGCTTGTGGCATCATATTCAAAAAGACTTGAGGCTGTAATTGCTGCCAAAGGGGCATCAACAACATATTGAGCAAAGACTGTGAATACTTATGTGCTTATGTACTGTAATTACTGCACTGTAAAAAAAAACTTTACTGTACTGTATAAAAAACCTTTTTTCACATTGTCATTATGGGGTATTGTGTGTAGAATTTTGAGGGGAAAAAAATAAATTTAATCAATTTTGTAATAAGGCTATAACATAAAATGTGGAAAAAGTCAAGAGCTGTGAATACTTTCCGGATGCACACACTATATATATATATATATACAGTATATATATATATATATATATATATATATATATATATATATATATATATATATATATATATATATATATATATATATATATATATATAAAAGACTATGTGTACTGATCAAAAAACATTTTAATATTTTTTTACATGTCCAAAACAATCATTATGCATCTAAGCACTTGGATGATGAGTCTATTGTGGCCAGTAACGATGTTACCCAGCAATAGTGAATAGCATAACTAGGTTGGTGTCATGTCTCTATCAACCCAGTGGGTCAAGAATAAGTGTGAAACCTAGTCGCCAGGAAGTCATAATGTTGCCTCCATCACCTTTAATTCAAAGTGGAATATATAGTGGATATAAAAAGTCTACACACCCCTGTTCAAATGCCAGGTTTTTGTGATGTAAAAAATGAGACCAAAATAAATCATTTCAAAACTTTTTCCACCATTAATGTGACCTATAACCTGTACAACTCAACTAAAAAACAAACTGAACTCTTTTAAGGGGAAAAATAAAAAATAAAAAACTTACAATAACCTTTCATTCATTTATTTTCTTCCGCTTAATCCTTTTTGGGTCGTGGGGGGGCTGGAGCCTATCCCAGCATCTTTGGGTGAGAGGCAGGGTACACCCTGGACAGATCACCAGTCCATCGCAGGGCCAACACAGAGAGGCAGACAACCATTCACTCTCACAGTCATACCTAAGGACAATTTAGAATCCCCAGTTTGATGCTAATTAACCTAACTTGGATGTTTTTGGCATGTGGGAGGAAACCGGAGAAATCCTGGAGTAAACCCACGCAGACACGGGGAGAACATGCAAACTCCACACAGATCACTGTTGGTCAGGGGCTGGGATCGAACCCAGGATCCCCCAGCCAAGGGTGAGTTGCTGTGCTGCCATAGTGCTAACCACTCCTCCACTGCGCCACCCTACAATAACTTGTTTGCGTAAATATGCACATCCTCTTATAACTGGGGATATGGCTGTGTTCAGAATTAATCTATCACATTCAAACTCATGTTAAATGGGAGTCAGCACACACCTGCCTCCATTTAAAGTGCCTCTGATTGACCCCAAATAAAGTCCAGCTGTTCTAGTAGGCTTTTCCTGACATTTTTGTAGTCACATCTTACAGCACAAGCCATAGTCCACAGAGAGCTTCCAAAGCATCAGAGGTTATCTCATTGTTCAAAGGTATCAGTCAGGAGAAGGGTACAAAAGAATTTCCAAGGCATTAAATATACCATGGAACACAGTGAAGACAGTCATCATGAAGTGGAGAAAATATGGCACAAAAATGACATTACCAAGAACTGGACATCCCTCCAAAATTGATGAAAAGACAAGAAGAAAACTGGTCAGGGACGCTGCCTATATATATTATATCCACTGTATATGTCAAGCCATTCTGCCTTATTTTGACATAAGGGTAGTGTGGTGTGTGTGATATGAGTGTGTGTGGTAGTGCCCGCCCCCTAGGGTGGCGTGAGGTTGGCATAGCCCATCTGTATATAAACCCAGGTTGTTGTAATAAAGTGGGAGTTGGTTGCTGTATGAAGACTCGCCTCCTGCCTGGTCATTTTACAGATATAACATTTGGCGATGAGGATGGGACATGGGAGCGTGCTGGTTGCCTCAGCCATTGGCACCGTTTCTGGAACGCGCGGGAAAGCCGGTGATCCTCTGGCCGGAGTGGAGAGCCTCATTTGAAGAATATACAAGGGCGCTGGGCCTACATAGGCTAGACGGGAGACGACGGCAGGCGCTCCTGGCCCACAGCCTCAACGCGAAGGGCCAAAGGATCCTTGGTACTTTGGGTGGAGCAGACCTCTACGAGGATGCTGTTGAGTGGCTGGCCGGGCACTTTGACAGTCAGACGAGGTCCGTAAGGCTGCAGGTGATGGAGCTCTTGGCGCCAGGAACTGATGGGCTAGCTAGCTGTGGGAAGCTAGCGACCCGCTCTATGCCAGTGGACGGGCTAGCTGATAGGCTAGTTGCACGCCAAGACAAGGATAAGGGCACCAAGCTGGACCTTGAGGCGGGACTGGGACTACAAGTAGAAGAGTCCCCAGTCGCCAAAATCAGTGAGCCAGCCATGGAGCCCAGCTTGACCCGGGACCATGGCGCTGACAGGTCGGACGACGCAGTGTGCGAGAATGGTGGAGAGGTGGTGGAGCAGGAGTCGGCCCCGCTGTTGGAGGCTGTGCAGTGGGAGAGTGGGACCATGCAGGCTCAGGGCTCTGGGGAAGAGCTGCAGCTGGACACAATGGCAGCACAGCGGAGTACCAGACCGAGAGCACTGGATGCAGCGGTGAGGAGCTCGGGTCAGTGAACGAGCCCGGAGAAGGTGATGGTGCGAGCCCCAGAGGTGAGCAGCAGCCGGACATGGATGACAGCGCGGTTCAGGACACGAACTGGTCTGGCGAGCTCGGAGGTGATAGTGACTGGGGCAACGATAACCCAGCAAGGGTAGACCCCAGTGCCAGTGGCCACGTTGCCCTTGGTGTGGGAACCGGACGGAACCGCGGGGTCCCTGTGAGGAAAGCTGCTGAGGCTGGAGGAAAAGAGAGCAGAGCAGAACAAATTGACATGGTTCTGCAGTGAGCCAAACGCCATCATCGGGGTGAGAGTTCGGACCGGGTCGGCAGGACAGCCCGACACAGGAAGGAGGTCCAGAGATGACGTGGTGAGCACAGGAGACCGGGTTGGGTTCACCTGCGGGTCGGCGGCGAGGTCTGGCCCAGACAAGAAAAACAGGTTTTGACGGGTAGAGACATTTTTGCTAGGCAGGGGTGCTTCGACCCTGGGGGGAGGCAGTGGCCAGGCTTATTGATGCCGTGGGGCTGCCCAGGTCCTCCGTGGCTGTATAGAAGATGGTGGCTGCCAAGAGACATTGGTGTTACTTAAAATTTTCTCTTGTGTAAATAATTGTATGTATACACTACCGTTCAAAAGTTTGGGGTCACTTAGAAATTTCCTTATTTTTGAAAGAAAAGCACTGTTTTTTTCAATGAAGATAACTTTAAACTAATCAGAAATACACTCTAATATCTAATATACATTGCTAATGTGGTAAATGACTATTCTAGCTGTAAATGTCTGGTTTTTGGTGTAATATCTACACAGGTGTATAGAGGCCCATTTCCAGCAACTATCACTCCAGTGTTCTAATGGTACAATGTGTTTGCTCATTGCATCAGAAGGCTAATGGATGATTAGAAAACCCTTGTGCAATCATGTTAGCACAGCTGAAAACAGTTTAGCTGGTTAGAGAAGCTATAAAACTGACCTTCCTTTGAGCAGGTTGAGTATCTGGAAAAAATTATTATTTCAAATACAAATCATGATTTCTAACATTGTCAATGTCTTGACTATATTTTCTATTCATTTTACAACTCATGGTGGTAAATAAGTGTGACTTTTCATGGAAAACACAAAATAATTGTATGGGTGACCCCAAACTTTTAAACGGTAGTGTATATGATGCTGGTGTGTATGTGACTGAATGTATGAGTATTATGGGATTATATTGTGCATTTTAAAGAGACGTGGTTCAATTTTGAGTTGTTTTGTGTGAATGTGATAGGTTTGTTCTAATATAATATGTTATTCCCATGTTTGTAGTGTGTGATTCGGGTTCTAAATTTGGTGGTTTTAATGGTGTGTGTGTTTTTCCATTTTTCTAAAGGGGGGAAGAATGTGGTGTATGTGATATGAGTGTGTGTGGAAGTGCCTGCCCCCCTAGGGTGGCGTGAGGTTGGCACAGCCCATCTGTATATAAACCCAGGTTGTTGTAATAAAGTGGGAGTTGGTTGCTGCATGAAGACTCGCCTCCTGCCTGGTCATTTTACAGACATAACAGGTAGATTAGGCTGCCAACGGTTAGCTGGTCTGAGCAGCCGCTGCCGGGATTTCTGACCAACCTCTAGGTCAACCTGCTGTGTACAAACAAAGAAAGGAGTCGTCAGCTTTGCTGTAGGTCAGATGTCCATTTTTGTCTCATTTCTATATATTCTGTCCATCCCCATCATCACGGATCGATAATCTACCAACCTTTGACCATATATTTCATTGACATACATTATTTTAGCTTATTTTTTACAGTTTATTATGTTCTGGACCAAACACCCCATCAATTAGCAGTGATTAGCCACCATTCACATATTTAGTCCTTCACTCATTCAAGGTTGTTTCTGTGGTTAATACACCCCAGGAACCAGTCACATGATATTGACCACTCAAACACACACACAGCTGTGTCTCTGATAATGCTTTACTTGGGCTTTTAAATTAAACTTTTGAGTAATATCTGTTGGTATGTTACTTATTCTGACAACCAAAGCTTAAAGGTAATGTTAGCCTCAAACATGACATCACAATCATAACATGAAACTCAAGGAAATGACGAACGACAGTACGTGGGTGAACTGGGGCACATCAGCATTTAAATATATCACAAAAATAGTTGTTTTCAAGTAGAACTCCTTAATTGTGTGTAAAAATGACACTGCAGTAATTAAACCCCAATGTGTTTTGACTAAAGCACATCAAAAGCATGTCATTAACGCCTCTGGCTGCTGTATCAACATGTGTAAAAAGTATATAATTGGGGTTCTTTCAGTTTTACTTCTTTTAAATTTGTTAACACTTTAATTTTAAGTATCTTTGTAAGTTTTTTTTCTCCCTTTGGTCAAAGTCACGGGAAGCCAAAACAGCCCCTTGTGTCTCCAGAGCTACAGGTTGCAGATCCCTCATATATGGTAACAGAGAAGTTTATTGAGTGGCTTAAATTCAATAAAACAACTCCTAAACAACAATAATGTGAACTTTCATTTCCTTAAGTGTGTCCTGCTCCACACTGATGAGCCACTATAGCTGCTGATATAATATTTATAGCCCGTCATGGACATCTAAATGTGCATCTGAACATCATTAAGCAGGAAATAACCTGTAGCGTATCGCCTGTTATGAAGACTGAATATCAACAGAAGAGACGCTCCAATCTTGCGTCTGTCTTTCCTCTATATTTTTCCCGCCCACACTTCTTAAATGTTTTTGTGGCTTTTTTTTTTTTTCCAGTAAGCTCAGTAAGGACCGTTATGGCTCCGTTAGTCTCGTGTACAAAGCTTCATGGAGAGCTTTAAATCCTGTGGTTTTTCATGTTGCGCAGACTTCAAAACCACAGAAATGCAAGAATCCTCCTGTGTCTATTTACGTCACAGAAATGTTCATTTTTGATCTCCAGCAACTTCATCCACTCCCCACCTGTGATCACAACAGAGGTCAAAACTCAGCAATGTTTACCAAGACCCTTTTTGAGCAATTTTTATTTAAAAAAAATCAGCATGGAACCACAAAAGCTATTTGATCTTCACAATGAAGCATAAACTGCCTTAGAAACTTTAGGAGAGTTTTTTTTTGTTTTTTGTTTTTTTTACTATCTGAAACTTTTTACTCATAAATTTGCAACTTTTTTCTTGTAAATTGTATTTATTTGTTCTCATGAATTTTCAACAATTCTGTAATAAGCAACATTTTTCTCATAAATTTTAAAATTTTTGGTCACATTTTTGACTATTGTCATAACTTTGCAATTTTTTCTCATAAATTTTGAACTTTTTTCTTTTAAATTTACAACCTTTTTCTGGCAGATTGCCAACTTTTTTCCTTGCTAATTCATAATTTTTTTTTCTTTGCTTTGAATGCGCAACTTTTTTTTCTCTTTAAATTTGGAATTTCTTTCTTGCTATTTCTTTAATTTCTTTTTTCAGGCTTTGATAACCTTTTTGAGTACAATTGCAGCTTTTTTCTTAATTTATTTACTAACTTCTTTCATAAATGTTTCATTTTCTTGGTATTTTTTTAACTTTTTTCCCAGTTAGAATAGAATAGAATAGAATAGAATAGACTTTATTGTCATTGTACAGCTGTACAGTACAACAAAATTGTGGGTGCTCCACCAGGCTACTGCACAATTAAGTATGAGATAAGGATTAGATAAAACACCGTTACAGAACACACGATTAAAAACACCACTGGAATAAAAATAGCCCAGGATTATGGAAATATATACAGGTATGGTAGTGGCTACGTAGGTGAAACTATGTACATAAGAGTGCAGAACACACAATTGAGTAAAATGGCCCAAGGATTATGGAAAAATATACATAGTAGTGATTTCAAGGATGGGTCAATACACATGAAAGTGCGGAGTGCAAAGACAGGTGTGTTATTGTGATAACTATAAAGGTCCTCAGTTCTGTGCATGTGAGGGTTCGGAGGAAGGGAGTGGGGCCTCTGACTGTTTGCAGTTCAGAGGGCCCAGGGCAATAAACTGTTTGTCAGTCTGGAGGTGTGGGACCTTGATGATCTGAACCGTTGTCCAGAGAGAAGCAGGTCAAACAGGTAGTGGGTGGGATGTGAGGGATCTCCTGTGATGGCCTTGATCTTTCTGAGACAGGAGAATCGGGAGATGTCTTCCAGGGAGGGCAGAGGGCTGCCGATAATTTTTTGGGCAGTGTTGATGACCCTCTGCACAGCCTTCCTGTTCTCAGCCGTGCAGCCAGCATACCACACACCAAGACAGTAGGTAAGCATGTTCTCCACTGAGCAGCGGTAGAAGGCCAGCAGCAGCTTCTGGTCCAGGTTGTTCTTCCTCAGGACATGGAGGAAGTGCAGCCGCTGCTGTACTTTCTTCACCAGGGCCTTGGTGTTGACAGTCCAGGAGAGGTCAGAGGAGATGGGGGTGCCCAGGAACCTGAAGGTGAGGACGTTTGCCATTTAAGAGGAGGTGGGGGTGGTCCTGTCTGTTCTTCCTGAAGTCCAGTATGAGTTTTTGGGGTTTTTTGGACACTCAGTTTCAGGTTGTTTGCTTGGCACCACAGCAGCAGATTCTCTACCTCTGCCCTGTATGTCTTCTCATTGTCATCGATGATGAGTCCAACCAAGGTGGTGTTGTCCACGTACTTCACAATAACGGTGATTGGGTGGATTGGAATACAGTCAAAGGTGTACAGGGAGTACAGTAGAGGGCTTAGCACACAGCCCTGGGGGGAGCCAGTGCAAAGAGACAGTGTGGAAGAATGGTGGGGGCCAAGTCTGACTGTCTGTTGGTAAGAAAGTTTTTTATCCAGGAGCAGGTAAGGAGTAAACCCAAGTAAAAAGATAAGATGGGCATACAAAAATAAATAAAAATGAAAGAAACAAAATGAAATAAAAAATTAAATGCAGTGATTTACAAATCTCAGAAACCACTCTTTTCTGAAAAATATTAGTTATTCTTGAACTTGATGGCACCAATACCTAGCAAAAGAGTTGGGATAGGGCTAACAAAAGCTCAACAAGTAAGTGGTATTAAAAAGAAATAGGTGGAAGAAGCAAAGAAGTTGCAACTAATTAAGCTAATGTGCACAAATCAGTAATGTGGTTGTGTATAAAAAAAGAGCATATTACAGAGGCAGAGAGTCTTTGATGTAAAGATGAGCAGAGGCTCAGCAATCTGCAAGAAACTCCATCTAAAAATTGTAGAGCAATTTCAGAATAATGTTTCTCAACACAAAAACTAATTAATGTCAGCAAAAGATTCAAAGAATCTGGCAATATCGCTATGTGGTGGACACACAGACATGACCTGTTTTGTGACTCACATTTTAGATCAGAACAAAAGCAGAGCTTCCTTAGTGATTACAGGAAGCTGCAAGAATCTTAGCTTTGGTATGCAAGGCTTGAAACTGTGGTGGGTATAATTAAAGGATTAAAGAAGGGATGCATGGGAGACAGTGGAAGTGATATCATGGAGTGAGGATGCATCGTTACTGTCATTATAATGCAACGTAGTCTGTGATACATGTGACCTGTGAACTGTAGGAGTCCTGATATTTAAGAACGAGAGTTTCCTGTGTGGCTCTCTTTTCTGCTTTCTGCTTTGAGATGATGGTGATGTGAATAAAGCTGACTTGAGAGAGAACTCTGCCTCGTCATTCTCACATCTCCACACTGGTGACCCGAGATGTATCATGCAAGAGGAGAATTCCCCCGGGCCAGCCTCGTCAGGAGCCCCCAGCCAAGCGAATGCCGCCACAGTCCAGCTACTGGACTTCTGGCAGAACAATCCGCGCTCCTGGTTCAACGCGGTTGAGGCGCAGTTCAACCTCCGGTGGATATCGGTAGATGCCACAAAATTCTACCACGTAGTCGCAAAGCTGGACAACAACACGGCCCAGCATGTGGAGAGCCTGATCGATCAGCCGCCGGACAGCGACAAATACGGCACGTTGAAGGCTGCACTCATCCAGCAATTCACCCCCTCGGCGGAGGAGCGTGCAGGGAGGCTCCTGGCGCTGACGGAGTTGAAAAATGACATGCCCGCGAACCTGATGGAGAAGTTGTTGAGGTTGAAAGACTCTGACGACGATCACTTCATTTTCACCCACCTTTTCCTAAGGACTCTACCGTCAGCAGCGAGAGCGACCCTGGCCAGTTCGCCACTGTTGGCCCAACGGGACTACCACGTGCTGGGCCGAGAGGCGCAGCGGATTGTCAACGCCACCAAGCGGCGCGCAGCCACGGCCGCTGCAGCGGAACTCGGTGAGACGACCGGAGACGACAGGGGGCCAGAGACGGCAGTACCAGACTCACCGACGACGGCGGCGGCAGGGGCCAGGGAACGCGGATCGGACGTCCTTTGTTTCTACCATCGCCGTTTCGCAGAGAGGGCACGCAAATGTGTACCACCGTGCCAGTTCAGGCATTCGGGAAACGCCAAGACCGGGGGTCGGTAGCAGCCGCGGCCCTTGGGGAGGAGAACAAGCTGCTCTACTTGTCGGACGCACGCTCGGGGAAGCAGTTCCTCGTCGACACAGGCTCCCAGTTGAGTTTCATCACACCTTCCTACGCGGACAGACTAGCTGGTTCCGGAGGTCCCCGGGTGACAGCAGCAAACGGCTCGGAGATTAAGACCTTTGGTGAGAAGACTCTGCTTCTGTCTCTACACGGCCGTACATTTGAGTGGACTTTTGTTGTAGCAGCAGTAAATTTCAATATGTTGGGGGCTGATTTTTTGTGCTCACATGGTTTGTTGGTTGACCTCGCTAACAGGCGCCTGGTTAATGCATTTTCTTTTGATTCTATCCCCTGTACAGCGCGAGTGGCCCCGCCAACAGCAAAAGCCAATGTCACAGCTGCAAGCGGTAAGTTCCACACACTGCTCACTCAGTTCCCAGCACTCACGGTCCCCACATTTTCGGCAACAGTCGCTAAACACGGGGTGGAGCATTTTATTACCACTACCGGACCGCCCATTTTTGCAAAAGCTCGGCGCTTGGACGCAGTTAAGCTGGCCATAGCGCGCGAGGAGTTCGCCAACCTGGAGAGGTTGGGCATTATCAGGCGTTCAAACAGCCCGTGGGCTTCCCCGCTACACATGGTCCCAAAAGCTGATGGATCATGGCGACCTTGCGGGGATTTCCGCAGGTTAAACAACGCTACAGCGCACGACCGCTACCCAATCCCGCATATCCAGGATTTTTCCGTTCATTTTGCAGGGGCGCGCATTTTTTCTAAAATAGACTTGGTCCGCAGTTACCACCAAGTCCCAGTGCACGCTGAGGACATACCCAAAACAGCAGTAATAACTCCGATTGGCCTATTCAAGTTTTTATGCATGCCATTCGGACTTAAAGGGGCTGCTCAGACGTTCCAACGCATGATGGACGCGGTGCTTTGCGATCTCCCTTTCATGTTCGTCTACTTGGACGATATTTTAGTAGCCAGCGTGTCCGAAGACGAACACGAAAAACACCTGGCCACAGTTTTCCGAAGGTTGGGAGATCACGGGTTAATAATCAACCCAGCGAAGTGTCAGTTCGGGGTGGCGCAGATCGATTTTTTAGGACACCGCATCTCTCCCGAAGGAGCAGTTCCGCTTCCTGACAAAGTGCGTGCGGTGGCAGATTTTCCCCGGCCGCAGACGGTCAGGGCGTTGCAGGAGTTTTTGGGAATGGTGAATTTTTATAACCGTTTTCTCCCCCGTGCAGCGCAACTCATGCAGCCGCTGTATGCCGCGCTCAAAAAAAGAAACCCGCGGATAAGGTCGAGTGGTCCTTGGAGCGGGACCAAGCATTCTCGGAGGTGAAAGCAGCCTTGGCAAAGGCTGCATTGTTGGCACACCCAGACCCAACGGCCCGCATAGCGCTCACCACTGACGCGTCAGATGTAGCCATAGGGGCGGTCATGGAGCAACATGTAGCCGGGGTTTGGCAGCCCCTCGCATTTTTCAGCAGGACCTTGCACGATAGCGAACGTAAATACAGCGCGTTCGACAGGGAGCTGCTGGCTCTCCATTTGGCCATCCGCCACTTTCAGTTCTGGCTAGAAGGACGCTCTTTCACCGCATTCGTTGACCACAAACCGCTAACATTCGCGATGGCCAAGGTTTCTGAACCGTGGTCAGGCCGGCAGCAGAGACAGCTGGCCGCGATATCAGAGTTTACCACTGATATTCGGCATGTGGCGGGCAAACTCAATGTAGTGGCAGATTGCCTCTCGCGCACTGTGGCGGCCCCAGTCAGCGTAGGAGTAGATTACGCAGCCATGGCCGCGGAGCAGGTTGGTGATGCGGATGTGCGCACGCTTCAGTATGGACCAACAGGGTTAAGGCTGGAGAGCAGGGTGCTGTAGGACGGTATGTCCCCCCAATCTGCGATGTCTCCACTGGACGGCCGCGTCCAGTAGTACCGGCCGCGTGGCGCCGCCGCGTTTTTGACTCGGTTCATTCTTTGGCGCACCCTGGAGTGCGCGCGTCGGTCAAAATGGTAGGAGAGAAATTTGTGTGGCCAAGCCTCCGCAAACAAGTTAAAGAGTAGGCAGCAGCCTGCACGGCGTGTCAACGAGCCAAAGTACACAGGCACACGAGGGCTCCTTTGGAGCCGTTTCACATTCCGGCCAAGAGGTTCGATCACGTTCATGTGGACCTCGTGGGCCCCCTCCCGCCATCACAAGGGTGCACACACCTTCTGACAATGGTGGACCGCACCACTCGCAGGCCTGAAGTGGTCCCGCTGGCATCAACCACGGCCGAGGAGGTGGCGCGCGCGTTTTTAACAGCTTGGGTGGCGCGCTTCAGCGTTCCGTCGGACATTACATCTGACAGAGGCCCTCAATTTGTGTCCGAGCTTTGGTCGACAATGGCCCGCAGCCTGGGGGTCACAATTCACCACACAACTGCGTACAATCCGCAGGCTAACGGGTTATGCGAACGTTTTCATAGGTCATTGAAAGCGGCTTTCAGAGCATCACTGACGGGTGCAAATTGGTAGACAAGTTACCGTGGGTGTTATTGGGGTTGCGCTCTGCGCCTAAAGAGGAATTAGAAGCCTCCCCAGCGGAGCTCGTGTTTGCGCAGCCACTCCGGCTGCCTGAAGAGTTTCTCCCAGATAACCCTGCGCCAGACGCCTCCCCGTCTCGGCTGTTGCGGAGTAACATAGAATCAAACACGCTGCCCGGCCCCGCGCACCAGTTTTCCGCGCGTTTTTGTGCCTAAAACCTTGAAGAACGCAGAGTTTGTTTTTGTTAGACACGATGCGCATCGAACCCCGCTGCGACCGCCTTATGACGGACCGTTCAGAGGGCTAGAAACAGGGGACAAGCAGTTTTTGCTAGATTTGGGGGGTAGGAAAGAGAAAGTTGGCATAAACAGACTCAAACCCGCTTTTGTGGTGGCAGATGAGCAAGTGCTGTTGGCGAGGGCCCCGCGGCAAGGTAGACCACCGCGGGGGGCTTCACAGAGTAATGTTTCCCCAGAACACCCACAGGTGCTGACAAAAGGTTTCCACCCCCAGACGGCAAACCCCCAGCGTGACAGCGCCGCAGAGACGTTGAATCCCAGCTACAGCAGATTCGGCAGTAGACTGAAGCCTAGACAGCATGTGGACTGATGTGTATTGATACCATCACGGCATGCATGTTGTTATTCTCTTGTTTGTTCTAAAATGTTGGGGGGGCTTTGTGTGGTGGACACACAGACGTGACCTGTTTTGTGACTCACATTTTAGATCAGAACAAAAGCAGAGCTTCCTTGGTGATTACAGGAAGCTGCAAGAATCTTAGCTTTGGTATGCAAGGCTTTTTTTTTTTTTTTTTTGTTACTTATTTGTACCCGTAGGTAGATTTGGTTTGCAGTCTGGTGACAAGCCACCGGCTGCTGGTCGCTGCGTGCGCGAGCGCCCTAAACCTACATGTTTTTGGTATGTGGGAGGAAACCGGAGAAATCCCGGAGTAAACCCACGCAACACGGGGAGAACATGCAAACTCCACACAGCTCACTGTTGGTCGGGGGCTGGGATCGAATCCACGATCTCATGATCCCCGCGATCCCCCGGCCGAGGGTAAAACTGTGCTGCCACAGTGCTAAACCACTGCGCCACCGTGCTTGAGACTGTGGTGGGTATAATTAAAGGATTAAAGAAGGGATGCATGGGAGACAGTGGAAGTGATATCATGGAGTGAGGACGCATCGTTACTGTCATTATAATGTAACGTAGTCTGTGATACATGTGACCTGTGAACTGTAGGAGTCCTGATATTTAAGGACGA
The DNA here is from genome assembly GCA_020510985.1 of Pholidichthys leucotaenia. Classification (NCBI taxonomy): domain Eukaryota; kingdom Metazoa; phylum Chordata; class Actinopteri; order Cichliformes; family Pholidichthyidae; genus Pholidichthys; species Pholidichthys leucotaenia. Next base: position 336,980,506 of record CM035836.1, read on the forward strand.
GAGTTTCCTGTGTGGCTCTCTTTTCTGCTTTCTGCTTTGAGATGATGGTGATGTGAATGAAGCTGACTTGAGAGAGAACTCTGCCTCGTCATTCTCACATCTCCACAGCTAACATGGATGAAAATTAGTGTTGGATGTTTGTGTTCTTTGGGCCCTCAGGCGACACTGCATTAAAACAGGCATGATTCTATCATGGAAATCACTGCATAGGCTCAGGAATAGGGGGTTTTCACGTGACGTCACAGGTCTGAGTCACGGCCGGCCGCCACCATATTGGCGGTCAAGCGCTGGAGGTCTCTGTGCATGTGCCTATGTAAACAAACCAGTTCTACACGTGTTTTGGTGCCTGTCATCGCTGTTTTCTCGCCGTTATCATGCCGGACACGTGTTGTGCAGTTCACTGCTACAACAGGCGTGGACAAAAGGATCATGTGCACTTCTACAGGATCCCAAGCCAACCAGAAAGGAGAAACTTGTGGCTGGCTGCAATCGGCAGGAAAGACTGGGGGCCAACTGAGTACACTCGCTTGTGCAGAAGAAAGCAACTAAAATAGTAACGCTAGTCCCAGACTGTCACACATACAGTAGGATAATACAGTGTACATGGACATGTAAACATGTACATACTGCTTGTCAATTAATAAAATTTTAGATTTGATAATAAGAAATATTAGCCCTGTGACAATGCAATGGAAGATAATAATTCACAATCTAGTGAAAATTACCAGACAGTGTATACACATAATTATAGTCCCATAGATTCTACAGAGGATATTATATTTTAAAAGTATATCTAGTAATTAGTACACTTACACGTGCAGTGATGAGATGGAGCTCTTTGGCCTTGAGGTGCCAGATCTTAGGTTCATTCACCCATCCTGCCCTGAAGAATTTGAACGCATCCTTGCTCTTGTGAGCACTGAAGTTCTCCAATGAGTAAGGTGAAGGACTGGCAATAAGGTAAATCATCAGATCACTAAATTCAAAGTCTGGCAATGTCACATCTGATGCAGTCAAAGGAGTAAACAGTACACCGGGTGCAGTGTAGGGATCACAACCCCCTAGAATGGCCAATTTCTCCTTGTACCTCTTCAACTCGACTCCAGAGAGATGCCTCGTCTGCTCACTGAGACCATTGTCAGGCTCTGCCATCGTAGTTTATCACCTAACTTATCACACACTTCAGAAAACCTTGCAGGACTCAGCTCTTTGTCATGTATACAAGCCTGGCGGGCGATACGCTTGACCGCCAATATGGCGCACAGTCGGCGTCGCTAGGCGCGCGGGTCACGTGACTGAAACCCCTCTATACTACCAGAAATCACTGTTTGTCAATACAGTTACTGTGCCATCCCCAAATGCTATTTAAAGCTCTATCTTGCCAAGAAGAAGCCAAATGTGATCCACAAATGCCACCCCCTTCTCTGGGTCAAAGGTCATTTAAGATGGACTGAGATAGATTAGAAAACTGTTCTGGGATCAGACCAATTGAAATTTGAAAGTGTTTATGGAAATGATGGATGCCACATCCTCCCAACTAAAGAAGGGAGGGACCATCAGGCTTGTTATCAGCCTGCATCTCTGATAGCATGGGGGTGCATTAGTGCCTTTGGAACTGGCAACCTGAACATCTGAAAAGGTACTATCGTTGCTGAAAGGCATATACAGGTATTAGAACAACATATGCTCTCATCCAGATGATGTCTTTTTCTTCTTTTTCTTTTGGTTGTCCATCGATTATGCAATGGCGATGTCTTCTCTGCTGCCCTACATTAGTTGCTGTATTGGGGATGTTGCTGGTGGCTGCAGTGATGACTCTGTAGGTCAAATGCAGAGGCACACCTGCGCCCACAGGTTGGACAAGGAATACCATCTCCAGGTGGAGGGTTGAGTTGCCACTCATGGAGTTGGCAATCCTCCCTGGCATGCGTCTTTTTCAGGGAAGGCCTTGAATATTTCAGCAAGACAATGTTAAATCACATATAACGTCAATTACAACAACATGGCTTCGTAGTAGAAGAGTCCAGGTGCTGGACTGGCCTAACTATTCTCCAGACGTTTCACCAACTGAAAACATTTAGTGCAATATGAAATACGAAATATGACCAAGAAGACCCAGGACTACTGAGTAGCAAGAATCCTTCATGAGAGAAGAATGAGACAACATTCCCTTCCCAAAGGTCCAAAAACTGGTCTCCACAGTTCCCAAATGTTTATGGACTTTCATCAATTCAATTCAATTCAACTTTATTTATATAGCGCCATTTCACAACAACAGTCATCTCATAGCACTATCAACTGTAGGGGGGACCCCCACAGTTGCAGAAAGACCCCAGCAATCAGGCGATCCCCTGTGAGCAAGCACTTGGCGACGGTGGAGAGGAAAAACTCCCTTTTAACAGGAAGAAACCTCCAGCAGAACCAGGCTCAGGGAGGGGCAGTCATCTGCTGCGACTGGCTGGGGGGTGAGGGGATAGAGAAGAAGAAAAGAACAGACATGTAGAGAGCAAACAGCACGATGGGGACTCAATCTATGGGAGAGAACAAACAAATGTTAATGACCAGCAAAAAAAAAATATTTCATAGAGAGTGAGGAAAGGAGTGAGGCCCAGTGCATTACTGGAGGTCCCCCGGCTGACTAAACCTATTAGCAGCATAACTAAGGGAGGGTTCAGAAACACATGATCCCTCCCTAATTGTAGGCTATATCAAAAAGGTAGGTTTTAGCCCTATTCTTAAAAACAGAGATCGAGTCTGACTCCCGAATCCAGATTGGCAGCTGATTCCACAGGAGAGGAGCTTGATAACTGAAGGCTCTGCCTCCCATTGTACTTTTGGAGATTCTAGGTATTACAAGTAATCCTGCATTTTGGGAGCGTAGTGCTCTGTTAGGATGATACGGTAGTATCAGATCTTTTAAATAAAAAGGAGCCTGATTGTTTAGAGCTTTGTAAGTAAGAAGAAGGATTTTAAACTTAATTCTAAACTCTATGGGAAGCCAATGAAGGGAGGCCAGAACCGGAGAGATATGATCTCTCTTTCTAGTACCTGTTAAAACTCTTGCTGCAGCATTTTGGATCAGCTGAAGACTTTTTAAAGATGTTTTAGGACAGCCTGATAATAAAGAATTACAATAATCTAATCTCGAGCTAACAAAAGCGTGGATCAGCTTCTCAGCATCACTCTGAGACAAGATGCTCCTAATCTTGGCAATATTACGCAAATGATAGAAGGCAGTCTTAGAAACAAATTTAATATGTGAATTGAAGGACAAATCCTGATCAAAAATAACTCCAAGGTTCCTCACAGAGCTATTAAGAGAAAGAGTAACTGCATCCAAACTGAAAGTTTGATTTGGAAAGGAATTTCTAAGGTTTTTTGGACCAACAAGAATGACTTCAGTCTTATCTGAATTTAATAGCAGGAAATTACAAGTCATCCAAGCTTTGATTTCCTTAAGACAGGCTTCTAACTTGACTAATTGATTAGTATCATCTGGCTTCATTGACAGGTATAATTGTGTGTCATCTGCATAACAATGAAAATGTATACAGTGCTTTCTAATAATGTTGCCTAACGGAAGCATATATAAACTAAAAAGAGTAGGGCCTAGCACAGATCCCTGTGGAACTCCATGACTAAGCTTTGAGCTGAAAGAAAACTCATCATTTACATGAACAAACTGGAACCTATCAGATAAATAAGATCTAAACCACTGCAACGAAGTTCCATTAAGTCCAACATAGTGTTCTAATCTATCAAGTAGAATATTATGATCAATAGTATCAAAAGCTGCACTAAGATCTAAAAGGACAAGTACAGAAACTAGTCCATTATCAGATGCAATGAGGAGGTCGTTAGTGACCTTCGCTAAGGCTGTTTCAGTACTATGATGGATTCTAAACCCAGATTGAAACTCTTCAAGTAAACCATTTCCCTGCAGGTGGTCAAATAATTGCGTAGCAACAACTCTTTCTAAGATTTTTGAAATGAAAGGGAGATTAGAGATTGGTCTATAGTTAACTAAAGCTCCTGGATCTAGCGTTGGCTTTTTGAGTAAGGGTTTAATTACAGCCGTTTTAAAAGCCTGCGGTACATGGCCTGAAGTTAATGAAGAATTGATTATATGAAGAATAAAGCTACCAATAAGTGGGAAGACTTCTTTAAATAACCTGGTAGGAATAGGGTCTAAAAGACAAGTTGAAGGTTTGGATGAGGAAACTATTTTGTCTAACTCACAAAGGTCGATTGGAGTAAACTCATCAAGACAGACATCAATAGAAGGAGTTGTAGTAGTTACAGTATTTAAGTTAACTGTGGGAAGAATCTGATTGATTTTATCTCTGATGGATGAAATTTTATTATTGAAAAAGTTCATAAAGTCCTGACTAGTAAGCTCTAAGGGGATGCTAGGATTGACAGAGTCCTGACTCTTTGTCAACCTGGCTACAGTACTGAAAAGAAACCTGGGATTATTCTTGTTCTCTTCTATTAATGCAGAGTAATAACTCGTTCTAGCTTTTCTAAGAGATTTTTTATAAATTAAAAGATGATTTCTCCAAGCTAAATAGATTTCATCTAAATTAGTAGAGCGCCATTTTCTTTCTAATTGACGAGTCTTCTGTTTTAAGCTACGAGTTTCTGTGTTGAACCAAGGAGTTAAAAATCTCTGATTAGACTTTTTCTTTTTTAAGGGGGCCACCAAGTCTAGAGCCTGATGCAGAGAAGCTGAAACACTATCCACCATGTTATCAATTACAGAAGGAGCAAGCTGTCTATTGCTTATTTCCATTGTGTTGACACATGGCATAGAGGAAACAATCTGCATAAATTTGGAAACAGCATCATCTGAGAGGCATCTACTGTGATAATATTTTTCTTTAGGAGCCAAATAGTCAGAAATAGTAAAATCAAAGGTTAACAGACAATGGTCTGACAGTACAGGGTTATGAGGAGACACTACAAGATTTTCTATTTCTATGCCATATGTCAGAACAAGGTCCAATGTATGGTGGAGGTAATGAGTAGAATTTCCTACTTTCTGAGAAAACCCAATCGAGTCTAATATTGAATTAAAAGCCACATTAAGGCAGTCACTATCTACATCCACATGTATATTAAAGTCCCCTACTATAATTATTCTATCAGATTTCAGCACTAAATCAGCTAAGAAATCAGCAAATTCGGATAAAAATTCTGAATAGGTTGATGGGGGACGATAAACTATGGCAAATAAAATTGGGTTTAACCTGAAATTGCTAAAGTGCCCAACACTGAGGACCAGGCCCTCAAAGGAATTATAACATGTTTTTTGCTTTACATTAACTAGTAATTTGGAATGGTAAATTGTTGCTACTCCTCCTCCACGACCAGAACTTCTGGGATTTTGACAGTTTAAATAACCAGAGGGAGTTGATTCATTTAAACCAACATAATCCTCTTGCCCTAACCAAGTCTCTGTAAGGGAAATTAAATCAATCTGATGATCAATTAACAGATCATGGACTAACAGAGACTTGGGAGTTAGAGTTTTTAGGTTTTTTTTTTTCTCTCGGCGCCACACGAGTCGGCTGCCTTTTGCAACAGCGGCTCGATTCCGAGTCTTTTTCCCTTCCTCTCTCTTTTGATCCGTCTTTTTTTTTCACCCCACTTATATCACGGACACACAGATCGTCCTAAATGTCTCCTGAGCCGGTGGACGGAGCCACTGTCTATAGCAGGATACGATACAGCAGAGAACAGCTGCTAGCATTCAACCGCCACCCGGTCCCATTGGAAAAACTCGACATACCGAGTGAACTGAGGCGAAAACGCCGCGGCTGCCGGGCTGGAGTAAGGCGGAGGACAAAAAATATAAGGTACAGACCCTCCCTTCCATCTGTTGTCATGGGAAATGTACGGTCGATACTGGGAAAGTTAGATGAGCTAGCGGCTATCTCCCGTTATGATAGCACATACCGGGAGTGCTCTCTCCTTTTGTTTACTGAGACGTGGCTAACTGAACTAGCAGCAGATGCTAACATTGAGCTGGAGGGTTTTCACATGATACGAGCTGACCGAACACCAGACAGTGGCAAGGCTAGGGGCGGTGGAGTGATCATGTATGTTAACAACAACTGGTGCAGACCGGGACATATCACTGTTAAACAACGACACTGCAGCAAAGACATTGAGTTGCTAGCTGTTAGCATGAGGCCTACATATCTCCCGAGAGAACACTCACACGTGATCTGCATTGTTGTTTATGCAAATCCGACGGCGAACGCTGGGACAGCACGTGACGTCATCCATTCAGTAACCAGCAGGCTGCAGACAGAACACCCAGATGCTCTTCTCCTCATCTCAGGCGATTTCAACCATGTTTCACTGTCTCCCATTCTACCCACGTTCACCCAGTATGTCACATGCCACACTAGAGACAATAAAACACTGGATTTATTCTACGCAAACACTAAGGAGGCGTACACCTCATCACAACTACCCCCACTCGGGAGATCGGATCACAACTTGGTTCATCTCCGGCCGGTGTACAAACCCCTAGTGCACAGACAACCTCCGGCCATGCACACTGTGGAGTTATGGTCTGAGGAGACAATGGACACCCTAAAGGGCTGTTTTGAAGCCACCGCCTGGAAGCAGCTCTGCGATCCACATGGTGAGGACATCGATGGCCTCATTCACACCTTCACGGGCTACCTCAGCTTCTGTGTGGACAAATCCGTTCCCACCAAGACCATACGGCGTCACTCAAACAACAAACCCTGGATCAACCCTGAGATAAAAACACTTCTGAGAGAGAAGAAGAGGATCTTCAGGTCGGGGAACAGGGAGATGCTGAAGTCCGTACAGAGGGAGCTGAGGAGAAAGATCAGAGAAGGCAAGGACAGCTTCAGGAAGAAGATGGAGGACAAGCTGCAACAGAGCGACATCAGCGGGGTCTGGAGAAACCTCAAAACCATCTCGGGGCTCCAGAATACCTCCCCCCAGGCCACAGGGGGCAGGGAGTGGGCGAACAACCTGAATCTGTTTTTCAATAGATTTGACCAACCGCCCTCCCCCCTGACTGCACAACAACCACTGCTGCCTCTAAAGAAATCAAGTCCTGCTGCCCACTCCCCACTCTACCAACACCCCCCCACTCCCAACACACCGCCCCCCATCCTGACCCTGACCAGGACCCAGGTGAGGACGGAGCTGAGGAAGATCAAGGCGAGGAAGGCGCCGGGACCGGACGGCATCAGCGCAAAGCTCCTCAAGTCCTGTGCAGACCAGCTGTGTGGGATTGTGACGTATATCTTCAACATGAGCCTGAAACTGGGGAGGGTACCACAGCTGTGGAAAACATCTTGTGTGGTACCTGTACCAAAAACTTCCCACCCCAAAGACCTGAACAGCTACAGACCGGTGGCCTTGACGTCCCACTTGATGAAGACCCTGGAGAGACTGCTCCTTGCTCACCTCCGCCCCCTGGTGGAACCAGCGATGGATCCACTCCAGTTCGCCTACCAGCATGGCATTGGGGTGGAGGATGCGGTGATCTTCCTCCTTCACCGTTCTCTGTCCCACCTGGAGAAGCCCGGGAATATGGTGAGGATCATGTTCTTTGACTTCTCCAGTGCTTTCAACACCATCCAACCGATGATCCTGAAGGACAAGCTGCTGCGCGCAGGGGTGGACCAGCACCTGTCATCATGGATCCTGGACTACCTCACGAACCGGCCTCAGTTTGTGAGAACCCGGGACTGTGTGTCCGACACGATCATCAGTAGCACGGGGGCCCCCCAGGGAACGGTGCTGGCTCCCTTCCTGTTCACTCTTTATACTGCGGACTTCTCACACAACACAACACACTGCCATCTACAGAAGTTCTCTGATGACTCTGCGATCGTTGGCCTCATCTCCAATGGAGATGAAGCTGAGTACAGAGGGCTTATCCAGGACTTCGTGGACTGGTGCCATCGGAACTGCCTCCAGATCAACGCGAGGAAAACTAAGGAGCTGGTGGTGGACTGCCGCAGGCATGGGCAGCCCCTCACAGTACCAGTAAATATACAGGGAACAGACATCGAGATGGTGACATCCTATAAGTACCTGGGTATTCATCTGAACAATAAACTAGACTGGTCACACAATACTGATGCACTCTACAAGAAGGGACAGCGCAGGCTGTTCCTGCTGAGGAGACTCAGGTCTTTTGGTGTACAAGGGGCGCTGCTGAAGTCATTCTATGACACGGTGGTGGCATCAGCCATCACTTTTGGAGTGGTCTGCTGGGGCAGTGGCATTACTGCAGCCGATAGGAAGAGACTGAACAAACTGATTAAGAAAGCTAGCTCTGTCCTGGGGCAGCGCCTTGATCCGATGGAGGAGATAGGAGAGAGAAGGACGGTGGCTAAACTGTCATCTCTGCTGGAGTCCGAGTTCCACCCTATGCAGGACATACTGAATGCACTGAGGAGCTCATTTAGCAGCAGACTACATCATCCCAGGTGCACAACCGAGAGGTTTCGTAGGTCCTTCCTACCAACGGCTGTCAGACTGTACAACCTAAGCAGGGCTGCTCGCAGAGATAGCAAAAAGACGTAACAAACTAATAGTTTTTTGAATGCAAAAGATGCAATAGACTTACACAATGGTCCTCTCCGGCATACAACTAGGAACATACCGGTCGCTATGGAGGGTGAGAATATGTATGGGCACATAATCATACCATGTAGGATAACTAAGTAGACGGTTATGCTGTTTCATTCCATCTAGCAACAATGCTCTGCACTGTGTGTGTTTATATATTTGCATATTTATTCCATCTAGCTACAATGCTCCGTACTGTGGGTGTTTATATATTTATATATCTACATATTATTCCATCTAGCTACATTGCTCCGCACTGTGTGTGTTTATATACTTGCATATTTATTCCACCTAGCTGCAATGCTCCGTACTGTGGGTGTTTATATATTTACATATTTATTCCATCTAGCTACAATGCTCTGCACTGTGTGTTCATATATTCATATATTTATTCCATCCAGCTACAATGCTCTGCACTGTGTGTCTGTGTGTGTGTGTATATATATATATTTTATAGTAATACGTACATATGTTTATTAGCTGCTCTTGCTTGCTTGTTTTTTTTTTTTTTTTTTTTTTTTTTTTTTTTTTTTTCTTGCCTTCTGATTGTTGCTCTGAGTGTTGCTATCCCTGTGCTGTTGCAATCCTGGAATTTCCCCGTTGTGGGACTAATAAAGGCTTATCTTATCTTATCTTATCTTATCTTAGAGACCTAATATTTAATAAACCACATTTAATTTTTAAATTATGAGGAGGAACAGAGGCCAAATCATTCAATTTAGAGGCTTTATGTTTAATTTGAGTTTTACCAATATTTTGCTTTATCACTTTGGGATGCTTATACATTATATTTTTATTCACTTTGGAGGGAGCAGACAACGATTCTCTGATGGGGAAGACAGGGGCTAAGCTGAGGGGTGGCGGATGAAGAGGAGCTGCAGAGAGGCGTTTAAGACTGTGACTCTGCTTCCTGGTCCCAACTCTGAGTAGTCACGGTTTTGGAAATTTGGATAAAAAAGATGCCAGATTGTTAGATAAATGAGAAGCACCATCCAAAGTGGGATGAATGCTGTCTCGTCTCATAAGACCAGGTTTTCCCCAAAAAGAGCTCCAATTGTCAATGTAGCCCACGTCATTTTTAGGACACCACACAGACAGCCAGCGGTTCAAGGATGACGAGCGACTAAACATGTCATCACTGGTCAGATTGGGGAGGGGCCCAGAGAATACTACAGTGGCAGACATCGTTTTTGCAAACTCACACACCGATTCTATATTAAGTTTTGTGACTTCCGACTGCCGGAGACGGATGTCATTAATGCCGGCGTGAATAACAATTGTGGAGTATTTACAGTTACTTTTAGCCAGCATTTTCAAATTTGACTCGATGTCGCCTGCTCTGGCCCCAGGAATACATTGGACTATGGCCGCTGGAGTCTCTAGGTTCACGTTTCTGACTACAGAGTCGCCAATGATCAGAGTTTTTTCCTCAGCGGGTGTGTCGCTGAGCGGGGAAAAACGATTAGAAACGTGAACAGGTTGGTGGTGAACCGGGGCTTTGCGACTAGGCTTCCTTCTCACCGTCACCCACCCAGTCTCCTCGCTGCTGAGGAGAGCCGGGGAACCGCTGACAGTGGGGCCTAAGCTAGCTAGCTCCGCTGCAGCTAAGGGGCGTCCGTCGAGATTAACTGGCGCAGACGGTGTTTCAATGCAGCGGAGCCGGGATTCCAAATCAGACAACCTCGCCTCGAGCGCCTCAAAAAGACAACATTTATTACATTTACCGTTATCACTAAAAGAGGCAGAGGTGTAGCTAAACATCTGACAGAGAGAGCACACCAGAGGAGGAGAGGAAGGAGAGCTAGTAGCCATAGCTAGTGGCTGGAGAGCAAACCACACAGGCAGACAGCAAAACAGGAAGTGACGATACATTACCACAAGGAAATGACGATCCCCCGAGTCAGGACTCTGTCAATCTGTCAATTAAAACAAGAGAGTTTGCTACATAGTGGTAAATATGATATTAATGGATTAGATGTATATGCCACTTTACATGTCAAGTGACATCTCAAAGTGCTGACAGTGAGTACATTATTCATTCACTCCAAACAGAGATAGTGGTAAGCTACTTCTGTAGCCACAGCTGCCCTGAGGCAGACTTATAGAAATGTGGCAGCCAATTCATGCCAATGGCCTTTCCGAACACTCCCGAACATTTATACACATTCATACCCAATGTCATGGACACTGGAGGCTAGGTGGGGAAAGTGTCTTGCCCAGGGACACAACGGCAGGATGACTAGAGAGAGTTGGATTCAAACCGCCAACCTTCCAGTTATTGGACAAACTGCTCTACCTCCTGATCCACTGGCCCTGTAATAACTCTTTTTAGATGTGTTACTGCCATCAAATTCAAGATGAGCACATTCATTCTGTTAAAAAATTTTTGAGCTTAAATTATTCAAAGTCAAAAATCAGGCGGAAAGTTGGATTTATGTACATTTATTACAAAAATATATAAGGTGTCACCCCAATGACTACTTGGGGGAGAGATTACAAAGCATGGCATTACACACCTAGAATCTCTAAAGCAGGGGTGTCCAACCAGGTGCCATGGAGAGCCAAGACCCTGCAGGTTTTCTCTTCTACCCAGTCTCTTCAGCAGGTGTTTTCACTTATCAGCAATCAGTGGGAAGAAGTTCACAGAAATCTGCTGTTGAAGACACTGGTTGGAGGTAAAACCTGCAGGGTCTTGGCTCTCCATGGCACATGGTTGGACACCCCTGCTCTAAAGGATTCATTTCTTTAGGTCCGATATATATATAGGTAGGAGAAAGGAGAAGGAGGATGAGGATAAGGGAAGGGACAGAACGGGACAGTCCTGATAATCAAAGCTTATGTGGGGAAACGTCACAGATGCTCTGGAGACATGGGGTCGTGGAGACATGCACATGAGGTCCGTAAAACTAACAGAATGTCTATATACCTAATCTCTACCACTGATCTATACAGCCTGAGGAGTTCCTGTGCATTCTTGTGACCCGAAACAGGACATGTCAAAGAGATTATAAGAGTGGCTTAGATCATTCCTTGCGCATGTACTGATCCTGTACTGATCTTCGGCCTGAACTCTCTGAAATTGCTCACAGAAACATGCCAAGAATATATGAACTTATTCCACATGGAATGCACATATAAACATTAAACATGGCATATGAAAGGTATGATACTTCTCAAATATAATAATACATTATTAATATCAATAATAATGTAGATAATATGGAATTGTTCTATCATATCCCCCCTTGATGCTTAATAAAGCATCAGGATTAAAAGAAAAATAACAAAAGTGGTAGTAAAATAAAGTGAATGAATTAATATAAGGATATGTGTAAGAACTTACATGCTGTTATGTGTCTTTGCAAGTTAAAATGTGTGCAGAACATATCAAGAATGAATATGTGTAATGTGATCAAAATTAATCTCAGTGTCAAATAAGAACATAGAAAATACTGTAATATGAAAGCACTAAAAAACAGCCTTAAACCATATTGCAACCTTCAAGTTCCTTAGATTAGTATTTTTCCCCTTTTCACCATGCTCATCATCACAAGAAAAATCTGAAGTTGTAAAAACCATTACCAAGTTTATGATGATACTTCTCCATTAAGAGAAACACTAACTTAATTAGTTTTGTCATTATTGCCTGCAAAGCAATGAAGTTGTGCATATCTGAAGTACTAATATGTACATTTGCATCATTTTCATGGATAGAAGTAAAACAATAACCTCCTATAATAGGGCCTACACCCTTACGGGTGGTAATTAGTAGATCAAGAACCATTCTATCCATTGTTATAATTGTGTAAATGATTGTAGTCTACAATTAAGTGTTTTAATCACTAAGGTATTTGCATCCACTCTCACTCAAAGAAACAGTGAAAAAAAAAACAACTCACTCCTGTACTTTCCATCTGAAATTGCATTCATGCTTCATAAATGGCATCATGTGGTAGAAAAGCATCTCTCTTCACCCTGCCCACCTGCCCTGCCGACATGATGAGGGTACGGTCAGTTGCCAAAACGGGGTACACAGATATGCCCAGTGTCCTGGCCAAATGCGAATACGCCCAATGACTCAATGACCTTTGTCAATGTAGATCCTTGGTTTTCCTTGGTTTTATAACACTTGCTCGCTTCGTTGGTCAAGCAGGGTAGCAGTACAGGGGAGAGACACACTGTAAGCCGTTGCATACTCAGAGAGTGTTAAGCTACTGGAAAGAGAACATCACCATTTCAAAAAGAGGAGTTCCCTGATCAAATTAACCTTGCATTCGCAGAGTAAGGAGTGTCATCATGTTTCTAATCAGTGGAGTGATGTGTTGTGTCAGGTGTGATTCAAAATGAAGCTCGCTGTTATTTCTGTATATAGCCTTTCTTAAGAAACCAAACAGCCTGTAGTAGCTGCATTATTTTAGCAATAAAAGATATTTTGCCTAACTGTTAGTGTTATTAAGGACAACTTAATAACCAATATTAAGTATTACTAGATGATGATGAGGATGATAAGGTAACAACACTAACCACACTTTTCTTTCCCTTGTATTTTTTTCCTTGTCATGATAAACAAATAGCCTGTTTCTCTATTAGCAAAGGTCGTTTCTGGACGCAAACGCCATCAGCTGACACTTGCATAGAGAAACAGTTAACCACTTGCACTCCGGGCAATTTTCCTAAAAATGCCAAAAAAAAACGTGCCCAAAGTAAATCGAAAGCTGTTATTCAACCCTTTGCAGCATCTTCATGGGGTTGGTCTCATTTAAAAGAAAACACTTTGAATTTTTTGGCAAAAAAAACATAATCTCTCTACGTGCTCCGGCCACTGAGTTACAGTCATCTAAACATACTGAACTTGAAGAAAAAAAATTTGGACACAGTGTTTTTTTGGATACAAATGCTTGTAAATAACACACAGCTGTCCGATCCGGCTGGAAAATGCAACAGAAATGTAGAACCAAGTGTTATCCAGCTGAGATCCAAATTTGGTAACAATACCACAAAAAATGAATATTTTACACAGCTTTGTTCTTAGGCTGTTCCCAGGCGTTTTGGAACTGTGCCAAATTGTGCCAAATGGCACAGTTTGGAAAAACGTCTGTAACTTTTGAATGATTCAATGTAGAAGCTTCATTTTAGGCTCAAAGGAAAGGTCACACTCAGGGCTGTGTCTGTGTGTGTGGGGGGGGGGGGGGGTCGTCCCCCCCCCCGCTATCAAGGACAGAGTTCGGCCCTCGCTACATGAGATTACACTCGTTGCATGTTTCCACAGCAACGCTGTCACAGCGGCTCCCCCCTCCCGCTACTGTGTGTGTGTGTGGGGGGGGGGGGTTGTCCTCCCCCCCGCTCGCTAGGGAGGATGGACTTTAGCCATCGCTACACAACGGATTAGCCTTATGTGGTGATGTAGCACAGCAGTGCAGTCACCGCGGCTCCCCCCCCTCGCTGCAGAAGAATAGCGGGGATGGGGGGCGTTCACAGCCTGTACACTGCGAGCAACCCCCTTGTACCGCGGCGCACGAACTTCAGACTTCGTGAACCGCACAGCTGTAATTTACTGATCGGTCAAAAGTCATTTTGGATTACAATTTTCAGGGATAGAGAATAATTTAGCTTATAACACCTTACCTCTTCACAGCAGAGTCTGGGCGAACTTCTCTTTCTCATTGTCAGACGAACGCGACGCTGGTCCACTCTGGTTCTGGTCTCGCGACTCGATCAAAACATAATTCGATTATTGCGGTTTTTTGCTTCCATGATTGCGGTTTTTGGCGAACGATTTTTCAAAACAAATAACAGTAGTAATTAAAAAAAGACTGGCGAAGGCGTGTGTGTCACTCAGCCTTCGTCGTCAGCCTCCGTTGGTCTATAATGACCATGGAAGAAATCATAACGTCTACTCTGCTGGAACCAATACAAAATAAGCACCGCCTGGGGCCGAACATGCCGATCCACGAATGGCACTCCCTGTCACACAGGTTGCATTTGTGGATGGTCTCCATGCTGCTGGGTCTGTGGAGCTCTTCCTGTGTCCTTTTTTGATCCGCTCCAGCAGTCAGTCTTCACCCAGCCTTAAAAAAAAAACAGCTCACGAACTTCTCTGCTTCAATTGGCTCACTGCATTCAAAGCGTTGGGAGGCGGGTCCTCCTTCCTAGGTTTTCATTCATTGGTTCGTCAAGGTTTCAGAAACCCAATTCAAGGCTCTTATTAGTCGAATGAGAGGTCAATCAGATGAACTAATCTGTTTGCGGCTGTGTTTGCAGATTTTTTTTTCAGTGGCGCTTGGAGGGCACACCACCTACACCATCACCATCAATATCCTTATCATGCGTCATGCGCACGAGGGCGCACGAGCGCGCTCTCGTGCGCCCTCGTGCGTCATAGGACGCAGAGACTTGCCCGCCCGCGGAACAACGGCGCGCAAATGGTTAAACAGTCATTTGTTGTTGTTTTTTTCAAATAAGTATACACTTGATATTAAACAGTCTCTTGCTGGGGGTTTCAGGTGGGGTAAAACATTAGCTGCACCCAAGTGCCAAGTCCTTCGCTTCCCATGGCTGTTCAGGTCAGCCAGATAACCTTTGTGCTGTCCTCACCAGGGAGTTTTGGTCCAGTTTCCTTTGATGACCAGATCCCCTGGTTTGCTCAAGAAATGGGTGCACCTCCCACGGTTCCTTCATCACATGGTCCCTCCTGGGAAGGGCAGTATGGATGACATCGCTGTCAGTTGTCATTCTTTGCATATAATCACCCAGAAACCCTTCCTCATCACCTAAGTTAAATGGCTCCAATAACAGGGTTTGTCATTCACAATTTTCCTATTTACTTATTTGTGTATTACACTAATCCTGTAGATAGTTGATGGTAAGCTACAGTGGGGCAAAAAAGTATTTAGTCATCCACCAACTGTGCCAGTTCTCCCACTTAAAAGATGAGAGAAGTCTCCAATTTTCATCATAGGTATACTTCAACTATGAGAGACAAAATGAGGAAAAAAAAATCCAGAAAATCACAATGTCTGATTTTTAAAGAATTTATTTGCTAATTATGGTGGAAAATAAGTATTTGGTCAATAACAAAAGTTCATCTCAATACTTTGTTATATACCCTTTGTTGGCAATGACAGAGGTCAAACGTTTTCTGTAAGTCTTCACAAGGTTTTCACACACTGTTGCTGGTATTTTGGCCCATTCCACCATGCAGATCTCCTCTAGAGCAGTGATGTTTTGGGGCTGTCACTGGGCAACACGGACTTTCAACTCCCTCCAAAGATTTTCTATGGGGTTGAGATCTGGAGACTGACTAGGCCACTCCAGGACCTTGAAATGCTTCTTACGAAGCCACTCCTTCGTTGCCCGGGCGGTGTGTTTGGGATCATTGTCATGCTGAAAGATCCAGCCACGTTTCATCTTCAATGCCCTTGCTGATGGAAGGAGGTTTTCACTCAAAATCTCACGATATATGGCCCCATTCATTCTTTCCTTTACACGGATCAGTCGTCCTGGTCCCTTTGCAGAAAAACAGCCCCAAAGCATGATGTTTCCACCCCCATGCTTCACAGTAGGTATGGTGTTCTTTGGATGCAACTCAGCATTCTTTCTCCTCCAAACACGACAAGTTGAGTTTTTACCAAAAAGTTCTATTTTGGTTTAATCTGACCATATGACATTCTCCCAGTCCTCTTCTGGATCATCCAAATGCTCTCTAGCAAACTTCAGACGGGCCTGGACATGTACTGGCTTAAGCAGGGGGACACGTCTGGCACTGCAGGATTTGAGTCCCTGGCGGCGTAGTGTGTTACTAATGGTAGCCTTTGTTACTTTGGTTCCAGCTCTCTGCAGGTCATTCACTAGGTCCCCCCGTGTGGTTCTGGGATTTTTGCTCACCATTCTCGTGATCATTTTGACCCCACGGGATGAGATCTTGCGTGGAGCCCCAGATCGAGGGAGATTATCAGTGGTCTTGTATGTCTTCCCCTTTCTAATAATTGCTCCCACAGTTGATTTCTTCACACCAAGCTGCTTACCTATTGCAGATTCAGTCTTCCCAGCCTGGTGCAGGTCTACAATTTTGTTTTTGGTGTCCTTTGACAGCTCTTTGGTCTTGGCCATAGTGGAGTTTGGAGTCTGACTGTTTGAGGTTGTGGACAGGTGTCTTTTATGCTGATAACTAGTTCAAACAGGTGCCATTAATACAGGTAACGAGTGGAGGACAGAGGAGCCTCTTAAATAAGAAGTTACAGGTCTGTGAGAGCCAGAAATCTTGCTTGTTTGTAGGTGACCAAATACTTATTTTACCGAGGAATTTACCAATTAATTCATTAAAAATCCTTCAATGTGATTTTCTGGATTTTTTTTCTCATTTTGTCTCTCATAGTTGAGGTATACCTATGATGAAAATTGGAGACCTCTCTCATCTTTTAAGTGGGAGAACTTGCACAATTGGTAGCTGACTAAATACTTTTTTGCCCCACTGTAAGTGGTTTCCTAGGTAAATGTTTGGTACAAATAATTTAGGAACTGCACTTAAATGTCACATGATTTGATTTACAAAGTCTATTCCATTTCCATTATCTAAGTAAATCATTTCAGCTATTTTAAACCTTGATATTATTTCAGTTGAGGGTTTCATTGTCACCATAGCAATATTTAAATTAGTGTAGGGAAAAGCCTTTGTATATTCAATAAGTGTGTAAATAATTTCTAAACATTTTACCTTCATTCTTATTTAGCTCAATGAGATTCATGCAAGGGTTTTGAAAAGACTAAGTTTATGCAGGGAAGATCAAATTATTTTGCTTTGAGCTCCCTAAAGCATTGCTCCCTTAATTGCACAAGAACCTGTATTGTCTTTGTAGTAGATTCTAAATTAAGTCCCACAGTAAACATAAATTCAGCACAAATTGGACTTTTCTTAGACATTTGGAACTTTTCTCATAAATTTGCATGGTTTTCTTCCTTATCAGTTTACCTTGCTTCTTATAAACAAGAAATTGTATTTCTTTTGCAATAATCTGCAGATATTTTCTTAAATAGCTGAAAATTTATTGATGTAACTTTTAACTTCTCCTATTGAATGTTGTGGTTTCATTACCAAGCAATTTCATTTATATTTTTCTCTTCATTATTGATCATTTATTGATTATTTTTATGTATTATCTATTTTTCTGAGGATTGCTAATTATTTTTTTGCTAATTAATTTCTTTGGTACCCCCCTTTTGATGCATGGAGATGCACATGCAGCAAAGTTACAGGGTATTTGCTTGATAGGTAGTGTCTTTTTACTAGAAGGAAGCGTGTTACCACTTTTTATGTGTTACACACAGTTAATTTAGATTAAATTTTGTGAGTAGTATACAGACGTAGACAAAATTGTTGGTACTCCTCTGTTAATGAAAGAAAAACCCACAGTGGTCACAGAAATAACTTGAATCTGACAAAAGTGGTAATAAATAAAAATTCTATGAAAATTAACCAATGAAAATCAGACAGTCCTTTTAAATTGTGGTTCAACAGAATTATTTTAAAAAACAAACTCATGAAACAGGCCTGGACAAAAATGATGGTACCCTTAACTTAATATTTTGTTGCACAACCTTTTGAGGCAATCACTGCAATCAAATGATTTCTGTAACTGTCAATGAGGCTTCTGCACCTCTCAGCAGGTATTTTGGCCCACTCCTCATGAGCAAACTGCTCCAGTTGTCTCAGGTTTGAAGGGTGCCTTCTCCAGATGGCATGTTTCAGCTCCTTCCACAGATGTTCAATAGGATTTAGATCAGGGCTCATAGAAGGCCACTTTAGAATAGTCCAATGTTTTGCTCTTAGCCATTCTTGGGTGTTTCTAGCTGTGTGTTTTGGGTCATTATCCTGTTGCAAGACCCATGACCTGCAACTGAGACCAAGCTGTCTGACACTGGGCAGCACATTTCTCTCTAGAATACCTTGATAGTCTTGAGATTTCATTGTACCCTGCACAGATTCAAGACACCCTGTGCCAGATGCAGCAAAGCAGCCCCAGAACATAACAGAACCCCCTCCATGTTTCACAGTAGGGACAGTGTTCTTTTCTTGGTATGCTTCATTTTTGCGTCTGTGAACATAGAGCTGATGTGCCTTGCCAAAAAGTTCCAGTTTTGTCTCGTCTGTCCATAGGACATTCTCCCAGAAGCTTTGTGGCTTGTCAACATGCAGTTTGGCAAATTCCAGTCTGGCTTTTTTATGATTTATTTTCAACAGTGGTGTCCTCCTTGGTCGTCTCCCATGAAGTCCACTTTGGCTCAAACAACGACGGATGGTGCAATCTGACACTGATGTACCTTGACCTTGGAGTTTACCTTGAATGTTTTTAGAGGTTGTTCTGGGCTCTTTTGTTACCATTTGTATTATCCGTCTCCTCCTGCGGCCACGTCCAGGGAGGTTGGCTGCAGTCCCGTGGATCTTAAATTTCTGAATAATATGTGCAACTGTAGTCACAGGAACATTAAGCTGCTTGGAGATGGTCTTATAGCCTTTACCTTTAACATGCTTGTCTATAATTTTCTTTCTAATCTCCTGAGACAACTCTCTCCTTTGCTTCCTCTAGTCCATGTTTAGTGTTGTACACACCATGACAACAAACAGCACAGTGACTAATTGTCACCCTTTAAATAGGCTGACTGACTGATTACAAGTTTGTAGACACCTGTGATGTTAATTAGAGGACACATCTTGGTTGAACATGTCCCTATGATCACATTATTTTCAATCTTTTCTAGGGGTACCATCATTTTTGTCCAGGCCTGTTTCATGAGTTTGTTTTTTAAAATAAGTCTGTTGAACCACAATTCAAAAGCACTGTGTGATTTTCATTGGTTAATTTTCATAGAATTTTTTATTTATTACCACTTTTGTCAGATTCAAGTTATTTCTGTGACCATTGTGGGTTTTTCTTTCATTAACAGAGGGGTACTAACAATTTTGTCCACGTCTGTAGCTCCTTCAAAATGAGGTTTCAGTAGTCATAGTTTCTTCTGTGCGTGTCATCTCTTGACTTAGTCTAAAAAGTAATATAGCTGTCTGTGCAGATTTGATGTGATTTAGCATTTAAAGCGGCCATTCTGAGTTAGTCACTTAGACCACATCTGTCTGTTCAATTGAACACAGACAGATTGAATTTGTGTAAGTGAATCCTTGTGAAAGGTTGTGTCACACTCGTTCAGTGAATGGAAAGGTGGACATATTGCCTAATTAGAATTTGGCTTAATTTTGTATAAGGAATGCCTTATTTTATATATTCCTTGGTAAATTATGGGGTGGACTGTAGTCCCGATGCCCAGCTCGGCCACAACTAAGAACCGGGAGCACAGAAAACACATTCCTTATTACTGTCACGTTTCTGAAATGTGATATTGTCACACCATTATGTGGCGAGTGGCATCAGATGTATCTTGCAGTGTGAAGTCATATGAACACTACATTTTTAAAGTCAGAGCCATTTAAATTGTTATGCTTTATGTCACTTGCAATGTCATTTGTTCTACTTAGCTTCAAAAAATGCTTGTCAACTGAGAGGTCCTTTCCCCTGTGGTCACTGTCGCCCCCTCCAGCCAATGAGCCCGTCACCCACACACTGTCCGGCCCCCTCACATCTCCCACAAAGATCAAATCTTGGTGCCATCCTGCAAAGAAAAATTTGGGGAAACCTCACAGCTTTCCTGTCCTTACGACAGTATTTACATCAACAGGAGTGCAAATTTTATCACCTCATAAATTGATTTTACTAATGTTCCAGTTGTCATCATTATTTTTGTGTCCCTTAAATGTTTATCCCAGTTGTTTATCCCACTGTTTATTATAACGTGTAATGTTAAGAAACACAAGTGAATTATTGTTTTTTTATTATTTTATTACATGTTGCATATGTCACCAAGGATTTATTAAATTGAAAGGTAATGGTGATGTTATGATTCCTTTTTAATCTGGCAAATCTAATTCCTGGTGAAAGCTTAAAAATTTTGTGAATGCTTTCCCTTTCCTGTTGAAAAACAAAGAATGAAGAATAGCAGAAAAGCCTTTAAATTACACCTAAAGCTTCCACAATTTGAATGTGTTTTTGCTGTTCACAACAAGTATTCGCTAAATATTCTGTGAATCAGTAAATGTTTTACCAACTGACATGGGTAATCACTAGTATAGGATTATGTTTAAACAAAAGTGTCATATGTTAGAAGCCTTAAACCAATGCAGCATTTAGAATTAGTAACTGCAGGTGCAGGCCTAATCTCTTGTTTTCAGGAATTTATGGCACAGGACCACAATCTGTGGTTTGTTTGTTTGTTTGTTTGTTTGTTTGTTTGTTTGTTTGTTTGTTTGTCCTAAAACCCATCAGATCTTGAGCGTCCTTTTTATTACAAACATCTGAGTCCTTTGAAGGCGGATTCTGTCTGTTTACTGTTACCTTATCTTGGTCAGTCTGATACAACTCTTTTTGGCTGACTCCATCTACCACTAATCAGTCTGAGTTTACCACTGAAATTAAATTCCCTTTCTCCATTTTGGCAGAAATCTTGTGCTATTTCTGTCTTTTCTGTTCATAAATTTACCATCTCCTGATAATACAAAAATTTCATGGTTATCTTGCTGTGTTCTGCAATCCTTACAGCAAAATAAACTATTATTTATTTTTCCCTTTCTTCTACATGGACAGACTGAGGAGCAAAATATAAATAAGATTGCATATGCCATGTATTAAAAAGTGAGTTTAGTGTTATTGAAACAAAGCAACAATACAACATAGAATTACCAAAACCTGTGTTTGATAGTCAGTAGACTCTGGCAAATCACATGCACAAACACAGTAATCATCAACCTCTTCTGTGCTTTGAATCATGTAATATAATGTGTACACAAAGCCTTCAGTGATTAGGCATTATTAGGTGACAGTATGATATTGTAATATTCAGTTAATTTCATCATTGTCATGCTGGTAGCATTGATTAAGATGCAAGCAATTGTACTTAACTTAGATGTTCTATGTGCCTGTGGTCTCGACGAGGGAGGCACGGACAGTGGCGAGAGAGAGGCTCCCAGAGGCTGGTTGTTTTGGCGACAACGGGGAAATCGTTAGTCCTGCGTCCTGTAAAGTTCACTGTTATGCTTCAGTCAGAGAAATAAGGCAATTGAGTCAATAAAAGTCAGTGATACGTCAAAAAATTGAAAAAAGTAGCTCAATGTTTTTCATTTTCCAAAGAAAAACTGGAGGAAATGAAAATATTGGCTTTAAAAATATGTAAGTGGTTTATCACGTACGCAACATTAGAGTCAAAGCCCACAAAATTAGACTGAAAAAAGTAAAACCCCAAAACTTTGCAAAAATACCCATATATAGATCCTTTTTTTTCTCTTACACTCCTCTTTCTCCTCTTCTCACTGAAACACAAGAGCCCACACATACACCACACATACACACATGCAGCGCAGTTCTGTTATCTCTCCAAGGTTACTTTTGGGCAGCTGTTTAGCAGAGTAACAGAACAATAGCCTTAAAACAAGCTTGAAATGGCAACCCCAAAAAATGCTTAGAAAAGCAAATGTGGCAACCCATCGTTCTCTTTTTTTTTTCTTCTCTCTACCGCAATGAAAACACAATAGAATTTCTCACCCAAAGGTATAATTTGCAAACATCCACAATTTTAATCCTTTCCCAAAAGGATAATAAGTAATTAACCAACTCTTTTATGCTCCACAAATGAATGAATGAATGAATTTTATTTATTTCGGATAGTACATTACAGGTTAAAAGAAACTGTATAATATAACAACAAGGTCAAATTAGACAAAGACTCCTTCTACTATACAATTCCACGTGAGTTATCCGAAATGGGTGATGGCTGAAGCCGCAGCTTATATTGCCCACCCATATTCCATCCAAGAATTCAAAGGAGAAAAAAGAGAAAACAAGACAAGAGCGATTACAATTTAAAACAAGGCTAAGACAAAATGTGACTGAGAGAAAAAGAAAACTGAGCTAGTCTAAGTTAAGCGGTTACTATTCAAAAACAAATCTAAGACATAGTGTCACAGAGAAAAAAAGAAAAAAAGAAAAACTAG
Source organism: Pholidichthys leucotaenia (assembly GCA_020510985.1). Lineage (NCBI taxonomy): Eukaryota > Metazoa > Chordata > Actinopteri > Cichliformes > Pholidichthyidae > Pholidichthys > Pholidichthys leucotaenia. Next base: position 337,003,226 of record CM035836.1, read on the forward strand.
GCTACAACACAACACAGGCTGGAAATGTCAATCCTTATGTGAGTTTACATGTCATCTTGTAAATATGTTTGGAGTATTTCTTCCTTTAGTTTTTGTTTAAATTGTCCAAGCTTTGTACATGATTTTAATTCAGGTCCAAAATCGTTCCATAATCTTACTCCTTGCACTGAAATACAGTGTTGCTTGGTGGTTGTTCTCACTGTAGGCTTTTGAAATATACATGTTCCTCTGAAGTGATATCGTTTCTCCCTTGTTTGGAACAACTTTTGGATATTTGCGGGCAGTGAAAGATTCTTCACTTTGAACATTATTATTGCGGTTTTAAAGTCAATCAGATCTTTCAACTTGAGAGTTTTTTGTTTAAGAAAAAGTGGGTTTGTTGGTTCCCTGTAAGCTGCTTTGTTGATTATTCTAATAGCTCTCTTTTGAAGCATAAAGAGTGGATATATGTTTGTTTTATATGTATTTCCCCATACTTCATTACAATATGTCATGTATGGGAGTATTAATGAATGGTACAAGGTGTATAGTGTGGGTTGATTCAGCAAATTTTTCACTCTGTGTAATATTGCAATTGATTTGGATACTTTACCTTTTATATAATTAATATGTGGCTTCCAACACAGTTTGTTATCAATTATTACTCCAAGGAATTTAGTTTCGGATACCCTTTCAATCTCTACACCATTTACACTGAGTTTGGGTACTGGGTAGTTGTGATGGTTGTTAAAGACTATAAATTTTGTCTTGCTTAAATTGAGCGTTAATTTGTTTGAATCAAACCACAGTTTCAGCTTTCCTAATTCCTTTCCGAGTGTATCCAGAAGTTGTTCCAAATTGTTTCCAAATTGATTAGTGTCATCAGCAAACAATATTAAGTCCATTTTTTCTGAAACTTTACATATATCATTTATATACATATTGAATAATAATGGTCCCAAAACTGAACCCTGTGGGACTCCACAGGTGACCTTCAGTAACTCTGAGTTTTTGCTGTTAACACATGCAAACTGATATCTATTCTTTAAGTAACTACTTAACCAGGACAGTGCTACCCCTCTGATACCACAATTTTGTAGTTTCTTTAATAATAGATTGTGATCTACTGTATCAAATGCTTTTTTAAGATCCAGGAATACTCCAACTGAATACTCTTTATTTTCAATGGCTGTTGATATTTTTTCTGTAAATTCCATTAAGGCATATGCTGTTGTCCTTTTGTGTCTGAACCCATATTGCTGCTCACACAATAAATCATTCTTCAGTATGAAGTTGTCAATTCTCTCATAGAATATTTTTTCAAGTATCTTGGAAAATTGCGGTAATAGTGAAATTGGTCTGTAGTTGGAGAGTTCCCCTCTGTCGCCTGTCTTGTAAATCGGAATTACTTTAGCTATTTTCATTGCATTGGGAAATATACCTGATGGGAGAGACAGGTTACAGATATACGTCAGTGGTTTCACTATGCATTCGATAACAGTTTTGACTAGTAGCATGTCAATACCATCGCAGTCAGTAGATGTTTTACTTTTGAACGATTTAACAATTTCAATGACCTCTCTTTCGTCTGTGTTCTTTATGAAGATGGTGTCTTTTACAGCAGTGTTATTGCATATTGTATCACCTGTAGGCGCCGTAGTGGGTATTTCTCGGGCCAGTTTAGGTCCAATGTTAACAAAAAAATTATTAAATTCATCTGCAGGTGAAGCTATATTCACATTCGGAGTCGATTTATTATTTTTTGGAATATTAGTTGGGTAGCTAGTATTTCTGCTTTTATTTCCAAGGATACTGTTGATTATTGTCCATGTATTTTTAATATTGTCTTTGTTTTTTTTCCAGTTCTTTACTGTAATAGTCTCTTTTACTGCATCTTATTATATATGTTAACTTATTTTTGTATGTTTTATACCGTTGCTCTGCTTCTTTTGTCCTTTTCTTTATGAAAGCTTTATATAATAAATTTTTCTTTTTACACGCCTTTTGTAGTCCTTTGGTTAACCATGGTTTGTCAGCAAATTTGTGTTTAAGCTTTTTTTTTAACTAATGGGCAGTTTTTTTCAGTGGTTACAATGTTTATAAATGTGTCATAGGCTTCATTTACATCTGATACATAGACTTCTGTCCAGTCTTGCTTCAGCAAGTCCTCTTTAAAAGAACTGATTGCGTTTGGTGATTTGTGTCTGAACGATTTTGAGATTTTTTCTGGGTTGGGCCCCGTGTGGCCATGGATAAGTGCAAAGATTGGCAAGTGGTCGCTTATATCATTTATCAATAATCCACTTTCTATTTTCTTATCGAGAACATTGACAAACAGGTTGTCAATAAGTGTAGCAGAGTGAACTGTGATTCTACTGGAATACCAGAAAAAATCGCAAACAACAATTTTACAACCCGTTCTTTCCGCCTCCGCGGAGAACTCTTACTTTTTTACACTGGAGCAGATTACACAGAGACAAAACAAATCAGACTGCTGTAACTTTTTTCCAGCGCTTCAACAAATTCTCAAAATAAAATCTACCACTATTTCAATGGTCACGTAACCCCTCCACTGTGTGCCGAAAGCCCCAGTAAGACCTCCTCCCCCAGTATCTTGCAATAGCTCATCGTAGCGGGGGAAATCCCATGGGCGAAAACATCCGTGGTTAAAAGAGCATGAATCTTTCCCTTTTTTCTTTGCATGCAACTTCCGGCACCTCCACTGCACTGACAGGGTGCAGAGGACAGTGGACCCTGGGAGCCTCCCCGGGTCTTGCGATAACGTTCACCATTGCAGAGGAAAATCTCGTTCCTCCCAAGGGATTATTGCGATATCGCTCACCGTAGGCAGGAATGACCCAGCGATCAAGCTGTATTAATGCACCCAAACAGCATCCGCAATGTTCAATCAGTCCAGGTAATCTCATTATCTTTTATCCATAAACAACAACAACAAATGTATTTACATCCAAGCCACTTGTAGGATTCTCAGATCCGTCACCCAGTCAGTTCCAGTGCCCAGGCTTGAAATGCCTTCACTACAGTAACACTGTCTTTTTTTTTTTTCACTCAGCCTGGAAAGGTCTTTTTATCAGCTGTGCCGGAAAGATGGAGATATGTGGATCCGCTGTTCGGAGCGCCAAAATGTTAGAATAATTTTGAGCTTAAATTATTCAAAGTCAAAAAATCAGGCGGAAAGTTAGATTTATGTACATTTATTACAAAAATATGTAAGGTGTCACCCCAATAGCCACTTGGGGGAGAGATTACAAAGCATGGCATTACACACCTAGAATCTCTAAAGGATTCATTTCTTTAGGTCTGATATATATAGGTAGGAGAAAGGAGAGGGAAGATGAGGATAAGGGAAGGGACAGAACGCGGCAGTCCTGATAATCAAAGCTTATCCGGGGAAACGTCACAGACACTCTAGAGACATGGGGTCCTGGAGACATGCACATGAGGTCCATAAAACTAACAGAATGTCTATATACCTAATCTCTACCACTGATCTATACAGCCTGAGGAGTTTCTGTGCATTCCTGTGACCCGAAACAGGACATGTCAAAGAGATTATAAGAGTGGCTTAGATCATTTTTTGTGCATGTACTGATCCTGTACTGATCTTCGGTCTGAACTCTCTGAAATTGCTCACAGAAACATGCCAAGAATATATGAACTTATTCCACATGGAATGCACATATAAACATTAAACATGGCATATGAAAGGTATGATACTTCTCAAATATAATAATACATTATTAATAACAATAATAATGTAGATAATATGGAATTTTTCTATCACATTCATTCATTCATTCATTCATTCATCTTCAACCACTTAATCCTTTTTGGGGGCGGGGCTAATATTTTTCATTAAATAGTAAGATGTCTCATTTTCAACATTAAATGTGTTCTACTGTGAGTAAAATTGTGGTTTATGAGATTTGCCGATTATTACATTCTGTTTATATTTAGATATTGAACAACGTCACTTTTTCAGTTAAACTCATGGATTGTATTGTGTCTCAGGGCTCTTTGGATCACTGATATCAATCTCAGACACCTATCATAATTAGTTTGCCAGGTGAGCCCAATTAAAGGAAAACTACTTAAGAAGAATGTTCCACATTATTAAGCATGCCACAGGTTTCAAGCAATATGGGAAAGAAAAAAGATCTCTCTGCTGCTGAAAAGTGTCAAACAGTGCAATGCCTTGGACAAGGAATGAAAACATTAGAGATTTCATGAAAACTTAGAAATGATCATCGTACTGTGAAGAAATTTGTGGCTGATTCAGAGCACCTATGGGTTTCTGCAAATAAAGGAATAAGATAAGATAAGATAAGATAAGCCTTTATTAGTCCCACAATGGGGAAATTCCAGGATTGCAACAGCACAGGGATAGCAACACTCAGAGCAACAATCAGAAGGCAAGAGAAAAAAAAAAAAAAAAGAGCAGCAAGTATACATATGTACATATAAATATAAATATATATACACTACCGTTCAAAAGTTTGGGGTCACCCAGACAATTATTTTGTGTTTTCCATGAAAAGTCACACTTATTTACCACCATGAGTTGTAAAATGAATAGAAAATATGGTCAAGACATTGACAAGGTTAGAAATAATGAATTGTATTTGAAATAATAATTTTTTCCAGATACTCAACCTGCTCAAAGGAAGGTCAGTTTTATAGCTTTTCTAACCAGCTAAACTGTTTTCAGCTGTGCTAACATGATTGCACAAGGGTTTTCTAATCATTCATTTGCCTTCTGACGCAGTGAGCAAACACATTGTACCATTAGAACACTAGAGTGATAGTTGCTGGAAATGGGCCTCTATACACCTATGTAGATATTGCACAAAAAAACAGACATTTGCAGCTAGAATAGTCATTTACCACATTAGCAATGTATATTAGATATTAGAGTGTATTTCTGATTAGATTAAAGTTATCTTCACTGAATAAAACAGTGCTTTTCTTTCAAAAATAAGGAAATTTCTAAGTGACCCCAAACTTTTGAACGGTAGTGTATATATATATATATATATATATACAGTATATATACAGTATACTGTATATATATATATATATATATATATATATATATATATATATATATATAGACACACAGTGCGGAGCATTGTAGCTGGATGGAATTAATATATGAGTATATAAACACACAGTGCGGAGTATTGTAGCTAGATGGAATAAATATGTAAATATATAAACACACACAGTGCGGAGCATTGTAGCTAGATGGAATAATATGTAGATATATAAACACAGTGCGGAGCATTGTAGCTAGATGGAATAAATATATAGATATATAAACACACCCAGTGCGGAGCATTGTAGCTAGATGGAATAAATATGTAAATATATAAGCACACACAGTGCAGTGCATTGTTGCTAGATGGGATGAAACAGCACAACCGTCTACTTAGTTATCCTACATGGTATGATTATGTACCCATACATATTCTCACCCTCCATAGCGACCGGTATTTTCTTAGTTGTATGCCGGAGGGGACCATTGTATAAGTCTATTGCGTCTTTTGCATTCAAAACTATTAGGTTGTCACGTCTTTTTGCTATCTCTGCGAGCAGCCCTGCTTTGGTTGTACAGTCTGACAGCCGTTGTACAGTCTGACAGCCTTCCTACCGACAGGTAGGAAGGACCTGCGAAACCTCTCGGTTGTGCACCTAGGATGATGTAGTCTGCTGCTAAATGAGCTCCTCAGTGCATTCAGTATGTCCTGCATAGGGTGGAACTCGGCCTCCAGCAGAGATGACAGTTTAGCCACCGTCCTTCTCTCTCCTATCTCCTCCACTGGGTCAAGGCGCTGCCCCAGGACAGAGCTAGCTTTCTTGATCACTTTGTTCAGTCTCTTCCTATCGGCTGCCGTAATGCCACTGCCCCAGCAGACCACTCCAAAAGTGATGGCTGATGCCACCACCGTGTCATAGAATGTCTTCAGCAGCGCCCCTTGTACACCAAAAGACCTGAGTCTCCTCAGTAGGAACAGCCTGCGCTGTCCCTTCTTGTAGAGTGTGTCAGTATTGTGTGACCAGTCCAGTTTATTGTTCAGATGAACACCCAGGTACTTATAGGATGTCACCATCTCGATGTCTGTTCCCTGTATATTTACTGGTGCTGTGAGGGGTTGTCCTTGCCTGCGGCAGTCCACCACCAGCTCCTTTGTTTTCCTCGCATTGATCTGGAGGCAGTTCCGATGGCACCAGTCCACGAAGTCCTAGATAAGCCCTCTGTACTCAGCTTCATCTCCATTGGAGATGAGGCCAACGATTGCAGAGTCGTCAGAGAACTTCTGTAGATGGCAGTGTGTTGTATTGTGTGAGAAGTCCGCAGTATAAAGGGTGAACAGGAAGGAAGCCAAAACCATTCCCTAGGGGGCCCCCGTGCTACCGATGATCGTGTCGGACACACAGTCCCGGGTTCTCACAAACTGAGGCCGGTTAATGAGGTAGTCCAGGATCCATGATGACAGGTGCTGGTCCACCCCTGCGTACAGCAGCTTGTCCTTCAGGATCATCGGTTGGATGGTGTTGAAAGCACTGGAGAAGTCAAAGAACATGATCCTCACCGCATTCCCGGGATTCTCCAGGTGGGACAGAGAACGGTGAAGGAGGAAGATCACCGCATCCTCCACCCCAATGCCATGCTGGTAGGCGAACTGGAGTGGATCCATCGCTGGTCCCACCAGGGGGCGGAGGTGAGCAAGGAGCAGTCTCTCCAGGGTCTTCATCATGTGGGACGTCAAGGCCACTGGTCTGTAGCTGTTCAGGTCTTTGGGGCGGGAAGTCTTTGGTACAGGTACCACACAAGATGTTTTCCACAGCTGTGGTACCCTCCCCAGCTTCAGGCTCAGGTTGAAGATGTACTCCACAATCCTATACAGCTGGTCTGCACAGGACTTGAGGAGCTTTGCGCTGATGCCGTCCGGTCCCGACGCCTTCCTCGCCTTGATCTTCCTCAGCTCCGTCCTCACCTGGGTTCTTAGTCAGGGTCAGGTTGGGGGGCTGTGTGTTGGGAGTGGGGGGGAGTTGGTGGAGTGGGGAGTGGGCAGCTGGACTTGATGTCTTTAGAGGCAGCAGAGGTTGTTGTGCAGTTGGGGGGGAGGGCGGTTGGTCAAACCTATTGAAAAACAGATTCAGATTGTTCGCCCACTCCCTGCCCCCCATGGCCTGGGGAGAGGTATTCTGGAGCCCAGAGATGGTTTTAAGGTTTCTCCAGACCCCGCTGATGTCGCTCTGTTGCAGCTTGTCCTCCATCTTCTTCCTGAAGCTGTCCTTGCCTTCTCTGATCTTTCTCCTCAGCTCCCTCTGTACGGACTTCAGCATCTCCCTGTTCCCCGACCTGAAGATCCTCTTCTTCTCTCTCAGAAGTGTTTTTATCTCAGGGTTGATCCAGGGTTTGTTGTTTGAGCAACACCGTATGGTCTTGGTGGGAATGGTGTTGTCCACACAGAAGCTGAGGTAGTCCGTGATGGTGTGAGTGAGGCCATCGATGTCCTCACCATGTGGATCGCAGAGCTGCTCCCAGGCGGTGGTTTCAAAACAGCCCTTTAGAGTGTCCATTGCCTCCTCAGACCATAACTTCACTGTGCGCATGGCCGGAGGTTGTCTGTGCACTAGGGGTTTGTACACCGGAGGGAGATGAACCAAGTTGTGATCCGATCTCCCGAGTGGGGGGAGTTGTAATGAGGTGTATGCCTCCTTAGTGTTTGAGTAGAATAAGTCCAGTGTTTTATTGTCTCTAGTGTGGCATGTGACATACTGGGTAAACGTGGGTAGAATGGGAGACAGTGAAACATGGTTGAAATTGCCTGAGATGAGGAGAAGAGCATCTGGGTGTTCTGTCTGCAGCCTGCCCGTTACTGAATGGATGACGTCACGCGCTGTCCGCATGCTAATAGCTAGCAACTCAATGTCTTTGCTGCAGTGTCGTTGTTTAACAGTGATATGTCCCAGTCTGCACCAGTTGTTGTTAACATACATTATCACTCCACCGCCCCTTGCTTTACCACTGTCTGGTGTTCGGTCTGCCTGTATCGCGTGGAAACCCTCCAGCTCAATGTTAGCATCTGCTGCTAGTTCAGATAGCCAAGTCTCGGTAAACAAAAGGAGAGAGCATTCCCGGTATATGCTATCATAGCGGAAGATAGCCGCTAGCTCATCTACCTTTCCCAGTAACGACCATATATTCCCCATGACAATGGATGGAAGGGAGGGTCTGTACCTTATATTTTTTTTCTTCCGCCTTACTCCAGCCCGGCAACCACGGCGTTTTCGCCTCAGTTCTCCTGGTATGTCGAGTTTTTCCGTTAGCACCGGGTGGCAGTTGAGTGCTAGCAGCTCTTCCCTGCTGTACCGTCTCCTGCTATAAACAGTGGCTCCGTCCACCGGCTCAGGAGACATTTGGGACGATCTGTGTGTCCGTGATATAAATGGAGTGAAAACCGGATCAAAAAGAGAGAGGAAGGGACTTCCGGTCTGGACACCATGGTGATTGCAGCTTAACGCTGAAGCTCCCAGACCTAATCCAGGAAAATATCTTGAAAATCAGAGTTATCGGATTTTTGGAAGAGTGAAAATCAAAAGACAAAATCATCATGCCTAAAGGAAAACAGAAGAAACTGGCTTTTTCCAGGCCAGGACACGCATCGGCCGAAGAATATGATCCGGAAGAATTCCGTTCAGAAGACGAGGAGCTGAATGTAGCTAACAAGAAGGTTAGCTTGAAAACGCTATTTGAAGAATTACGACGATTCCGCCGAGAGGTTTGGGCCGAATTTCGTGAATTCAGAGACGAATTAAAATGGACAAACAGCAGAGTGGACCAGGCCGAGAACCGAATCTTGGAAGCAGAAGAAAGAATAAAAGTGCTTGAAGATTCCGTGTTGGACCTACACAAAAGACAGTCAACAATAGAGGCTAAGCTAGCCGACCAAGAAGGAAGACTGAGAAGAGATAACATAAGAATTCACGGTCTGAAAGAAGGAGCCGAAGATGGTTTCAACACAATGGCAGAATGCGTGGAATCTTTATTGAGAGAGAAACTGGATATTCCCCAAACCATCGACTTGAAGATTGAAAAGGCCCATCGTTCATTAGCCGCTAGGCCAGCGGGGGAAGCGCCCCCACGTTCGGTGTTGGTGAGATTTTCCAATTTCAAAATAAAACAAGAGGTTGTAAGACTGGCTTGGCAGAAAAAAGGATTTATGCACCAAGAGAGAAAAGTCTTCGTGGAACACGACTACGCCCCGGAGGTTCTTAAAAAGCACCGGGAATACAATGATGCAAAAAAGGTGCTACGAGAGAAAAAACTGCGCTTTCAGACGCCATTTCCTGCAAAGTTAAGGGTCTTCTACGGTGAAGAGACATGTCTCTATAATTCGGCGGAAGAAGCAACAATTGACATGGCGAGAAGAGGGCTCCCGGTAACAGTGTTTAAACCCGCAGCAGACCCGAGCGACAGGATCAAGGCTCAAACGTGGACCACACAGAGACCTTCAAAATCCACAGGCCAGCAACGGGAAACCCAGCGCCAGAGCTACAAGGATAAGCTTGCCGTTTTCAGGAGGGAATAGCGACCTTTTTTTTATTTAGTCATTCTGCACTTCCAACCCCCCTCCTACAAGGTAACAAACATTAAAGGAGAGGCAGAATCAGCATGTGGTAAAACATTTCATGGATCAGTTATAGTATTAGAAACAAATAAGTCTTTTTAATTAAAAAAAAACAAAAAAAACCCCACAAAACTTGTTAAAATAGAAATGTGGCAATGATCCACATGTTCTCCCCACACTAACAAATACTGTATTAACGTGAATGTTTGCTGTGATGGGGGTGGGAGGGTGCACACAATTTCATAGGGTATAGGCATAAAAAAAAAAAATCATTACAAGTTCGGATTAGGATCTGATATTCACGTTAAAAACATGGGACAACTTACAGGGGTAAGAGAGGGCCCTCCATGTAACAGAGTTTGAGGAATTCCCCTCAGAGCCTACACTCCATCAAGGCTCTTCTAGGGTCTTTAAAAAGACCTCAGCTCAGGAAGTTCTTTTGACAGTTTTTTGTTTTGAAGTTTTATACACTATGTTCTTAATGTTTTTTTATGTTCTTAATGTTCTTTCAGTTTCTGAGTAGCATAAAAGAGGGCCACCACAATGTTATACTAAATAAGACAACACAATGGAGAAACAGGGTGTAACCAAAATAATCTCATATAATGTAAAGGGGATCCTGTATCCAGTTGAAAGATCCAAGATTCTAGGCAAAATGAAAAAAGACAAAGCAGGAATAATATTTTTACAAGAAACCCACCTAACAGACGTGGAACACACTAAACTCAATAGACAAGGGTTTAAATTGATCGCTTCATCGTCATATAAGTCAGGGAGGAGGAGGGGAGTAGCGACATTGATATCAACCAAAACTACATTTGAAAAAAAACCAGAACACAAAGATAAAGAAGGGAGATACAGTTTGGTAATTGGGCGGCTAGAGGGAGAAGATATCACCCTGCTGAATGTATATGCACCTCCAGGGGCTAACTGGAAATTTTATAAAAATGTATTTGACCTAATGATAACCAAAGCCCAAGGTTTAGTGATATGTGGTGGAGACTTCAATCTAAGACTGAATCCATACTGGGATGCATCAGGTAATTCTCTACATCAAAATAACACTCAAAGTAGGAAAACTCGAATGCTACTAAAAGAAATGGGAATCTGTGATGTATGGAGGGAATTCAACCCCAGTGTAAAAGATTATACATTTTACTCAGCACCACATTCATCTTACTCAAGGATTGATTACTTTTTTATGTTTAATAGAGACATTGGAAGAGTAAAAACATGTAAAATAGGACTGATGGATCTCTCTGACCACAGTCCAATATATATGAACTTAAGTATCCAAAAGTACACAAATAATACATTTTCTTGGAGGTTGAATTCAAATGTCCTGAAAGGACCACTGAAAGATGAATTGGAATCAGATATTCTCAGATATTTGGAAGAAAACGATAATGGAGAAGTATCCCCTTTAATACTGTGGGATGCATGCAAAGCTGTAATAAGGGGAAAGATTATTGCAAAACTGGCAATCCAAAAGAAACTGAGACAAGAAAAACTAATCACATTAGAGTCAGAACTTAAGAACCTAGAAAAAGAACACAAAGGCAACACTCATTCTAATGACTCGCTCAAGATTAAGGAAATTAAAAATCAAATAAATGAGATCTACACAATTGAAATCCAGAAGAAACTTACATTTCTGAAACAAAAATACTATGAAGCAGGCAGTAAATCGGCAAAATTACTAGCCTATAAATTGAGGAAACAACAAACAGAAAGAGCAATCTACAAAATCAGAGACCCAGTATCAAAGGAAATAAAATTCAGAATTCAGAATATTCTTAAAAGCTTCGAGAACTACTATAAGAACTTATACTCCCTCAAAAAACATAAAAACACATCCGAAGCATTCCTAAACACATTAAACCTTCCCCAACTTACTGAGTCTCAAAACAAAACACTACTGTCAGAAATACAACCCAAAGAATTGGAAAAAGCAATTATGAAACTTAAAGCTAACAAATCCCCAGGAGCAGATGGCTATACAGCAGAGTGGTACAAAACCTTTAAACAGCAACTATCTCCTCTCCTCCTGAAAACATTTAACTATGTCCTCCACACAGGGGAAATCCCCCCCTCCTGGAGAGAAGGGGTCATTGCAGTTACACCTAAACCTGAAAAGGATAAACTAGAATGCTCCAACTACAGACCAATCAGTGTATTAAATCAGGACTATAACCTTTTTACCACTATCCTTGCCAAAAGGTTAGAAAATATACTGACAGACTTAATTCATTTAGACCAAACAGGTTTTATAAGACAAAGACAGACACAAGACAACATTAGACGCACTTTACACATAATTCATATAAAAAAATATAACTTAAATGCAGTCATATTGGGATTAGATGCTGAAAAAGCATTCGATTCGGTTGATTGGTCTTTCCTATACAGAATCTTATCCAGTTTCAATTTTCATAACAACTTCATAAGAACTATCCAGGCACTATATAAAAAACCAACAGCTAAAATAAAGATTAACGGTAATTTATCATCATCTTTTGAGCTGGAAAGAGGATGTCGCCAGGGCTGCCCCTTGTCTCCACTGCTCTTTGCAATCTTCATAGAACCTCTGAGCCAATGGATAAGACAGAATCAAAAAATTCAGGGTATTACACTTGGTCAGAAGGAACATAAAATAGCACTCTTTGCTGATGACATTTTAATATACCTGGGGCAGCCGGACATCTCTTTACCAGAACTAATCTCAGTTTTTTCAGAGTATGGAGATTTATCGGGGTACAAATTAAACATGCATAAAACCCAAGTTTTAACATTCAACTATGACCCAAATCATTATTCACTAAACAAACTCAATACTAACTGGGAGATGGAATCTAAGAAATATCTGGGTGTCAATATCCCGAAACAACTCAACAAAATTATAACACTAAACTATGATCCACTGGTGGCTAAAATAAAATCTGACCTAGCAAGATGGAATATGATACCATTCTTGGGTACTGCACAAAGAATTGAAGCAGTCAAAATGAATATACTTCCACGTCTTCTATACCTTTTCCAAACAATACCAGTAGAACCTCCCAAAAAAACATGGCAGGAGCTGGACAGAAGGATCTCAAGATTCATATGGCAGGGCAGGATATAGAACTTTACAGCTAAACAAAGACAAAGGTGGGCTCGCGCTGCCAAATATCAGGGACTATTTTAAAGCCGCACAAATTAAAACTTTAGTAGAGATATGTAACCCAGTCTACACTGCACAATGGAAGGCGATCGAATGCCAAATAACAAGTGACATCCCCCTAGAGGCAATAATAGGGAACAATGCCTTACCTTAACTTTTGAATAGCACTAACCCGTGGCTAGAGACCGCACTAAAATTTTTTTTTTTTTTTTTTTTTTTTTATTTAAGTTTTTGTAAAGGGTATACAGGTCGTTACAGCAATGCAGTGTTTACATTTTCATCACATGTTCCCTTATTTTCTGATATCTGACAACATTGGAAGATTAATTCTTACAACACCCCTTTTTTTTTTTTAAAGTGAAAGAAAAAGTGAAATTAAAGAGAAAAAAAAACAAAAAACAAATAACAAAAAAAAACAAACAAACCAGTAAAAAACAAACAAAAAGAAAAAGTAAGTAAATAAAGATAAAAGAGCATCTGAGTAGTGTTGGAACAAAGAGCGGAACCATTATTGAAATGGTATTTGTCAAAGATTAGATCTAATGGAAGACACATATGTGGTCCAGGGTTGCCAAAAGTTCATGAACCCATCCATGTCCTGTCTCAGTGCGAATGTCAACTTTTCCATCGAGTAAATGTCTTGGATCACGTTAGTCCAATCTTCAGGTGTAGGACAGTCCTTCAACATCCATTTTTTAGTTAGAGCTTTTTTGCTTGCCAATATTAAAACATTGAATAAGTATTTTTCTCCTCGTCTTTCCAGTGAGTCCAGTAGTAAACCCAAATACAAAGTTACAAAAGAAAAGGGAACTGTAATTTTGAATATTTTCCCCAATATTGTCTGTACCTTGGTCCAATATTGGTGGATAACTGGGCATGACCAAAACACATGAAAATGATTTGCAGTCTTTTCACCACACAAGCGCCAACAGTTCAATCCCTTATGGGTAAATTTGTTTTGTGCAGGTGTTCTGAAAAATCTTGCCAAGTTTTTCCATCCAAATTCTCTCCACTGCAGGGATGAGGTACTTTTCCATTGCTGTTTATTTAGCTTTTCCCATATTTCCAGTTGTAAAGTGAAATTCCCCTCTTTTTCCCATCTCTCTTTTATATAAGATGTGTTGTCTCCTTTTAAGTCTTGAAGACCTTGGTATATTTTAGAAATGTATCTGATCCCTGGGATCCCTTTATATGCCATTAAGAAGACCTTCAGAACACCTGACTGGGCCCTTTCCAAAACCTCCTTTTTAAGTATATTGTTTATGTGGTGTCTAAGCTGGAAGAACCTGTAAAGGTCTTGATTTATTAGGCCTTGTTTTTTCAAATCTTCAAAACTTCTTAAGATTTGCCCTTTAAAAAAATCGTAATATTTTATCAGCCCTTTCTCCTTCCACTTTTTAAATCTGGTGTCTGTTTTATTAGGAGTAAAGTCCTGATCATAGGCGATCCATTGCAGAAGTCGATAGGGCTCTTTAGTTTGATTCTCTCTGACTATCTTAAACCAAATTTTTAGCGGGGTCTCTATCCACGGGTTAGTGTTATTCAAAAGCTTAGGTAAGACATTGTTCCCTATTATCGCCTGTAGGGGGATGTCACTTGTTATTTGGCATTCGATCTCCTTCCATTGTGCAGTGTAGACTGGGTTACATATCTCTACTAAAGTTTTAATTTGTGCGGCTTTAAAGTAGTCCCTGATATTTGGCAGCGCGAGCCCACCTTTGTCTTTGTTTAGCTGTAGGGTTCTATATCTGATTCTAGGTCTCTTGCCCTGCCATATGAATCTTGAGATCCTTCTGTCCAGCTCCTGCCATGTTTTTTTGGGAGGTTCTACCGGTATTGTTTGGAAAAGGTATAGAAGACGTGGAAGTATATTCATTTTGACTGCTTCAATTCTTTGTGCAGTACCCAAGAATGGTATCATATTCCATCTTGCTAGGTCAGATTTTATTTTTGTCACCAGTGGATCATAGTTTAGTGATATAATTTTGTTGAGTTGTTTCGGGATATTGACCCCCAGATATTTCATAGATTCCGACTCCCAGTTAGTTTTGAGTTTGCTTAGTGAATAATGATTTGGGTCATAGTTGAATGTTAAAACTTGGGTTTTATGCATATTTAATTTGTACCCCGATAAATCTCCATACTCTGAAAAAACTGAGGTTAGTTCTGGTAAAGAAGTGTCCGGCTGCCCTAGGTATATTAAAATGTCATCAGCAAAGAGTGCTATTTTATGTTCCTTCTGACCAAGTTGTAATACCCTGAATTTTTTGGTTTTGTCTTATCCATTGGCTCAGAGGTTCTATGAAGATTGCAAAGAGCAGTGGAGACAGGGGGCAGCCCTGACGACATCCTCTTTCCAGTTCAAAAGATGATGATAAATTACCGTTAATCCTTATTTTAGCTGTTGGTTTTTTATATAATGCCTGTATAGTTCTAATGAAGTTGTTATGAAAATTGAAACTGGATAAGATTCTATATAGAAAAGACCAGTCAACCGAATCGAATGCTTTTTCAGCATCTAATCCCAATATGACTGCATTTAAGTTATATTTTTTTATATGATGAATTATGTGTAAAGTGCGTCGAATGTTGTCTTGTGTCTGTCTTTGTCTTATAAAACCTGTTTGGTCTAAATGAATTAGGTCTGTCAGTATATTTTCTAACCTTTTGGCAAGGATAATGGTAAAAAGCTTATAGTCCTGATTTAGTACACTGATTGGTCTGTAGTTGGAGCACTCTAGTTTATCCTTTTCAGGTTTAGGTATAACTGCAATGACCCCTTCTCTCCAGGAGGGGGGGATTTCCCCTGTGTGGAGGACATAATTAAATGTTTTCAGGAGGAGAGGAGATAGTTGCTGTTTAAAGGTTTTGTACCACTCTGCTGTATAGCCATCAGCTCCTGGGGATTTGTTAGCTTTAAGTTTCATAATTGCTTTTTCCAATTCTTTAGGATGTATTTCTGACAGTAGTGTTTTATTTTGTGACTCCGTAAGTTGGGGAAGGTTTAATGTGTTTAGGAATGCCTCGGATGCGTTTTTATGTTTTTTGTGGGAGTATAAGTTCTTATAGTAATTCTCGAAGTTTTTAAGAATATCCTGAATTCTGAATTTTATTTCCTTTGATACTGGGTCTCTGATTTTGTAGATTGCTCTTTCTGTTTGATGTTTCCTCAATTTATAGGCTAGCAATTTTGCCGATTTACTGCCTGCTTCATAGTATTTTTGTTTCAGAAATGTAAGTTTCTTCTGGATTTCTATTGTGTAGATCTCATTTATTTGGTTTTTAATTTCCTTAATCTTGAGCGAGTCAGTAGAATGAGTGTTGCCTTTGTGTTCTTTTTCTAGGTTCCTAAGTTCTGACTCTAATGTGGATAGTTTTTCTTGTCTTAGTTTCTTTTGGGTTGCCAGTTTTGCAATAATCTTTCCTCTTATTACAGCTTTACATGCATCCCACAGTATTAAAGGGGATACTTCTCCATTATCGTTATCTTCCAAATATCTGAGAATATCTGATTCCAATTCATCTTTCAATGGTCCTTTCAGGACATTTGAATTTAACCTCCAAGAAAATGTATTATTTGTGTATTTTTGGATATTTAAGTCCATGTAGATCGGACTGTGGTCGGAGAGATCCATCAGTCCTATTTTACATGTTTTTACTCTTCCAATGTCTCTATTAAACATAAAAAAATAGTCAATCCTTGAGTAAGATGAATGTGGAGTTGAGTAAAATGTATAGTCTTTTACACTGGGGTTGAGTTCCCTCCACACGTCACAGATTCCCAATTCTTTTAGTAGCATCCGAGTCTTCCTGTTTTGGGTGTTATTTTGATGTGGGGAATTACCAGAAGCATCCCAGTATGGATTCAGTCTAAGATTGAAGTCCCCACCACATATCACTAAACCTTGAGCTTTAGTTATCATTAGGTCGAATACATTTTTATAAAATTTCCAGTTAGCCCCTGGGGGTGCATACACATTCAGCAGGGTGATATCTTCTCCCTCTAGCCGCCCAGTTACCAAACTGTATCTCCCTTCTTTATCTTTGTGTTCTGATTTTTTTTCAAATGTAATTTTGGTTGATATCAATGTCGCTACTCCCCTCCTCCTCCCTGATTTATATGAAGATGAAGAGATCATTTTAAACCCTTGTCTACTGAGTTTATTGTGTTCCACGTCTGTTAGGTGGGTTTCTTGTAAAAATATTATTCCTGCTTTGTCTTTTTTCATTTTGCCTAGAATCTTGGATCTTTTAACTGGATTCAGGATTCCTTTTACATTATATGAAATTATTTTGGTTACACCCTGTTTCTCCATTGTGTTGTTTTGTTTAGTATAACTGTGTGGTGGCCCTCTTTTGTGCTACTCAGAAACTGAAAGAACATTAAAAACAAGAAAAACATTAAGAACATAGTGTAAAAAACTTTAAAACAAAAAGCTGTCATAAGAACTTCCTGAGCTGAGGTCTTTTTAAAGACCCTGTAAGAGCCTTGATGGAGTGAAGGCTCTGAGGGAAATTCCTCAAACTCTGTTACGTGTTGAGGGCCCTCTCTTACCACTGAAAGTAGTCCCATGCTTTTAACGTGAGTTTCAGAACCCAATCCAAACTTGTAATGATTTTTTTTTTTTCCTTTTATGCCTAAACCCTGTGAAATTATGTGCACCCTCCCACCCCCATCACATCAAACATTCACGCAAAAACAGTATTTGTTAGTATGAGGAGAACATGTGGATTATTGTCACATTTCTATTTTAACAAGTTTTTTTTTTTTTTTTTATTACAAATACTTATTTGTTTCAAATAATATGATTGTTCCATGAAATGTTTTACCACATGCTGAATATGCATCTCCTTTAATGTTTGTTACCTTGTATGAGGGGGGTTGGATGTGCGGATTGATTCAAGAGAAAAGAAAAAAAAAAAAAAAAAAAGGTCGCTATTCCAACCTGAAAACGGATAGTTTATCCGCGACGCTCTGGTGCTGGGTTTCCCGCTGCTGGTCCGTGGATTTTGAGGGTCTTTGTGTTGTCCATGTTTGCGCTTTGATCTTCTCACTCGGGTCTGCTGCGGGTTTAAATACCGTTACCAGGAGCCCTCTTTTCGCCATGTCAGCTGTTGCTTCTTCCGCCGAATTATAGAGACACGTTTCATCGCCGTAGAAGACCCTTAACTTCGCAGGAAATGGTGTCTGAAAGCGCAATTTCTTCTCTCTTAACACCTTTTTCGCGTCATTGTATTCCCTGCGCTTTTTAAGGACCTCCGGGGCGTAATCGTGTTCCACGTAGACTTTTCTCTCCTGGTGCATAAATCCTTTTTTCTGCCAGGCCAGTCTTACAACCTCTTGTTTTATTTTGAAATTGGAAAATCTTACCAACACCGAACGTGGGGGCGCTTCCGCCGCCGGCCTAGCGGCTAATGAACGATGTGCCTTTTCTATCTTCAAGTCGGTGGTTTGTGGAATATCCAATTTCTCTCTTAGTAAGGATTCCACGCATTCTGCCATTGAGTTAAAACCATTTTCGGTTCCTTCTATCAGACCATGAATTCTTATGTTGTCTCTTCTTTGTTTTCCTTCTTGGTCGGTTAGCTTAGCCTCTATAGCTGCTTGTCTTTTGCGTAGGTCCAGCACAGAATCTTCGAGCACTTTTATTCGATCCTCTGTTTCCAAGATTCGGTTCTCGGCCTGGTCCACTCTGCTGTTTGTCCTTTTCAATTCTTCTCTGAATTCCCGAAATTCGGCCGTAACATCTCGGCGAAATCGTCGTAGCTCCTCAAATAGTGATTTCAGGCTAACCCTTTTGTTAGCTATCACCAGTTCCTCGTCTTCTGAACGGAGATCTTCCAGTTCAGATTCTCCGGCCGATACGTGTCCTGGCCTGGAGAATTTCAGTTTCTTCTGTTTTCCTTTAGACATGATGATTTTGTCTTTTGATTTTCACTCCTCCAAAAATCCGTTAAGTTTGATTTTCAAGGTGTTATCCTGGATTGGGTCTGAGAGCTTCAGTGTTAAGCTGCAGTCGCCATGGCGTCCAGACCGGAAGTCCGCACTAAAAATTTGGTTTAAGATAGTCAGAGAGAATCATACTAAAGAGCCCTATCGATTTCTGTAATGGATTGCCTATGATCAAGACTTTACTCCTAATAAAACAGACACTAGATGTAAAAAGTGGAAAGAGAACGGACTGATAAAATATTACGATTTTTTTAAAGGGCAAATTTTAAGAAGTTTTGAAGATTTGAGAAAACAAGGTCTAATAAATCAAGACCTTTACAGGTTCTTTCAGCTTAGACACCACATAAACAATATACTTAAAAAGGAGGATTTGGATAGGGCCCAGTCAGGTGTTCTGAATGTCTTCTTATTGGCATACAAAGGGATCCCAGGGATCAGATACATTTCTAAAATATACCAAGGTCTTCAAGACTTGAAAGGAGACAACACTTAAACACATAAACACAACACATAAAAGAGAGATGGGAAAAAGAGGGGAATTTCACTTTACAACTGGAAATATGGGAAAAGCTAAATAAACAGCAATGGAAAACTACCTCATCCCTGCAGTGGAGAGAATTTGGATGGAAAAATTTGGTAAGATTTTTCAGAACACCTGCACAAAACAAATTTACTCATAAGGGATTGAATTGTTGGCGCTTGTGTGGTGAAGCGACTGCAAATCATTTTCATGTGTTTTGGTCATGTCCAGTTATCCACCAATATTGGACCAATGTACAGACAATATTGGGGAAAATATTCAAAATAACAGTTCCCTTTTCTTTTGTAACTTTGTATTTGGGTTTACTTTCGGACTCACTGGAAAGACGAGGAGAAAAATACTTATTCACTGTTTTAATATTGGCAAGTAAAAAAGCCCTAACTAAAAAATGGATGGTGAAGGACTGTCCTACACCTGAAGATTGGATTAACATGATCCAAGACATTTACTCGATGGAAAAGCTGACATTCGCACTGAGACAGGACATGGATGGGTTCTTGAACTTTTGGCAACCCTGGATCGCATATGTGTCTTCCATTAGATCTATTCTTTGACGAATACCATTTCAATAATGGCTCCACTCTTTGTTCCAACACTACTCAGATGCTCTTTTATTTTTTAACTATTTATCTTTATTTTTCTGTTTGTTTGTTTTTTGCTCTTTTGTTTTGTTTGTTTGTTTGTTTGTTTTACTCGCTTTAATTTCACTTTTTCTTTCACTTTAAAAAAAAGGGGGTGTTGTAATAATTATTCTTCCAATGTTGTCAAATAGCAAAAAAGAAGGGAACATGTGATGAAAATGTAAATAATGCAATGCTGTAACGACCTGTATACCCTTTACAAAAACTTAAATTAAAAAAAAAAAAAAAGAGAGAGAGAGAGAGGAAGGGGAAAAAAAGACTCAGAATTGAGCCGCTGTTGCAAAAGGCAGCCGACTCGTGTGGCGCCGGAAGTGATAATAATGAGGAAGGTTTCTGCTAGACAAATTCATCGGATTAAGAGAGCTGTTGCTAAAATGCCATTACAAAGCACCAAACAGGTATTTGAAGCTGCTAGTGCCTCTGGACTCCCACGAACCTCAAAGTGTAGGATCCTCCAGCCAACTATTCGGCCACCCCTAACCAGTGCTCACAAGCAGAAACGGTTGCAGTGGGCCCAGAAATACATGAAGACTAATTTTCAAACAGTCTTGTTTACTGATGAGTACCCCTGGATGGTCTAGATGGATAGAGTAGTGGATGGTTGGTGGATGGCCACCATGTCCCAACAAGGCTGCAAAGTCAATAAGGGGGTGGCAGAGTCATGTTTTGTGCCGGAATCATGGGGAGAGAGCTGGTAAGCCTCTTTAGGGTCCCTTAAGGTGTGAAAATGATCTCAGCAAAGTATATAGAGTTTCTGACTGACCACTTTCTTCCATGGTACAAAAAAAAGAGCCGTACCTTCCATATCAAAATCATCTTCATGCATGACAATGCACCATCTCATGGTGCAAAGAATACCTCTGTGTCATTGGCTGCTATGGGCATAAAAGGAGAGAAATTCATGGTGTGGCCCCCATCCTCCCCTGACCTCAACCCTATTGAGAACGTTTGGAGCATCCTCAAGTAAAAAGATCTATGAGGGTGGGAGGCAGTTCACATCAAAACAGCAGCTGCGGGAGGCTATTCTGACATCTTGCAAAGAAATTCAAGCAGAAACTCTCCAAAAACTCACAACTTCAATGGATGTAAGAATTGTGAAGGTTATGTCAAAGAAGGGGTCCTATGTTAATATGTAACTTGGCCTGTTAAGATGTTTTTGATTGAAATAGCTTTTGATTTCAGCAAATATATTTAATATTTAAATCAACATATAAAAAAATGATTTTTGAGCAGTACGAGAATGAAGGGCAGTGATGTTACATTGTGTCTTCAGTGAGGGAAGGTTGTTGTTGTATTATGGTGATTGTGAAGGTGATGGTGTTGTCTGTGTTTGTATTGAATATGCCAGAAGTGTATGTTTATTATTGTTGTAATATTGTTGGATGTTGGTATTGTTGTCAATATGGACTGTCATTGTTGTGTCATTTTTGTTGTATAATTTGACTATGGGTGTATTATGGTGAATGTGGTTGTGGGATAATGATGATTATGAGTGATACTGTAATTTGTTGGGTATGGAAAAGGGGTGGGACTATATAAGCGTTGGCTTCTTCCCACTCCTTTTGAACATTTTATTTTTGGCTTGTCTTTTTTGTTTTGTTTTGAATTCTCTTCTTTTTTTTTTTAGAATGTTCAAATAAAAATCAGTGTCAATGTCAATGTCAATATGACCTCATAATGCTGCAAATTCAACAAATGACCATTTTCAGTTCTTTACAACCAATAAAATATTTTTGAAACTCTGTTTTGCATAATAATTTGGAATAGTGCATTTTGAGGTTTTTTTTTTTTTTTTTTTTTTGCAAAAAAAAAATAGTTATCATTGGGAAGTTTGTTCAATAAAATTAGAATTATGCTCTAACAGTTGATGACTTGAAAATTATACTGACTGTAGAAGAGCTTGGAATAACGAGGCGATGTGATTTATAAACCAAAGTTTAATATCAGCTTCGCTCCTCTAACAAGTCTCATCTCAGTGCAGAAGCAGAATAAGAGATCGAACACATTCAGACCTTCATACTTATACCTACACACAACAAAAGACATTGCATATCAAAGCTGACATCCCGCATTAACTTAATCCCCCCTCCTTTGTCTTCCGTCTCCTCCACCTGACCCTGGGTAGTCAGGGAGATCGATCTGGTCTCCACCACTGCGACTCCGTATGCTCTTTGATCTTCGCTGGCGGTCGAGACCTCTTGTCCTGTTCTGAGGCGTGAGGTCATTGCACATATGTAATCACTAAACATTCTAATATGTCTATACATATGTAGGTATGGAATATATGATTAATATAAACCACAGCCCCCCCCCCCCCCCAAACGACTAAGAAAAGGACAATCAAAGTAATTCTAAAGTTTAAGATAATTTCTATGACATACTATGCTGTTAAACCTCTTGACAGGGAAAACAAGGAAGAATCTTTCCAGCAGTCATGCTCCTGTAGAGAATTCAGTGGTAACCATAACAGTATAGTAATATCACAAATCAGCCTTAAAACTGTCACGGCACAATCTGATAACATAGTTAACAACTCTTGGTTAATTTGCATCAGTCCCTGTGCCGTCTGGGTTTTAATCTTCTCCCGAATCTGCTGTAGGTCCGCTTTGGCGTCCTGGTGGGACCCTCCTGTAAGGAATCTGCAGCTTGGGGAGGAGAGTGGTTATTTGTTCCCTGCAGGGGGGTTGAGTCTTTTTTCTTGGGGGGGGTCTACCCCGCCGAGGTGCCCTCGCCACCCGTGCAGGTTCGTCTCTCAACAAGAAAGCAGGTTTAAGTCTGTCAATGCTGACTGTTTCTTTTCTGTCCCCTAAATCAAGCACAAAATGCTTATCACCAGGTTCCAGCACTCTGAATGGTCCGTCGTATGGTGGACGGAGGGTTGATTTTAAAGCTTTGTGCCTAACAAAAACAAACTCAGCGTTTTTTAAAGCTTGGGGGACAAAAACCCGTGGAAAAGAGTGATGTGCCGGTCCGGGGAGAGTGTCTGGTCCGTTACTGCCAAAAGGTCTCAGGGTTGGAAGATGCCCAGGCTCTGGGTTCTCTGGTAAAAACTCACCTGGGAGTCTGAGAGGTTGTGCAAAAACTAACTCTGCTGGGGAGGCGTCTAGATCCTCTTTAGGCGCAGCACGCAACCCCAATAAAACCCAGGGAAGTTTATTTGCCCAATTTGTATCCGTTAGCGAGGCCCTGAGGGCGGCCTTTAAAGATCTGTGAAAACGCTCGCATAACCCATTAGCCTGAGGGTGATAAGCGGTGGTGCGGTGAATTGTCGCCCCTAAGCTGCTGGCCATGGCTGACCAAAGCTCTGAGACAAATTGAGGCCCCCTATCGGACGTGATGTCCGATGGGACGCCGAAACGTGCCACCCAGTTTGTCAAAAAAACGCGAGCGACTTCCGCCGCTTTGGTAGACGCCAGAGGGACCGCCTCAGGCCAGCGCGTAGTACGATCTATCATTGTTAACAGGTGTGTGAAGCCTTGAGACGAAGGTAGTGGTCCCACGAGATCGACATGAACGTGGTCGAACCTTCTAGCTGGGATTCGAAAAGGCTCTAGAGGGGCTTTTGTGTGTTTGTGTATTTTGGCGCGCTGACAAGACATGCAAGTTTTTGCCCATTCCTTTACATTTTTGCGCAGGCCGGGCCACACAAACTTTTCGGCGACCATTTTAACCGAGACGCGCACACCTGGGTGCGCGAGGGAGTGAATTGAGTCGAAAATACGGCGGCGCCATGCAGCTGGGACTACCGGGCGAGGTCGGCCGGTTGAGATGTCGCAGATTAGGGGGGGTACACCGTCACGTAAACCCCTTTCCTCCAGTCTTAACCCTGTTGGTCCAGACAGGAGTGCGCGCACGTCCGCGTCACTGCTTTGCTCCTCTGCCATGGCTGCGTAATCTATCCCTACGTGAATTGGGGCCGCGTACGTGTCCGCGTTGGCGAAGAGTTCTGCGGCTGAGGTAGTATAATCTGTCTCCTCGTGCTCTGGCGATGTCACAGCGCGAGAGAGGCAGTCTGCTACCACGTTAAGTTTGCCTGCCACATGTCGAATGTCTGTGGTGAACTCTGAAATTGCAGCTAGCTGTCTTTGTTGCCTGCCTGACCATGGTTCTGAAATTTTAGCCATCGCAAAAGTGAGCGGTTTGTGGTCTACAAAAGCCGTGAAACGTCGCCCTTCTAACCAGAACTGGAAGTGGCGGATGGATAAATGAAGCGTTAGCAGCTCCCTGTCAAAGTGCTGTATTTACGCTCGGTTTGGTTTAACGATTTGCTAAAAAATGCTAAAGGTTGCCAGGTTCCACCAACGTGTTGTTCCACAACTGCCCCTATGGCCAGGTCTGAAGCGTCTGTGGTTAGCGCTATGCGGGCCGAGGGATCGGGGTAAACCAACAATGTGGCGTTTGCTAGAGCACTTTTTACTTCCGCGAAGGCGCGTTCGCGCTCCGGGGTCCATTCGACCGCGTTGGAAGGCTTTTGTTTTCTGAGTGCGGCATACAGGGGCTGCATGAGTTGAGCTGCGCGGGGGAGGAAACAGTTGTAAAAATTAACCATTCCCAAAAATTCTTGCAGCGATTTGACCGTTTGTGGTCGTGGAAAATTTTTTACCGCGCGGACTTTGTCTGGCAATGGGACTGCCCCTTTCGGTGAAACTCTGTGTCCCAAAAAATCAATTTGTGACACGCCAAATTTGCATTTGGCTGGATTGATTATTAACCCGTGCTCTTCTAGTCTCTGAAAAACTGTAGTGAGGTGTTGTTCGTGTTCTTCCTCTGACGGGCTGGCTACCTGCATATCGTCGAGGTAGACGAACACGAAGGGGAGATCGCGTAATAACGCGTCCATCATCCGCTGAAAGGTTTGAGCAGCGCCTTTGAGGCCAAACGGCATCCGCAAAAATTCAAAAAGACCGAAAGGGGTTATTACAGCCGTTTTAGGAATGTCTTCCACTCGAACGGGGACTTGGTGATAGCCGCGGACCAGGTCTATTTTAGAAAAAATGCACGCACCCGCCAGATGTAGTGAAAAATCTTGGATGTGAGGAATTGGGTAGCGGTCATGTGCTGTCACATTGTTTAGTCTGCGGTAATCGCCGCAAGGCCTCCAAGAACCGTCGGTTTTTGGGACCATGTGGAGTGGCGATGCCCAGGGGCTTTTCGAGCGTCTAATAATGCCTAATTTTTCCAGGGTGGCAAACTCGTCCCGTGCTATGGCGAGCTTGGTCGCGTCTAAGCGCCGAGCTTTGGCGAATACGGGTGGGCCCGTTGTGGGAATGAAGTGTTCAACCCCGTGTTTCGCTACTGTTGCTGAAAATTTGGGAACTGTGAGTGCTGGAAATTGGGTGAGGAGTTGGTCAAACTTACCTGCTGCTGTTGTGACGTTGGCCTGCACTGATGGTGGAGAAACTCGAGCTGAGCAGGGGATAGAAGAAAATGACATTGCATTAACCAAGCGTCTATTTGCTAGATCGACTAACAACCCATGTGCACACAAAAAATCAGCGCCCAACAAGTTAAAACTCACCGCCGCTACAATAAATGTCCATCTATAGTTGCGGCCGTGAATGCAAAGAGGCAGGCTCCTTTCACCGTAAGTGTCAATGATGGAGCCGTTGGCTGCCATCGCCCCATTACCCCGGGGACCCATGGCCCGGTCTGCGTGGGAGGGGGTGATAAAACTCAGTTGAGCTCCGGTGTCAATCAGGAACTGTCTCCCGGTGTGTCCGTCAGTCACATAAAGAAGCTTATTTTTTTCGCCAAGAACCGCAGCCGTTAACGGTTCTTGGCTTTGGCGTTTCCTCGAACTTTTGAACTTGCAGGGGGGAACGCATTTGTACGCCCTCACGGCGAAACGGTGGTGGTAATAACAGATGTCGTTCCGCCTGCTGCATCTTGGTCGTGTTGCCACCATGGTGGACGGGCTCTGCTCGGTTGTCTGTGGTTCTCCGCTGCTCTGGGTATCCGCGCTGAGATCTGCGGATGCTGCTGTGGCCATCTGTTCGCCGCAGGCGTTGATGAGTCGCTGCGCTTCACGGGCCAGCGCGCGGAAGTCTTGCTGGGTGCTGCACCGCATGTTGACCAGCGTCCCTCTCATGTGTGGCGGCAGAGTACTGAGGAAGATGTGTTGGAAGAGGAAGTTGTCGTTGTCCTCTTCCTTGAGCTGCAGCATGTCCTCCATGAGGGCCTTGGGTCTGCATCCTCTGTGGCCGTAGATCGCCAGGATCTTCTCTGCTCTCTCTTCAGCTGAGGGGACGAAATTCTCGACGATGGTCGCCTTAAGTTCTCTATATTTGTCATGGGCGGGCGGCCATTGGATTATGCTCCGCGCACATCTCGACGTGGCAGCGTCGAGTTTGGCGACGATGTGATAAAATTTTGTGTCGTCTGCCGTTATGCCCGCCAGTGCAAACTGAGCCTCAGCTTGCTGGAACCACAAGCCCGGGTCTTCTTGCCAGAAGTCTGGCAGCTTGACGGTGACGGCGCTTGTGTGGGCCGTCCCTGATGTGTCCGCCGGGTGAGAGCGCCTTTCTTCAGCTCTCACGGCGGGGCTGGTGCTCGGTTGAACCCTCTCTGTGGCTTCTGCCGTGGGGGAACGTCATCCATCTGTTCCCCTGTCTGCATGGGCGCCGGCGCTTGCCTGGGTCGCCTCTGATGAGTCAATCACGGGAGAACGTCTCTGTTCCATCCTCGCGTCAGGGTCACCAGTGTAGAAGAGCTTGGAATAACGAGGCGATGTGATTTATAAACCAAAGTTTAATATCAGCTTCGCTCCTCTAACAAGTCTCATCTCAGTGCAGAAGCAGAATAAGAGATCGAACACATTCAGACCTTCATACTTATACCTACACACAACAAAAGACATTGCATATCAAAGCTGACATCCCGCATTAACTTAATCCCCCCTCCTTTGTCTTCCGTCTCCTCCACCTGACCCTGGGTGGTCAGGGAGATCGATCTCCTCCATTGTCCTCTGTCTCCTCCACCTGACCCTGGGTAGTCAGGGAGATCGATTTGGTCTCCACCGCTGCGACTCCGTATGCTCTTTGATCTTCGCTGGCGATCGAGACCTCTTGTCCTGTTCTGAGGCGTGAGGTCATTGCACATATGTAATCACTAAACATTCTAATATGTCTATACATATGTAGGTATGGAATATATGATTAATATAAACCACACTGACTGTCATTTGCATTTACTATTTAGGAAAATGAGTGACAAATACCATTTGCATAATAATTTGGAACGCAGTGTACTTATTTTGCACAGTTGCCATTTTTTAACATAATTGTCCTTCTCGTTACTTTTTCATATTGAATTCTTGATTTCTTGATAATTTCCAACTTTTTAGTATATATAAAACTTTTTTATCAGAATTTTTTTTTTACTTTTTTCATGTGAATTTGCACTTTTCTTCTTGAAAATTTACATTTTTTTTCTGAAATTTGGAAATATTTTCTTGTAAATGTAAAACTTCCACTAAATTGTCATCTTTTTCTCAATAATCTGATACTTTTTGCTTCAAATGTGAAACTTTTGTCTCATATTTTTTTCTTGTGAATTTTAGATTTTTTTAGTCTTTGTGTCCTTTAAAAGAAAGTCAAGACATATCTCAACTTTTATGAATCTTTTTCTCTCACATTTGGAATTTTTCCTTCTTGTGAATATTCTGTGTTCTGTCTCTTTAATTTTCAGAACTGTAGTCAATAATGTGCATTTTTGTTTTGTAAATTATGTGTATCTTTTTTTCTTGAAAAGTTGCAACTGTTATCATAAATTTAAAACTTCTTGTAAATTGCCAGCCTTTTCTCATTGTAACTTTTCGCTAAAAAAAAAAAAAGTGAAACGTTTGTCTCATAAATTTTAAATAAATTACTTGTGAATTTTGTACATTCCTGTCCATTTTTCGCTTATGTATTGCAGCTTTTTTCTTCTTTTTTTTTCTTGTACATTTGCAACCTTTTACTCTGAGTTTTGACTTTTTTCTTTGCTAATTTTCAACATTTTTCATGTTAAGCTTCAACCCTTGTAATAATATTCACCATTTTTCCTTGCAAATGTGTTCATTTTTTAATGTAAATTCACACACACACACACACACACACACACACACACACATACACACACACACACACTTTTTTTCCAAGGTCTAAAGGAGTCACAGGTTATGATCAGAATAACAAGAGTGGAAGTTTGGAGACATGAAATGAAGTAAACGCTTCATGTCAGAGAAAGAAAAACATGTCAGAACTTTCGTGCCAGGGCAGGTTTTTATGAATGAACGTTTTTTTTCCCCCCCTCGCCTTCTCTCTTTTGTGAATGAAAAACAACTGGAAAATTCTGTATAGAGAAAAAACCCTATAGCCTTCTGGTCACTGATTGGCTGGTAATATCAAAGCTCCGCCCATGGTTGCTAGGAACCCCAAACTTTTGGTCCCTGATTGGCTACCGTCTTGGGAGGGAGCCTTCATTCAATAGCCTGCGGACAAAGAGGAGAAATTTGAGCCCTTGAAAGAGGAAATCCACCAATGGCGGACCCCAAATCATGAACTGACAGCACAGCTGGCGTTCAGAGAAGCCTCCGCACTTCAGCAAGGAACAGAACATTTATTTACACACTATCAAACAGCATGAAAACATCTGCATACTCTAAAAAAAAGTGGAGACGTGGCAGAAAGCTCACTCTAAAATGAAAACACACACAGAACTTCAAACAATAAAGGAATCTGCTGTTCTTAGGCCATTTCATACCAAGCACAGATTTTTGTCTGAAATTCATTTAAACACATTCAATGGAGACATATTCCCATTGCTACACAAATGTTATGCATTAACCTGGACAGGCTTTGATATCAATGGACTTTCACTGGTGAAAATCTAATAATTTTGTCATAATTTTATTTTATTTTATGGTCTACATTTTTGTTTTGTTTTCATCAGAACAATGGGCTAAGTTTATTTTGAAGGCAGGGCTATTCAATTACAAAATCAGATGGGCCACAATTTGAATTCAAGACATGTAACTGGGCCGCACATGTTCAGCGATTTGTTAAATATGACAAATTTCAAACCAACACAGATCAATATGACGAAAAATATGTACTTTTTATTCGTTGTCTTGGTTTTAAATGTCCACTTGGCACATGACAAAGGCACATCAAAAGTGAATAAAAGTGCAATAACAGTGCTGGGGTTGAGCAGAACTTGAAGTAGTAGAAATACTTTTCCTTTTGAACAACAAATAAACAGAATGAAAAAATAAAATAAAATTCTGTAAATAACCATTTTGGTCACATCTTACTCAGGCATATCTCAAAGTGCATAAAAAACTCATTGTGCACTGTTAGTAGCATTAACATTTGTTTCCTTTTTGAAATAAAATATACTACATCCTGGTCATAATTGACCTTGGCACATCAGTGCATTTAGCTGAATAAAAAATGAACTGTCAAACACTTCAGTGCACCCCCCCCCCACAAAAAAAAAATAAAATTGATAACATTAACAAACATTGCACATCCACTAGTGGTTAGCACTGCAGCAGCACATCAACTCACCTTTGGCTGGGGGATCCTGGGTTCAATCCCAGCCCCCAACCAACAGTGATCTGTGTGGAGTTTGCATGTTCTCCCTGTGTCTGTGTGGGTTTACTCCGGGATTTCTCCGGTTTCCTCCCACATGCCAAAAACATGCAAGTTAGGTTAATTGGCATCAAACTGGGGATTCTAAATTGTCCTTAGGTATAACTGTGACAGTGAATGGTTGTCTGTCTGTTTGTGTTGGCCCTACGATGGACTGGCAATCTGTCCAGGGTGTACCCTGCCTCTCGCCCAAAGATGCTGGGATAGGCTCCA
The DNA here is from genome assembly GCA_020510985.1 of Pholidichthys leucotaenia. NCBI lineage: Eukaryota > Metazoa > Chordata > Actinopteri > Cichliformes > Pholidichthyidae > Pholidichthys > Pholidichthys leucotaenia. The sequence goes on from CM035836.1 coordinate 337,033,007, forward strand.
GCCCCCCTACGACCCGAAAAGGATTAAGCGGAAGAAGATGGATGGATGCACATCCACTATTGTGGTTTGTTTTGTTTTAAATCACTACATGTGTGAGTAGGAACCTTTTTTTATAACTACACATTCCATTACACCCACATCAGTCCAGGAAAGGCTAAACCGATGATTTTCATCAATTTTACACTTCAGAGTTGACAATGACATGTTTTAAGGTGCCTTCACACCAAACACGAATGGGCAAATTTTTCGCACGGTGTGATTACATTATAACTCAATGTAAACACGCAAATAGGCATGCATTCACCATCTGAGTGAGTTGCAGACAGACGAAGTTGCCTTTATAACTTCTGCAGCTGTCTTCAACGTGCTGTTGAAATCCCTGAAAATAGCATCATGCTTAGGTTTACATTATCCGATGGGGCGGAGCTCACCTGAAAAAGTTGTCCCTACCGCCAAAACTTCACAAGAGGATAGGTGTTTACATTGCTAGCCTGCTAGCTTTGTTAGCACGTCCGTGGGTAAATAACAATGACATCCCAATTCAGCTGAAGAGCTCCCAGTCCTTCTTTCTCCAGGTGAGTGTCAGTCTCATTTTCAAACTAGTTTACTCTCAAATGTTGATACTTTTACTACAATGATGGCAGAATCTCAAAGCTAGCACTATCCCTTGGATGCAAATGCACAATTTCACGTGTGCTCACCTCTTTCCATTGATTTTGTATGCATTTGCGCCACCCGTTCGCATTTGGTGAAGCTTGGTATCTTGCGACTAGCACCGTTAGCCACAGTCATAATAGAGCCCACACTTCAAAACAAATGCGCTGCATAGTGGGTTAATGGTTGCTAGGCTACGCAGAGTGCTGCATTTACGGTTTGTAGTAATTAATGGATTTCTGCAATTCTGTGAAATGTGTTGGCTTTTGCTTCTCTGGCTGGACAACAGACTGGGCCTGGGCCACTTGGAGGTTGGTTCTGGGCCGCTATTTGAATAGGCCTGTTTACAGGGATCAGTTACTGAAAAATTCTGAAATGCATTGATTTGTCATGTGATTACTGAAAAAAATATCAAAACACACTTAATTCAGTCTTAATTCTTGCAGATTGGCTTTGGAATAGAGATCCTAAGTCACGCCCCCTCTACTTCAGCATGTGACCTTAAATGGGAAAAAAATCTCCATTGAAATGAATGGCAAGAGAGAAATGATCTTTTGATCCCGACTGAATTTTGCCACGAACTATACATATGATGTTTGTTAGTATTGCTCATGCACATTCCAAACTGTCACTGGTAGCACCTCCTCTATCGCACTGAACTTGCACTACTGGTATTATGGTATTACTGTACATAGGATTGTTGTTTAGTTTTTTTGTTTTTTTATCTTTATTTGCACTATGGGTAGCATTGCTGTACATAGACTGATGTTGTCATCCTTATTCCTTCTTTTCTTATATATTGCCCACACTTAGAGGGAGAGAAACAGCATTTTGATTCTCCTGTATATCCTGTACATATGTACTAATGAATGTCAAGTATTGTTTCCATTTCATACTTATTTTAAATATGCTGATGACACAGCATTAGTAGTTTTTTTTTAATCTGTCATTGCATCTATTGAAAGTTTTGAAAGGGAGATACAAGGTTTTATTCAGTGGTGCTCAGACAATTTTCTTGATGTTAATGTTAAGAAAACTAAAGAGATGGTCATAGATTTTAATAAAAAGGGCAAAGTGATAGAGTGCATCTTAACCTACAAATATTTAGGTGTTGAAATTGACAGTAAACTGACTTTTAATGCATGTGCACTAAATAAGACTAAGAAGCTGCAGCAGAGGAAGTTTTTCCTCCGGGAGATGTTTTATTTTAAAATAAACAGTCATATTCGTCAAATGTTTTATGAAGCTTTGTTCCAGAGTGTTCTGTCCTTTGGTCTTATCTGTACCTTTGGAAACATGAATGTGAAGGGTCACAAAAAAAACTGCAGAGCATGATTAATACAGCCAGTAGAATAATTGGAGTTGATCAGGTATTGGCAGCTCAGCTGTATAACGAGCTTGTTTTTAAAAAGACAGACCAAATTCTTAATGATCAATCCATCCTCTTTATTCTAAATTTCTGAGAAGCAACAGGTCAAATGGCAGAATTCTGCAACGGAAAATTAGAACAACGGTACAATAAGCCATTTGTTCCTACAGCAATTAAACTTTACAATAACAGACTGAAAGGCTTTTAGGTACTGCTTTAAGTATTCTTTTTAATATTGATGATATTTTCCAACTTTTTATCCTTGTTATACATTTTTACTATTCTTTTTATTATTTGTTAATATGCTTAAGTGTTTATTTTATCTGTATTTGTCCCTGTTGTGATGCAGAATGACCACATGAATTTCCTACTTGTGGGATAATAAAGTTGACCTTGAACCTTGATGTCCATGGGGGGGGGGCACTATGATCTTGCTGGCTGCGTTCACTGTGCATTGTAGAGTCTTCCGGCTGGAAGCAGTATAGCTTTTGTACCACATGGTGATGCAGCTGGTGAGGATGCTCTCAATGATGCCCTGGTACAATGAGCACATGATGGGGAGTGGGACTCGTGCCCTCCTCAGTGTGCGGAGGAAATAGAGGCAAGTTTGAGCATTCTTGGCCAGTGATGTGGTGTTGTTGGACCAGGAGAGGTCCTCAGAGATGTGCACCCCCAGGAACTTGATGCTGCTCACCCTCTCCACAGCTGCTCCATCAATAATTATAATGCATCAGATTTATATAGCACTTTTCATAGACACTCAAAGATGCTTTACAATGGATACATTATTCATTCATTCCAGAGACAATGGTAGTGGTAAGCTACTACTGTAGTCACAGCTGCCCTGGGGCAGACTGACGGAAACGTGGCTGCCAATCCATGCCAACGGCCTCTCCAACCACTATCAAACATTTATACACATTCAAGCTCAGTATCATAGACACTGGAGGCACAGTGGGTAAAGTGTCTTCTCTAGGGACACAACAGCAGGATGTCTGGGGAGAGCAGGATTCGTTTTTTCCCACGTTCAGGAAGAGATTATTGTCTTTACACCCCTGGACCAGTTGGTTCACCTCATTTCTGTAGCTGGCCTCTTCATTGTTGGTGATGAGGCCCACCACTGTCATGTCATCTGCAAACTTGATGATGTGGTTGGTGCTGTAGGCTGCTACGCAGTCATGGATCAGCAGGGTGAAGAGCAGCGGGCTGAGCGTGCACCCTTGTGGGGCCCCTGTGCTCAGTGTGATGGTCTTGGAGGTGTTGCTGCCAACCCGCGCATTCTGTGGCTTCCTTGTGAGAAAGTCCACCACCCAGTTACAGAGAGAGGTTTTGAGTCCCAAGTGTCTGAGTTTTTGTATTAGGTGCTGGTGGGTGATTGTGTTGAATGCTGAACTGAAGTCAAAAAACAGCATTCACACATAGGAGTTCTTTGAGTCCAGGTGGTTGAAGGCTGGATGGAGAGCAGCAGCAATGGCATCTTCTGTGGATCTGTTTGACCTGTATGCAAACTGAGATGGGTCGTGGGAGGGAGGATGGACTTGATGTTCTGCATGACCAGCCGCTCAAAGCAGTTCATTATTATGGAGGTCAGTGCTACTGGCCAGTAATTGCTATTCACTTCAATGGAGATTTTTTTCCAATTTTAAGGTCCCATATGCGGAAGTACAGGGTGCGTGACATCGGCTGTGTATGTCACTAAAAGGTAAACGTCATTAGCCTTTATACCTGCCCGCTCCTCTGTTATTGGCCATCCTAGCTGTCTGTCATGTATGGGCAGGGAGCTAAAGCAGTGTTGCCAACTCCTGCTCTTTGGGAGTGAGCCTCACTCTTTTGCCCTCTTTCTCTCACACCACAAACTTTATTTCTCACTCCAAAATGGGGAAATTATTGATAATGTCATGTTGACTTTCTTCAGATTTTTACACAGTAAGTGCTCCCAATACAGCATAAAGCATAAAGCCATAGAGCAGACTGAACTTGTTGTAAAACTTATTCTGAGGTAAAGAAGTGAATGCGCTGAAAAAAAAATAGTGGTTTATATGTATTGTGCACTTGCACACTCACTCCACTCCTAACCCCAAATCTCCCACACTTCCCTCTAAATCTCACTCCAAACTTTTCTGAAAAGTTGCCAGCTCTGGCTAAAGGCATTAACTTAAGAGCTAACAGTGGGACTTATTGTTATTTTCTTTAGATTCCAGTCACCTTCATAGGCATCCCTGTTTCCACCTGGTTCATTAATCCACAGTCACTAATATATCTGGCATCATTCTGGCTTATGGTCATAACGCGGCCAAAATAGGACACCACACACTCGCTGTAGGTTAACAAAAACACAAACAAGAACGTCTCGTACAAATACAACGAATGAAATAACACAAATGATGGAGGAGAGTTGGGCTCAACGTCAACGGTACAAAGTCAGGGAATGCCTGACCAGGGGAAAAGCTCAGCTGGAGGACCCTGATGGCTATGGGGCTTGATGGCTGAGAAAAACAGAGAAGAAAAGGCACCAAGACGGAGCACACCAACTCACCTCGACAGCGGGACCTAAACCATGAAAGCAGGTCAAGCAGGAGAAGAAGAGGATGTAGATGAAGATTGAAGAAGGACACAACAACGGGCAGGGGTTGTCTAATAAAGGCTTTTTTTTTTTTTGTTACTTATTTGTACCCGTAAGTAGACTTGGTTTGCAGTCTGGTGACAAGCCACTGGCTGCTGGTCGCTGCGTGCGCGAGCGCCCTAAACCTACATGTTTTTGGTGTGCGGGAGGAAACCGGAGAAATCCCGGAGTAAACCCACGCAACACGGGGAGAACATGCAAACTCCACGCAGCTCACTGTTGGTCGGGGGCTGGGATCGAACCCACGATCTCATAATCCCCGCGATCCCCCGGCCGAGGGTAAAACTGTGCTGCCACAGTGCTAAACCACTGCGCCACCGTGCAGCCCATCTTATCTTATCTTATCTTATTTTATTTTATTTAAAGCCTATCACTTTAAGAAACATCCTTCAGCTGTTCAACTCTGCCCTCCCTCTTATGTCAGCTAGCCATTAGCTGAGTAGCTTCTAGCCTCCTTCTAGCTTGGATGAGCAGCGCTGGTTCACCAGTCCACAGTTGATTGTGTATCTTGCATCATTCCAGCCCATCTCCCAGCAATCTCACTGGGATGCCACAACAAATCAATAGCACTGCATGCCAGGCGACTCACCGATCACCGCAACCCAAGGCCGCTGGCCGAGCCGAGCTGTTAGATCTCAAAGTGCAGTGTCTCGCTCTGCGGGACTCCGCTCCTCTCCCACGGCCAGCTGGGTGATGCGCCATCACGAAGCAGCTCCCCAACGTTGCCTGTGAGAGTAGAGCGGAGTCGCACAGGGCACCAGAGGATGGTGGGGGAGCTCGGGGGGTGCAGCCTCGGGTCAAGCCATAGGCGGTTGCTGCGACCGGCATGATGGCCCCAGCTGCGGAGTCGCAGCGAAACCACAGGGAGATGGGCCGTAGCGACGTGAGGTACATTATGGACTGTGGACTGGTGAACCAGGTGGTAACAGGGATGGTTATTAGGGTGACTAAGATCTGAAGAAAATAAAAATATAAGCGGCGCTTGGTTCAAGCTTCCTGGTGTCAGATTGGGGGCTAATAGCTCAAGGGCTAACAGCTCATGGGCTAATAGGCTACTTTTAGCACCCCTCCAGCTACATGACAGACATCTAGGTGGGCCAATAATAGAACAGTGGGCAATTCTGGCAAATTAAAAGTTGAGAAATATGGCAATACAATGATACAAGCTTTTAGTTGCACTTAATTTTGACCGGGCGAGCTGAAACAGACAGGGGGACAGACAGACAGACAGATACAACTACACACACACAGACGCATTAACTGATTACCATATGCCTCTCGGTTTGGAGGCATAAAAATATCCAACCCTGCCAAATGCAAGAAATGGCCCTGCTTCAGTGTTACCTGAATCTGTCCTTTACACACATGGGGGTGGGGGTGGGGGGTTAGTAAAAGGAGGGGCTGGCTGCAGCTTGTTGGGTAATCCCTCCCCATCACTTCCTCTTTGGCATTTTTTGTGAATGGAGCTCATTATGCATGCACCTTCCACGCAGTTCCATTCACAAGCTGCTTCTCCTCCCTCCTCCTCCTCCTCCTCCTCCACCTCCTCTCTGCTCCTCTGTCTGCAGGCTGCGTGGATTTCCTCTCAACTCAGCCTAAATGACTACAAACGGATAGCGCCAGGACTGTAACATGGATGGATACTTGGACCAGCAAGTGCCTTACACTTTAGCAAATGTACGTATGGAGGAACGTTTGGGGCGCTTCAGTTTATTCATGTATTGTTTTGGTGTGTTTTGTCGTGCGCGTTTTCTGCACTCGTCGCGTCTTGCACGACTTTTTGGCTCGAAACTGTTGGTCAGCTCGCTTTGGAAAAAAGGAAGAACAGTGTTTCTTGTTAAATTGTTGGGTTAAAGAGCTCGTCTGTGCTAAACTTCCACCTTTATTCGGCTAAAGCCAGAGCCGTCTAAGCCTTGATTTAGCCCCAAATCATAGTTGCTGAAAAATGTGTTATTTAACCAGAATCTGTCATGGTTTTGTCGTGACCCGAAAAGACAACTTTTCATGTTTCACTTTTAAACCAAATCCAGACGTGTTTGGATGGTTGGCGAGCTGGTCCGCTTCTCCCTCCAGCGTTTTGTTTCACCAATTACTGATGGCTGGTAAAATTATGAAAAAAAATACATATTTATAAGAAAAAAATGCACAGTTTATAGAAAAAAAAATAACAAATTTACTTCTAAAAAAAAAAAGTCACGAACTTACTGAGGGAAGAGGATTTTCCTACAAAAGGTCTCAAATTATAAAGACGAATGTTAGCTTGCATATAAAATAGTTACAAAGCTAATAAGCAGTTTTAAAAAATCACAAATGCATCTTTTTCACCTTAAAAATGGCAACTTTTTCCTAGCAAATTTGCATCTTGTTTTCTTGAAAATGTTTGACTTTTATTTGTGACTGTTTTCCTCATAAATTTGGGGCTTTTTGGTAAATTTGCTATTTTTTTTTCTTACAAATTTGCCAAGTTTTGCTCATAAAATTGCATTTTTTTTTTCTTATAAAATTTGCAGCATCCATGTGGATGCTGGTTAAAATTGTATTTTGTGCACTGGTTTATTTTATGCATTTATTTTCATCTGGACCAGTGACTCTCCACCCTGAGGGTGGCGAGATAATTTCTGAACTGTTTTGACACTGATGGTTTTGCAGAAGTCACAAGGAAATGGGCCCCTAAATAGACTGTTGATGGCAGCAAAAAGGAAATACATGGACGCAGAATTGCCCCCTCAGGAATCCGAAGGTAACCCCTAGAGTGGATTTTGTATCAGAGTTGTGGTGCTTTCACCCACCATGTTGTCGTTCACTCCTTTCCTTCTGTTTTTTTCTGCTCAGACCTCTTCCAGGATTTAAGCCAACTCCAGGAGACCTGGCTCACAGAAGGTGAGACTCTTTATAATGTTTTTGACCTGTTCTGGTTCTGGAAGCTTTTGTACACGCATTTGTTGTTTTAGTGAACAGTGGCCCAGTTTTGGAGCTAAATGATTCACTTTTCTTCTTGTAAATTTACAACTTTTTTTTTGTCACCGATTGGTGACTTTATTGTTGGCCCAATGGTAGAGCAGCCGCCCTACAGCCAGGAGGGTGTGGGTTCGCATCCCAGCTGGGTCATACCGCAGACCGTAAAAATGATACTTCCCGCCTTCTAGCTTGGTGCTCGGCGTGTTAGTATGGGCCCATCCGATTCTCGCTGTGATTGACGCTGCAGACACACATTCTGCTGGACGTGCTTGGCTGTATGGATTGAAAGACACTAAAGTTGGCTTCCTTCTTCCATCTTTTTTTCTTAAAAGCTTGCAACAGTTCTCTTAATTTACATCTTTGTTCCTCATACATCAGCATCCTTGTTGTAAATTTGCTGACTTTATTTTTGTAAGTTTTCTAAATTTTATTATTTTAACTGATTTTTTTTCTCAAAAATGTGCAGCTTTTTCTCAGTTTACATTTAACTTGTAAATCTGTAACATTATTCTTCCACATTTGCTGCCCCCCCCCCCCAAAAAAAATGGCTATTTTGCTTCTTCCTCATATATTTGAGTTTTTAGGGTTGTTGTTGTTGTTGTTGTTGTTTTTGGATCAACAAAAGGAGCCACTCAGCAAAAAGCTGCATATGATTCGGGGATAGTTTTTCAAAAGTCACTGATAAAACAGTGAAATCTGTAATAGAAAGAATCCATTCCTCCCAGTTTCTGGTAAGTCCTGCGGTGCTTTCATAAAACTTGTTAGTTTGAAAACCGTCTGAAATAAGCAGCTATAGGGCATCCAGATCTTCTCATGCAAACACACGGCTCACAAACTGCATCCGCCCCCTCCAAAAAAAAAAAGTGAACACAGACGGGACATTATTAGCTTTGAGCATGCCCTATTTTGGCCATGCTGGCATGTAAACCATACGTGCGAGTCGGCTGCCAACGCAAACAAACATGCTGTTTGGCTTGTGTCACTCAGGCAGCGTAGCGACGACGTGGGGCCCGTCAGAGACGACTGTCAGCTACTAGACTTAATAAGAGCACTGATGACGTGAGGCGTAGAGGAGTAATTACACTGTATGTTGAGAGGAGGGGGAAACGGCTCATGCTGTTGAGTCACTGCATGGATGGATATTTCATTTCACTGTTGTGGGGGGCAAGAGTAAATGTTGAGGGGACACTGTAAGTGTTATTGTTGAAGGGAAGAGTTCAAAGTCTTTAAAATGGGGGGAAAATCAAAAAATATGAAAAATATAATTGAGTCATTGTCATGATTAACAGAAAAAAAATGAGCCATTTGCATAGAATAAAACTGTAACCAGCATCCATATGAATAGTGCAAGACGTAGTTACAAATTTAGATGAGAAAAGTCCCAAATTTAAATGAAAAACGTAAAAAATTTAAGGGGAAAAAAGCTGCAAATTGATGAGGAAAAAAGTTGGACAGTTACAAGGAAAAAAAGGTCACAAATTTTCAAAAAAAAAAATGCTGCAAATTTACAAGGAAAAAGTCACAAATTTACAAGAAAAACACTGTAATTTGAGGAAAAAGTTGCAAATTTGTGCATTTAGGGTGCTTTCACACTTAAATTCGTTTAATTTGGTCCGAATCAGTTGACAAGTTTGTTACTTTGTATCATTTTCTCCTCAGTTTGGTCCCCTTTCACACAGGCAAAAATTGAGGCAGACCATAAGCAGACCAAACTGCGTCACATTAAATCCCGCGAGACTTACGTCAGAACGTTCTCTGTTCTTATTGGTCAGATTTTTTTTGCCGCGAGAACAGGAAAGGTAAACACAGGAAGTAGGAAGACTACCGTGTATTTATGCATTTCTGGGAGAAAATAATACCAATCGTAGTCTAATCTACGGGGGTTTTCATTGCCCTGGTTATTGTTCATTACATACGTGCATATACCACTTTTGGCAAATCGTACAGTTTGAAAGTGAAGCGCTGCTACGGAGGAGAAATAACATGTTAATGTTCATTAATCCTCCAGAACCGTGACGTGCTCAGCCACAGATATTTTCAAAGATCTATCAGGTTTATACAGTGACATAAAATGTTTTACCATTTGCTGCTGGTCCCATTTTAGTGCAGTCGCTTTTTCACCTGCAGGACCACACCAGAGTTTGCCATTTAATTCAAACCAAGACCACCTCTTTCAGGTGGTCTCGGTACAGTTGTTTTGGTACCCACTTGAGTGCAATTACCGTGTTCTCATCAGGCAAAACGAACTGCACTAACGGAGAAAACAAGCTTGAGTTTGATTGAAACGGACTAAAGCCTGCAGGTGTGAAAGCACCCTAAAAGTAACACATTTACAAGGAAAAAAAAAATCACAAATTTGCAATAAAAAGGGAGCAAATTTATGACACAATAAATAGCAAATTTATGAGAAAAACATTGCATAATTGTGAGAAAAACTGCATGTTTATGAGAAAAACACTGCATATTTATGAGAAAATTATCAGATTTATGAGAAAAATGTTGCATATTTATGAGAAAAATGCTGCATATTTATGGGAAAAATATCAAATTTATGAGAAAAAAAATAGCATATTTCTGTGAAAAATATCAAATTTTTGAGAAAAACACTGCATATTTACAGGGATGAGAATCCTCCGCGGATCTGCGGAATTCCTCGGATTTGATCATGTCTGAAATTATTTATTTTGATTTAATTTTTTTACATCACAAAAACATGGCGTTTGAACAGGGATGTGTAGACTTTTTATAGCCACTGTAGACAATTATAATGTACAGGGGTCTTTCTTTCAGAGATTTTCAGATTCTGTCTTAGATCCTGGAGGTAGGTACATACAGCAATAGCTCCTAATGACATCCATTTGTGGCAGGGACCCTGTAGTAGTAGTAGTAGATTAGTTTATTTGACAGGGACAGTGCAATAAACATAGACAATTAATCAAAGACAATTAATCTGATGTGTTGCACATAGAGTGTATAGCTATTAGCTAATTTGCAACTCTTGTCCCTGGTCCCTTGTCTCTTGTCTAGGGTGATTCTCATGAATCGTCTAAATTCGAGGAAAAAATTTTTTTTTGGGGGGGAGGTATGTTAAGAGCGGCGAGTCGTATTTTCGATCGGCTGCTAAAATCCACCATGCAGAATACGCTACCCAGCGAGATCAGTAATGTAATGTAACAAGGCCACTGATTGGCTGATACTTATTGAAGCAACCAATTGACGATTTTGTTATTCCTTTGTCATATCCAACACGCGGAGCGAAATGCAAATGGCGGAGAGTTCAGTCAACCGAGTTTTCCCGATTTCGTGAAAATGGTGAACCTAAAACTCACGAAAGACAGCAAAGCAAGAATTCTAGAAATCGACAAAGGGATAAGGAACAAGTTTCGTTGGGAATGGCTCGAAAAAACTGTGTCAATGACTGTAAAGATCGGTAAAAATACTGAAGTTGTGGTTGAAAAAATGGCCGACTTCATAGCGAAATGCGAAGTACCAGGGAAAGCCCAGTGTGTTTATTGCAACGATTTCTTGAGTTATGGATCTCGTGGTTGTGTTGCCTTAGTTGAACACTGTTCAAAACAGAAACATCTCAAAATTGTGGCAACAAGGAGATCGAACTACTCGCTCATGCTGCATTCAAAACGATCGATGGACACGGTCAAATTCAGATGTCAGTCAATCAAAGTTCATCACAATCGGCCCCGATTACAGCAATTAGTGATCAGAAGACACATTCCGAGGTAAGATTTTTTTCTCGTTATAAGTAATGTACTTGAGAATTTTCGCGTAATGAATTTGTTATGAAATAGCATGTGTAAGTTGTGACATCATGCCTGTTTTGAAACACTAATTGCATTTGAATGCTGATAATCGATTGTTAATAGATAAATGTTATTACATATTTTCTCACAATTTGAAATGCAATCTAAGAATTTTGAATATAATTTATCATTTTTTGTTTCACTAGGAGGAGTTACATAATGCATGTGTAAGTTTTTTTGTCAGGTGGTGATGGGTTGCCTTTCCAAAAGATATCTTTGCTTTTATTAGTAAACATAATTTCTTTATGGTCATTGCATAAAAATATTAAACATCTTTTAGGTTTTACTTACTTTCTTAGATTATCTTTCAAATATTAAAATATACTAATATGCAACTTTTTTTATATTCCTAGTAACACTAACAAATGCACACATTAATAAATCAAAATGTTTGCAGAATGTCAGTATATTTTAATAAATGGGTGATGGACTTGGTGATGGAATTTTTTTAATATTTATAATTTATTTTACTTGGTTAAATTATTTTGTCTGTTCTAGAACTATGTAAATGTAATTCTGTGTCAGTTCTAAACATATTAAATAGTAGTAAAATATAATTTAGTATTATTACATCAACATACCATTCAGATATCATAAATTTACACATGTGATGCAGCAACAGATTAAAAAGGTAAACTATAAGTGCATTTGTACTTACTTCTAACTTTAAATATAAGACCACATTTGAGCATTCTAAAACACCAGATTTCGTTAGCTTCTGGGGAGCATTGCCCCCGACACCACCCACCAAGGCTCCGCCTTTTCCCAAACCCCATTCTCATCCCTGTATTTATGAGAAAAATATATTTATGAGAAACTGCATATTCATGAGAGTAAATAGCAAAATTATGAGAAACACTGCATATTTATGAGAAAAAATGTCAAATTTATGAGAAAAACACTGCATATTTGAGAAAAAATGTCAAATTATGAGAAAAACATTACATATTTATGAGAATAATATTAAATTTATGAGAAACACTGCATATTTATGAGGAAAAATGTCAAATTTATGAGAAAAACATTGCATATTTATGAGAAAAAATAGCAAATTTGAGAAAAACACTGCATATTTGACAAAAACTGTCAAATTTATGAGAAACACTGCATATTTATGAGAAAAACATTGTATATTTATGTGAAAAAATATCAGATTTATGAGAAAAACTGCAGATTTGAGAAAAACATTGCAGATTTGAGAAAAATAGCAAATTTGAGAAAAAAACTGCATATTTATGAGAAAAATAGCAAATTTATGAGAAAAATGGTGCATATTTGAGAAAAAATGTCAAATTTATGAGAAACTGCATATTTATGAGAAAAAATAGCAAATTTGAGAAAAACACTGCAAATTTGAGAAAAAATGTCAAATTGATGAGAAAAATACTGCATATTTGATGAAAAAAATGTCAAATTTATGAGAAACTGCATATTTATGAGAAAAAATAGCAAATTTGAGAAAAACACTGCAAATTTATGAGAAAAAATGTCAAATTTCTAAGAAAAACACTGCATATTTATGAGAAAAAAATGTCACATTTATGAGAAACTGCATATTTATGAGAAAAAAATAGCAAATTTGAGAAAAACATTGCATATTTATGAGAATAATATTAAATTTATGAGAAACACTGCATATTTATGAGGAAAAATATCAAATCTATGAGAACAACATTGCATATTTATGAGAAAAAATAGCAAATTTGAGAAAAACACTGCTTATTTGACAAAAACTGTCAAATTTATGAGAAACACTGCATATTTATGAAAAAAACATTGCATATTTTTTTTTCCACAATATCTTTATTGAACCTTTTTTTTTTTTTTAACAAACATGATACAAACAATCAAACACTAACACTAAAGTACTACAAAAAAAAAAAAAATGCACTAAAAACACCAACAACCACCAACAAAATCAAGTCTTCAACAATGCTCCTCTGTTTAGTCTAGACAATCCAATACATAAGTATACATATTATGTTCACCAGTTTGGAATTTACAAGGTCCACACACATCATTCACCTTCTTCTTCAAGAGTTATGTTTAAATTTTTTACATAATCAATAAAAGGTCTCCATATATTCTCAAACACAATTTCCTTTGATTTCAGTATATATGTTATTCTTTCTAATGGAAGGTTTGTTAACATCTGTCTTAACCACTGAGTCACATCTGGTCTATGAGTCTTTTTCCATAATAGTGCAATACATTTTTTGGCATTAAGCAAACTGAGGTCTATGAATGTTCTTTCACTTTTATTAAAATTATGCTTTTCTGGGTACAGACCCAACAAAAACAGTTTAGGATTCAATATGATTTGTTTTGAGATTATTTTTTCAATTGTTACCCTCACCTCTTCCCAAAACATTCTTATTAATCTACATTCCCATAAACAATGAAATAGGGTTCCTTTACTTTCCATGCATTTTGTGCATGTATCTGGTATATTTTTGTTATATCTATTTAACTCCTCCGGTGTAACATACATCCGCATTAACCATTTGAAATGTATCAATTTAAGGCGTACATTTATTGATTTGGTTTGAGCTTCTGTACAAGCCAATTCCCATTGTTCCTCTGAAATTTCAATTTGCAGATCTTCTTTCCAGTAGTTTAATCTTTTCAGTGAATTTTCACTTGAAGATAGTGTCAATGAGTTATAAAACTCTGAAATAATACCCTTTCTTTTACTATCTTTCATCATCATTTTTTCCAAGGATGAATAAATAGGTCGAGTGAGAGCTTTATTTTGATTTGATAGAATAAAGTTTCTAAGTTGAAGATATTTAAAAAAATGTGTTCTATTGAGATTAAATTTGATCCTCAGCTCTTCAAAAGACATTATGTTGTCTGCACATGGCAAATATAAATCCTGAATCTTTTGTATCCCTTTTAAATTCCATACTTTAAATACAGCGTCCGCTCTCCCTGGTTTAAAATATTGATTACCCCATATTGGACTAAATTGTGACAATAACTGTGGTTCTTTTAAATAGTTTTTAGCTTCACGCCATATTTTGATCATATGCTTTACAAATGGATTTTTAACTTGTTTTTGTAATTTTTTTGCCGAGTCTGAGTATATGAATATGGGAAGAGGTAAAGGTAAATTGTATGATTCCATTTCAGTCCAGTGAGGGAGATCATTTGATGAAAAATAATATGTCATAGACCTCAGTTGTGCCGACCAATAATACAACATAAAATTTGGACATTTCAGACCTCCACGATCAAATGGTAAATATAATAAAGACAAACGTAATCTAGCCCTCCTGTTGTTCCATATAAATTCCACTAACTTTTTTTTTATTCTTGAGAATAGATCTAAAGGTGGTGATAAGGGAATGTATTGAAATAAATAAAGTATTTTAGGTAAAATATTACTTTTAAGTATATTGATTCTCCCGATCATCGACATTGGTAGTGACATCCATCTCTGAGTTAACTCATTGATATCTGACATTAGGGCTTCATAGTTGACACTGGCGACTGATTCTAGCTTAGGCATAATTTGGATTCCTAAATATTTAAACTGATTTACAACATTGAATTGATTTACCTCAGGGGCTGGGTAATTTCTCTGGGTCTCATTTAGCATTAATATTGAAGATTTAGTTTTATTTATTTTATATCCTGATATTTCCCCAAAATTCTTTATTAAATTCAACAAGGTTGGAATTGATTTTTTTAGATTCGACATAAACAAAATTATATCATCGGCGTACAGGGAGATTTTATGTTCTGTTGGTCCAACTTTAATTCCATATATTTGTGAATGTAAACGTATCGCTATCGCTAAAGGTTCAATTGCCATAGTAAACAGTAAAGGTGAAAGTGGACAGCCTTGTCGACATCCTCTATTGATTTTTATTGGTTTTGAAATATTGTTATTTGTTAGGATTTCTGCTGTAGCATTATTGTATATTATTTGAACCCATTTTATGAAATTATTTCCAAGTCCAAACCTTTGTAGGACTTCAAAAAGAAAGGGCCATTCAACTCTATCAAAGGCCTTTTCGGCGTCCAATGATAGGAGAGCTGTATCCGGTGCTTCTTTATTAAAATAAATAATATTAAATAGTCTTCTTACATTATGGAAGCCTTGTCTACCCTTTATAAAGCCATTCTGATCTCGATTAATAATATTTGGTAAAATTTCTTGTATTCGTCTTGCTAAAATTTTACAGATTATCTTAAGGTCGGCGTTTAATAGGCTTATTGGTCTCATATTTTCACATTTATTAGAGGGCTTACCTGGTTTTGGCAGCAGTATAATTAAGGCATTATTTATGTATGATGGTAAATTATTATTTTGAAATGCTTCTAAAACCATTTCCAAAAAAGGTTTTATTAATTTATTCTTAAATTTTTTATAAAGGTCAACTGGAAGACCATCTGGTCCTGCACTTTTTCCTGATTTCATATTATCAATGGCTAGCCCAACTTCTTCTTGACTAATTTTAGACTCCAATATCTCCCTGTTTTCATTTGGAATACACGGTATAGATAGTTCGTTCAAAAACCCATTTAGTTTTGTTAAATCAGGTTCATTTTTGGTATCATATAATTTTTCATAGTAATCTCTAAAGGCTCTATTAATTTCTAAAGGATCTATAACTACCTGTCCATTACTTATAATACTGGTAATTGGTGTTTTAATTTCCAATTGTTTAATCTGCCATGCTAATAATTTTCCTGATTTTTCACCTTGTTCATAAAAAGATTGTTTCAATCTTAGAAGACTCGAGGCAGCTCTATTCGCTGATTTTTTGTCGTATTCAGCTCTCAAAATCAGTAATTCATTCTCCAACCTTGGGTCACTTCCTGCATACACTTTTTCCTGAAGACTTTTTATTTTATGTTCCAATTTCGCTCTCTCCTCTCGAGTCTTCTTAGATTTTGATCCTGTATAACTAATAATATGTCCCCTAATAAAAGCTTTGAAAGCCTCCCACTTTACACATGCTGATGTTTGTGTAGTATTGATGTCAAAGAACTCGTCTATCTGTTTTTCTATATACTTGACAAATTCCTCATCCTGAAGCCATTTATGCTGAAATTGCCATCTACCCGATTCCTTTGTCAATTTTTTATCTACATATATTAGACAACAGGGTGCATGATCAGAGATCACGATGTTATCATAAAAGCAGTTTTGAATCTTGGACCTTAATTCTGTGGAAATCAAAAAATAATCAATACGTGAGAATGTCTTGTAGGTACTGGAATAACAAGAATAGGCTTTAACTTGTGGTTTCATTTCTCTCCATATATCTAACAATCTCAATTCTTTCATAAAATGATTAATAGTCATCCTACATCCAATGTGCGTACAATCCAGTCCTGTTGATCTATCCACACCTGGATTCAATGTACAATTAAAATCCCCTGCTATTATATGTTGCCCTGTAAGTGATGATAAGATGAGAAATAAATTAGCAAAGAACTTCTGATCATCTATATTGGGACCATATAAGTTCACAAGATTTATATTTTCTAATAGCAAAGAACCTTGAATGATTACATATCTTCCAAATTTGTCTCCAATTACATTTTTCACTTGAAAAGGAACTGATTTATGTATGAGAGTCATAACTCCCCTGGCTCGGGATGAAAATGAAGAGGTGAATACACTTCCCTGCCATCTACTCCTAATTCTTTTAACATCCTCCTCTATCAGATGAGTTTCTTGTAAAAACACAATTCTTGAACCCATGTCCTTTATTTTATTCATAACTTGTTTAAGTTTTTTTAAATTTTGTAGACCTCTGCAATTCCATGAAGTTAAATTAAGATTAACACTTTGGTCCATGATCAATAGAGAGTTTGGGATTACCTTGCAGTGTAAACATGTTCATACAGAGAAGCAAAAACATGAGTGGTTGAACATTCATCCTACAAACTACACACAAACAAATTTCCCCTTCCCACACTTGTGGCAAACCCCCCAAAATCAAAAGAAAAATTCTGTCTCCCGATATAGCCATCGACCGTTCCACACCCACGGGGAACAGCCTAAGCCACTCCTTCTTCATCCTCCCAATCACCCTAACTCTACTGCTTTTAATGACGTAACATTAACTCTCCTCTGTAGTTTTCCAACTTAACTCCAAAATTTTTAACAACTTTGTACATCATAGTTTTTTTTTTGTTTGTTTTGTTTTTGTTTTGTTTTTTTAATATATAATACAATCTATATTTTGTAAACTTACTATTTACTTCAAGTCAGTCAGATGCCTGTGCAAATGCTTAATTATTCTACCTTATATTTTGTTCATGCTTAGCTCCCACCAGTCTCTTCTTCTTCTTTGATCTTCTTGATGAACTCCTGCGCCTCCTCTGGGGTCTTGAAGATGTGGGTTCTGCCCTCATACGTGGTCAGCAGTCTCGCAGGATAGATTACACCATGACGAATCCCAAGGTTGCGCAGCTCCTTACGTACGGGATCAAACTGCTTCCTCAATTGCTGGATTCCTGTGGCCAAATCTGGGTAGAACCGCACCTGCTGGTCCTGGTGTTTAATCTCTCCTTTAGCACGTGCAGCGTTGAAGATCTTCATCCTGTCTCTGTTACTAAGAAACTTCATAATTAAGGTCCTCGGCGGTCCCTTATCTCTCCGTGGGCCAATACGATGTGCTTTTTCCAGAACCACTGCTGATTGCAACTCCTCGCTGCCCAGCACCTCCGGAATCCACTTTTCCAGAAAGGAACATACGTCCCGACCTTCTGATTCCTCTGGAAGACCCACCAGCCTCAAATTATTCTGTCTCGACCGAGATTCCAAATCCAAAATATTATCTTCCAGAGATTTATTTTTTTTTTCCAAAGTGCGCACCTTTAATTGAAGACGGGTGACGTCATCTTCAGCACTAGCGAGACGGAGCTCCATCTGCGCCGTTCGTTCTACACAGTCACCCAATTCCTTTCTTATTCCTTCCAACGCTGTCATAATCCCATCAAATCTAGAGGAAAAGTCCGCTCTCATTGAACTCATGGCAGCCATCAGCGCATCTGTGCCATTCCCCGCAGATATCGCACCGTTGCCAGCCTCCTCCGCCATATATGGAGTTTTGTTTGCTGCGTCACAGACCTGAAAGTCCGTTAATTTGGACTGTTTCGGCGGCTCGCTTTTTCCTTTTCCTGGTTTTCCAGCCTTAGGCTTCGCCGACATATCCTCGCCCAAATGCTGGGATACGTTCTGTCCCAAATGAGAGAGTTATTTGCCGATTTTTTTTCTCCAGGAGCAGAGCAGAGCGAGACACGTCCGTCCTACGTGGCAGCCATAACCGGAAGTGAACATTGCATATTTATGTGAAAAAATATCAGATTTATGAGAAAAACTGCAGATTTGAGAAAAACATTGTAGATTTATGAGAAAAATAGCAAATTTGAGAAAAAAAACTGCGTATTGAGAAAAATAGCAAATTTATGAGAAAATGGTGCATATTTGATAAAAAATGTCAAATTTATGAGAAACTGCATATTTATGAGAAAAAATAGCAAATTTGAGAAAAACACTGCATATTTATGAGAAAAATGTCAAATTTCTAAGAAAAACACTGCATATTTATGAGAAAAACACTGCAATATTTATGAGAAATCAAATTTATGAGAAAAACATTGCATATTTATGTGAAAAATATCAAATTTATGAGAAAAACATTGCATGATTTATGAGAAAAAAATGTGACCGGTGCTGGCAAAATGAGTCACTATGAGGAAATTATCAAAACTGAGGGAACGGTTTTTCCATATTCTGTATTGAAAGACCTTCAAAATGATATTTGATTTGTAGGAAGTGCGTAAAAACGGACCCGGAAAAGGCAGATTTGTTTATATTTTGGCTAGGTTTAAAACTCGCGTTCGATCGGTTGGGAGTTTCATCTTCTGCCAAAATATATGCATTTTTAGAAAGTACAATTTCTAAGCTTTACAATCATACCAGGCACTCGGGGGGGGGGGGGGGGCGGGGGGTTCCCCGGGACTTGCTGCTAGCAAACAAAGAGTCATGATTTATGACTTGAGAAAAAAATATCAAATTTATGAGGAAAAACATTGTATATTTATGAGAAAAAAATAACAAATTTATGAGAAAAACACTATGTATATGAGAAAAAAAATCTTAATTTATGAGAAACACTGTATTTATGAGAAAAAATATCAAATTTATGAGGAAAAACATTGCATATTTGAGAAAAAAAAATTTATGAGAGAAAAATAAATTTAAGAGAAACACTGCATATTTATGAGAAAAAAATAAATTTATGAGAAAAATGCTGCATATTTGAGAAAAAAATAAATTTATGAGAAAAAATATCAAATTTATGAGAAACACTGCATATTTATAAGAAAAAATAACACATTTATCAGAAAAACACTACATACAGTGATGTGAAAAAGTGTTTGCCCCTTCCTGATTTCTCATTTTTTTTTGTATGTTTATCACAATTAAATGTTTCAGATCAAACAAATTTAAATATTAGACAAAGATAACACAAGTAAACACAAAATGCAGTTTTTAAATGAAGGTGTTTATTATTAAGGAAAAAAGAAACCAAACCTACATGACCCTGTGTGGAAAAAGTGATTGCCCCCTAAACCTAATAACTGATTGGGCCACCCTTAGCAGCAACTACTGCAATCAAGCGTTTGCGATAACTGGCAGTGAGTCTTTTACAGCGCTGTGGAGGAATTTTGGCCCACTCATCTTTGCAGAATTGTTGTAATTCAGCCACATTGGAAACTGGAAATTGTTTACACTGGAAATTGGGCAGTGCCGTGGCACAGTAGTTAGCACTGTGGCAGCACAGCAACTCACCCTTAGCCATGGGATCCTGGGTTCGATCCCAGCCCCTGACCAACAGTGATCTGTGTGGAGTTTGCATGTTCTCCCCGTGTCTTCGTGGGTTTACTCCGGGATTTCTCCGGTTTCCTCCTACAGGCCAAAAATATGTAGGTTAGGTTAATTGGAGACTCTAAAGTGGCCCTAGGTGTGAATGTGTGTGTGAATGGTGAAGGGATAGCGCCGTACCGTGGCTGCTTCATCCATCCAGGTGGATGCCCTGAATTTCCCCTCTGGGGATCAGTAAAGTATACAAAATTTAAAAAAAAACAACAACAAAAAACAAACAAACAAAAAAAACATTGTAGGGTTTTCGAGCATGAACCACCTTTTTAAGGTCATGCCACAGCATCTCAGTTGGATTCAGGTCATGACTTTGACTAGGCCACTCCAAAGTCTTCATTTTATTTTTCTTAAGCCATTCAGAGGTGGACTTGCTGGTGTGTTTTGGATCATTGTCCTGCTGCAGAACCCAAGTGCACTTCAGCTTGAGGTCACAAACAGATGGCTGGACATTCTCCTTCAGGATTTTTTTGGTAGACAGCAGAATTCATGGTTCCATTTACCACAGCAAGTCTTCAAGGTCCTAAAACAGCAAAACAGCCCCAGACCATCACACTACCTCCACCGTATTTTATTGCTGGTATGATATTCCTTTTCCGAAATGCTGTTTCTTTTATGCCAAAAAGTTCAACTTTTGTCTCATCAGTCCACAGAGTATTTTCTCAGAAATCTTGGGGACCATCAAGATGTTTTCTGGCAAAACAGACGAGCCTTTATGTTCTTTTTGCTCAGCAGTGGTTTTCATCTTGGAACTCTGCCATGCAGGCCATTTTTGCCCAGTCTCTTTTTTTATGGTGGAGTCATGCACATTGACCTTAACTGAGGCAAGTGAGGCCTGCAGTTCTTTGGATGTTGTTGTGGGGTCTTTTGTGACCTCTCGGATGAGTCGTCGCTGCACTCTTTTGGTAATTTTGGTCAGCTGGCCACACCTGGGAAGGTTCACCACTGTTTCATGTTTTCGCTATTTGTGGATAATGGCTCTCAGTGTGGTTTGCTGGAGTCCCAAAGCTTTAGAAATGGCTTTATAACCTTTTCCAGACTTATAAATCTCAATTATTTAGTTTCTCATTTATTCCTAAATTTCTTTGGATCGAAGCATGATGTCTAGCTTTTGAGGGTCTTTTGGTCTACTTCACTTTGTCAGGCAGGTCCTATTTAAGTGATTTCTTGATTGAGAACAGGTGTGGCAGTAATCAGGCCTGGGTGTGGCTAGAGAAGTTGAACTCGGCTTTCCAAAGATGTGCTAAACCACAGTTAATTTATGTTTAAACGGAGGACAATCACTTTTTCACACAGGGCCATGTAGGTTTGGATTTTTTTCCCCTTAATAATAAACGCCTTCATTTAAAAACTGCATTTTGTGTTTACTTGTGTTATCTTTGTCTAATCTTTAAATTTGTTTGAGGATCTGAAACATTTAAGTGTGACAAACATACAAAAAAATGAGAAATCAGGGAGGAGGCAAACACTTTTTCACACCACTGTATTTATGAGAAAAAATATCAAATTTGTGAGAAAAACACTGCATATTTATGAGAAAAAAAGCAAGTTTATCAGAAAAACACTGCATATTTATGAGAAAAATATCAAATGTATGATGAAAAACACTGCATATTTATGAGAAAAAAGTAACAAATTTATGAGAAAAACAGTTGTTGCCCCTGTTTCCCCCTGGTAAGTGGTTGTGGGTTTTGGTGGTGACATGGAGCGGAGCAGTTGCAGGGCAGTTGGTTGTGAGGTAAAAATGACAGAGGTGTGAATTTAAGTGCTACTTTGATGTGAAGGGAAATTCCTTTCATTGTTCTGACTTTTCTGCTCTGAAGTGATGTGTTAGCTCATAAATAACACCTGCTTTGTGTGTTTTGGTATCGTTGACACCACAAGTCTGTTTTTATGTTTATCTCCTGAATGTGGTCATCTTAAGTCGGAGTCTAATTTTGTTATCGTTCCTCTGCCGTGTAGTGCTATTCCTTCATGTAAAGTAGATGGTTGCCCACTTTTTTTTTAATATCAGTTATAGGAATGCCTTCCTTCCCTTCATTATAACAAATCATAATGAGACTTGGCTTGTAGTACTTAAAATGAGAGGAAAAAGAACTCATAAAAACTCAGTAGCAATGTCTTCTTCCAGACTGAAACACAAAATCAGACTTAAAAACAAATCTGAATTCAAATCAAAACTCGGTGAATGGTGGGAGGACCATAAGCTACAGAAAATAAAATTTGCTTTTGCTCTAGACCTGCTCAGATGTGTAATATGAGAACCAGGCCTTCACTTTTTGTTTAGATTAAGGGCTCCTTTACTTAGCATGGAGATCGTCAGCTGACCATTGAGAGATCAAAAATTAGCCTGATCTCTCAACAGTCTCCTAAAGTGTGGAAAAAAGTCATGTCTGTGTAAATGTTTGGGAGATCAAAATTAAATTTTTGGCAACTTTCATGATGATCTGTAGATATCTTTGAGAGATCCTTGAGATCTCACTGAGAAACCAGGAGAGATCACTGAGGGATCATTGAGTGTTTCTTGGGTGACAAGGAGGTTGCTGAGAGTTTGGCTGCAAAAAGACCAGGATAGTCCGGGGGTCTCGGTTTGACTGGGTGGGGAATGCTGAGAATTTTCACCCCTTCATTTGGTTTGGTCTGCATTCACACTGCAGTGGACCAAACTGCCTGGACAACGTCACGCAGTTACAACAACTGCTTGTCTGGGGCGCTGTAGCCAAAGCCACCACTGACCAGGGAGAAAAAATCTTGGCGGAGAAGAAAAATCAGGTTCATCAATTGGCCAGGACCGAAAAAGAAAATCCGTTCCCTTCAGCCGGGTTGTTTGTACGCCACAAACAAGACATTTTTTCACTTTTGTCCTCTGCTTTCACCGGTAAAAGGATTTCTCTGATTTGCACAGTTGTCTTTGTTATTTTCTACCCAAAATGTACTACGGTAAACACCACTTCCTCTTCTCAGACTACGTGTTACTATGGTTACACAAACGCCAAGGGGCACTTCCACCCTTTGGTCTACTGGATACCCATTTTCAGGGGGTCCAGACTTTGCTTGTTTGGTGCGCACAAGAGTTCCAACACATGTTCAGATGGCACCAAACGGACCAAACTATCTGCGGAATCCATTGTTTGGTCCTTTGGTCCGGACCAAACAGTGGCCATCTGAATGCACCCTTAAAGAACTCTATTGGTCTTTCATCAAAGGCTCAGCAATCCTTCACCATCTCTACCTTCTTAATGGAGGGAAAAATGAGATCACTGAAAGATTCCTGACATTGTTGAATGCTAATTGAGCACTCTTTGACCACTCAACAGTCTCATCAATCTTTCAATGATCTCTCAGCAATCTTTCATGAATGCCAATTTTTGAAGGGGTTCAATCAAAATTGCCTTTCCCTTTTTTCTTATTATAAATTTGTGACCATTTTGTCATACATTTGTGCCTTTTTTGTAAATGTTCTGTTTTTTCTTCTAATTTTGTGACACAAATTTAAATACAGCCGGGGAATGTCTATGAAAAAACAAACAAACAGTGATGCAGCTGTGTTCGCGTTCGCACCCTTTCTCACGCGGCATCAAAAACCTGCAATCTAACTTCACACCAGTATCACACTGAGACAGAAAATGAGAGCAAGGACCAATAAAACCTCCAAACAGTAGGCGACACTTCAAAGCTGGAGCCTGTTTGTAGTCCCAGGCTGAGACTTCAGGTGGAGTTCACGCAAAGGCCGCCTATCACCACTCATTTAGGAGATAGAGGGGTTTTTATTAGTTTGTTGTCACCAATGTTAGGTTTCACCTACCACCAGTTTGTTTGTACTGAAATGACTGCATCTTTGTACATTTTAATAAATCTATAATCTTATTTCATTGACATCAGTGCTGATGTCATTGTTCTTCTGCTAAGGCACAAATAATGGGGAAAAAAGTGACACATTTATGAGAGGGGAAAAGTAGAAATTTTAGGAAAAAAATGCCTGAAATGTATGAGGAAAATACCAGTTTACTATTATAAAGTGTCAATTATACAAATAAAACATTTTTATGAGAAGAAAACACAAATGTATCAGAAAGAAAGTTGCAATATTGAGAAATCTTTAAGTAAATTTTTTACAAATTAATATGGAAAAACTACAATTTTATAGTTACAGTTTTGAAAATAAAACAGATTTTTGAGAAAAAGATTGCAGATTTATTGGCAAAATTTTGCAAGTTTTTGCGGGGAAAAATAACATCACACTGTCACAAATTTATGAAAATAAAGTTGAAGTTTTATGAGAAAATCGTAAATTTATGAGTAAAATTTAGCAAATTTACCCTAAAAATTCACAAATTATGAGAAAGTAATACATTTAAAATAAAATTTCTGAACTGTTTAAGAAAAAACACAAATTTATAAGAATAAGCTCAAATACGCATCCAGAAAGTTTTCACAGCGCTTCACTTTTTCCACATTTTATGTTACAGCAAGGGATTAAATTTGTTCTACACACAATACCCCATAATGACAATGTAAAAAAAAATATATTTTTTTTTTAGATTTTTGCAAATTTATTAAAAATAAAAAATGAAGAAATCACATGTACGTAAGTATTCACAGCCTTTGCCATGAAGTTCAAAATTGAGCTCAGGTGCATCCTGTTTCCACTGATCATCCATGAGATGTTTCTATAGCTTAATTGGAGTCCACCTGTGGTAAAGTCAGTTGATTGGACATGATTTAGAAAGGCACACACTTGTCTATATAAGGTCCCACAGTTGACAGTGCATGTCAGAACACAAACCAAGCATGAAGTCAAAGCAATTGTCTGTGGACACATCTGTACACACATCCCGTTGCACATCTCTGAGGTCTTCCTGGTCCAACAACACCACATCACTGGCCAAGAAGGCTCAAACTCGCCTCCATTTCCTCCGCACACTGAGGACAGCACAAGTCCCACCCCCCATCATGTGCTCTTTCTACCGGGGCACCATTGAGAGCATTCTCACCAGCTGCATCACGGTGTGGTATGGAAGCTGCACCACCTCCTGCCAGAAGACAATACAATGCACAGTGAAAGCAGCCAGCAAGATCATCGGTGTCCCTCTGCCCCCCACCCCAGACATCTCCCTAACCCGCAGAGCTGTCAGCATTGCAGGTGACACCTCACACTCCCTCTTCAGCCCCCTGCCCTTGGGGAAAATTTACTGGAGCCTCTGGGCCCGCTCCACAAGACTGATAAACAGCTTTGTTCATCAGGCCATCAAGACCCTGAACTCTGTCCCCCCCCCCCACCCCCACACACACACACACACACCCGTCGCCCCCGACCATAACACACTCACCCACACAATAACTACCTCAGCTGCTGGCACAGAAAGACTTGGCACACCAACAGTAATACATCTGCTGCTGTATGTCTCTGCACTTTACTGCAACCATTTGCACAAATGCCATATCTGCTGTGTGTTATTGCAATACTGTGCAGTCTAATCTGTCACTTTCTGCACCTTCACTACTATATCAAACTTGGAACTACGAGTATTACTGCTCTACTTTTTCTGTATATAGGATTGCTGGGTTTCATTTTTTATCTTTATTTGCACTACGGATAGCATTACTGTGCATAGACTGCTGTTGTGGGTTTTCCAGCCTTATTCCTTTATCTTTTTTTATATTGCGCAGACCACTGAAGAGAGAAAAAAATGCCATTTCAATTCTCCTATATGTCCTGTACGTGTAGTAGTATTGACAAATAAAATCTTTGAATCTTTGAATCTTAGGCCTCCGAGACAGGATTGTCTCGAGGCACAAATCCTGGGGAAGGGTACAGAAAAATTTCTGCTGCTTTGAAGGTCCCAATGAGCACAGTGGCCTTAATCATCTGTAAATGGAAGAAATTCGGACCCACCAGGACTCTTCCTAGAGCTGGCCAGCTGTCTAAACTGAGCGATCGGGGGAGAAGGGCTTTAGTCAGGGAGGTGACCAAGAACCCAATGGTCACTCTGTCAGAGCTCCAGTGTTCCTCTGTGGAGAGAGGAGAACCTTCCAGAAGGACAGCCATCTCTGCAGCAATCCACCAATCAGGCCTGTATGGTAGAGTGGCCAGATGGAAGCCACTCCTTAGTAAAATGCACATGGCAGCCCACCTGGAGTTTGCCAAAAGGCACCTGAAGGACTCAGACTATGAGAAATAAAATTCTCTGGTCTGATGAGACAAAGATTGAACTCTTTGGTGTGAATGCCAGCCATCATGTTTGGATGAAACCAGGCACTGTTCATCACCAGACCAATACCATCGCTACATCCCTAAAGTGAAGCATGGTGGTGGCAGCATCATGCTGTGGGGCTGTTTTTCAGCAGCAGGAACTGGGAGACTAGTCAGGAGAGAGGAAAAGATGAATGCAGCAATGTACAGAGACATCCTGGATGAAAACCTGCTCCAGAGTGCTCTTGACATCAGACTGGGGTGATGGTTCATCTTTCAGCAGGACAACAACCCTAAGCATACAGCCAAGATATCAAAGGAGTGGCTTCAGGACAACTCTGTGAATGTCCTTGAGTGGCCCAGCCAGAGCCCAGATTTGAATCCAATTGAACATCTCTGGAGAGATCTGAAAATGGCTGTGCACCGATGCTTCCCATCCAACCTGATGGAGCTTGAGAGGTGCTGCAAAGAGGAATGGGCGAAACTGGCCAAGATATAGTAGGTGTGCCAAGCTTGTGGCATCATATTCCTAAAGACTTGAGGCTGTAACTGCTGCCAAAGGTGCATCAACAAAGTATTGAACAAAGGCTGTGAATACTTATGTACATGTGATTTCTTATTTTTTTTATTTTTAATATATTTGCAAAAATCTAAAAAAAAATCACATTGTCATTATGGGGTGTTGTGTGGTTTTTTTGGGGGAGAAAAAAAACTGAAAAAAACTGAATTTAATCCCTTTTGGAATAAGGCTGTAACATAAAATGTGGAAAAAGTGAAGCACTGTAAATACTTTCTGGATGCACTGTATAACACTTCTTTTTTTTTTTTTTTTTTTAAAGTTGCACATTTAGGAAGCAAAAATCCCAAATTTATGTGGGGAAAAATCCTTTCAAATATACCAGGAAAACATTGTACATTCCTGAGAAAAAGGTCCTAAATGTTTTGGGGTTTTTTTTTTTGGGGGGGGGGGGGTTAAGAGTGAGAAGAGTCACAATTTTAGGAAAAGAACCGTGCAAGTAACTTCTTTGGTGACTTGAGTAATTAATTTCACAAGGTAATGCTACTTTTACCAGAGCACAATCTCTAAGTACTCTATCACCTCTGGTCCTGTGGTGCCAAAAAAACAAAACAAATACAGTATGTTAACCATAGAACTAATTTCATTCAAACTTCCTCCTACCACAGAAAACAATCTCTTAGAAATATGATGACAAGATATTCTTTGGATTTCCTGAGAAAATATCAGGCTGTTTCATTTTTAGTTTTTCACTTACCTCAGAACTGTAAATGTGTCAGTTACTGTGTAAAACACTTTTAATAACTTGAGTTTAATTTTTTTATTTATAGTATATAAGACAATAAGAAATATTTTGAACACCATTTCTTGATAAATGAGACACATTAGTTATGGCCAGATGTTTCATTTCACTTTTGTGGGGACAACAAACGTTTTCTCCAGAGCAAATACTGAGGGGGATGCTACACTGTTTGTAGTTGGTCATTTCTAGCTGTTTGGGGACACCTATTGTTGTAATGGGGAAGGGTTAAAACCCTTTAAAGTTGTCATTGACTGCACTTTTTCCAATTTTAACAGCTCACATATCGTAATGAAATGTTTGACATTTTCGTCAAATTTTCTTTATTATTGCAGCATATTTGTGAGTTCTACTTTGCACCTTTCTGAGAACGGCTGGTTTCAGTGCATGTCTCTTTAAATTTCTAAGGCAGCATTTAACTCCACCCTTCCTCTTATGTCACTGTTGCTAATCTTAGTTGAACAGATCCTAGCTCAGAGGCAACTTATGTAAATTTGTCTAAAAGCATGAATGAAATAAAGCATCACTGGTGGACAGGGGTCTATGGTTTCAGTGGTTGATGGGATACAATAATCACAGAAATATTCATGAATGAACCAAGACTCGTGGTTAAACTGCTAGCCTTGGTGGTGCTAACAGTTCAGTGTAGCATCAGAGCAAAAATGTAACCAAATAAACCACAATGCTGCAAGATGTATTATCAACTGTGGATTAGTGAATCGGGTGGAAATGGGGACATCTGTTATGGTGACTGAAATCTAAAGAAAGTAACAATATAAATGTGATCTCACCACTGTTGGCTCTTGGGGTGTGTTCAGACCAAAGTAAATTTACTCGCACGACCAGAATACATGTTAATTGACTGTCTGTGGTGCAATATTGCACCAGGTAACCTCTCCCCTGGTGGTCAAGATTGTTTTCAAGAAAATATTCAGTTTAGATGTCAGAGATTTCCAAGGCTATAACTTGAAAGTGGTAAGAGATAATGGCTTACTGTCAGTTGGAAAGATGTAGAATATGATCCAAAGTTTGAGATAGGAGTAAATTTACACACAATAAAAGACTGTTCTATCTCTACACATTTGCACCTGTAGCTTCACACTAATGTAATCACTGATGAAGTAATTTTCTCCTTATTCAGTTCTTATTTAGAACTGTTTACCTTCATTTTGTCTCTCTGTCAAATCCACTGTCTTTTCTATCACTTTTTATTAAGCTTTTCAGCTGTTTTCCTGTGAAAACTGTGTTATTGATGGGGTCAAGATTTTTTTCAAGAAAATATTCAGTTTAGATGTCAGAGGTTTCCAAGGCTATAACTTGAAAGTGGTAAGAGATAATGGCTTACTGTTAACTAGAAAGATGTAGATTATGATTCAAAGTTTGAGATAGGAGTAAATTTACACATCTAATTTTCATAATGCCATGGCAGCCATATCAATTACATAACTTTCGGTCAAAAGTGGACTTTGGACATATTTACACACAGGATGGTTTTGTTTTTGTTTTTTTTTTGTCACCGTTTTTTGTTTTGGGTTTTCTGTTATCTTATCTTCAAAGTTTATAAACCAGAAAATCAGTACAATGTAAACAAACAAAGAAATTCGTCAGACTTACCGCTGGCCAGGTGGCTGGTTTTGTCCATTTTCATCATCCTGGTCATTATTTTGTCTTCTGTCGGTCATTTTCGCTTTCTCTCCCACATCCAGAAACTTTTATGATTATTCCACCTCAATTTCGCTTTTATTGCACCGCAATTTATCTTATATGACGACATGGAACGGGTGTGATTGTTCTGTTCAATCACATGGGGCTGCGGTTGATGGCAGGTGAAAATTAACCAGCTTCGGCCACCCTCTGTTATAACAAAGTGTACATATTTACCTTCATACGCTAAATAATCTCTTTTTAGAAACAGAGTTGGTAAATTTAGGAGTAAATGCCTCCTCCATGTTGCAATGGAGCACATCAACATTTGTTTACAAACTCTTCTTCTTTGGTGTCCCAGAAGTGAGGTTTTCAGGTGGTTCTTTGGGAGACATCAGTCCTCCAAGGCAAGAGCAATAAGTTATTCGTGTCTGCCACCTTGTGAGGTGGAATACTTAGTACAACTGGGGATTTGTTATGGTTTATGGCCACATCACATGACAGGCACAGAACTGTGACATAGACGGTGAGGGCGCTGTCTATGTCCATGGAACCCGGACACAAGAAGGGTTAACTCATTGTAATCGCACAAGTGAACTTGGGCTGCATTCAGACCAGGATAGTCCAGGGGTCTTAGTTCAACTGGGCAAGGAATGCCGAGACATTTTGCACCTTCGTTTGGTTTGGTTTGCATTCACACTGCAGCGGAGCAAACTGCCTGGACAACATCACGCAGTTACAACAAGTGCTTGTTTGGGGCGCTGTAGCCGAAACCACCACTGACCAAGAATAAAAAAAAATCTCAGCGAAGAAGAAGAAAAATCAGTCTCATCGATTCGCCAGGACTGAAAACAGAAATCCGTTCCTTTCAGCCAAGTTGTTCATCCGCCACAAATGAGACATTTTTTCACTTTTCTCTTCGGCTTTCTCCGGTAAAAGGATTTCTCAGATTTGCGAGGTTGTCTTTATTGTTATTTTCTACCCAAAATGTAATACGATAAACGCCATTTCCTCTTCTCAGACTATGTATTGCTATGGTTACACAAATGCCGAGGGGCATTTCTGCCCTTTGGTCCACTGGATACTCCATTTGGATTCACACTGCAAGTGAAGTGCACCAGACTTTGTTTGCAAGAGAACTGAGACCCCCGTTTTCAGGGAGAACAGACTTCACTTGTTTGGTGCACACCAGAGTTCCAACGTGCATTCAGACTGCACCAAATGAACTGAACTATCTGCAGAATCCACTGTTTGGTCCTTTGGTCCGGACTAAACAGTGGCCTTCTGAATGCGCCCTTACTCTCATGAATTTAGTCGTATGACTAAATTTACTCAGGTTTGGTCTGAACACAGGCTAAAGCGGGATTTATGCACCCGCATTATGTCAACGCCATTACTGACGTCTGTCACTGACGCAGTAATCGGCAACTTTTTCTTGTGTGTTGGGTGAAATGTGTTGTTCCATTACCAAAACGAGTTTCAGCTGATGTGTGTAGTGATTTGTGTTTGTCATGTGTTTTTGTTTATGAAATAGCAATGGAAAAGATCACATTGTGATGCCGTTGGAGCTAATATATGTTAAGAAAAAAACAGCTTTTCATATAATCGTTGAACAGAGAAAAAGCGAAGTCGGAGAAAATGGTGCGTGCGACCGCTGCTGCCATTATTTGACAATCTGTAATTACTGGGGTTATGACGAGCCACAAAATGTTCTGTATGTGCTTACTTCCTCAATATTCTGTTGAATTTGGACCTTTGTTTAACCGACTCACTTTGGAAGTTGTGCCGCCATGAACGAGCAGAACGGAGCAGTGACAAGAACCAGGAAATGTAAAGGAGACAAAGCGGACAAATCACAGCTCTTACCGCCTGCGTCGTTGACGTGCACCTCTTGCAACACAATAGGAACGCACGTCGCTACTGCGTCGACGCAGGTGCATAAATCCAGCTTAACACCTCTGGCTCCCTGCCCACCTACATGACAGACAGTTAAGCTGGGTTTAAGCACTCCCGTCCACATGTGAATGAGTAAACTAGAGGGAGGCAGGTGTAATGGTGAAGATGTAAGGAGTAGATGTAGTGAAGGTAGATGAGTTTAAATACCTGGGGTCAACCATCCAATGCAGTGGAAAATGCACAAGAGAGATGACGGGTGAGGCAGATGATCCACTGTGGCAACCCCTAAAGGGAGCAGCTTAAAGAAGCAGAGCCTGCAGTAGCTGTCAAAATGCCAACTACAGAATATGGCACCTCCATTCGCTGGGAAAATGCTAGCCATGTCCTATCTAGTCCTTATATGTATCTATGACACCAACCTAGTTATGCTCCTGGCTGTGACATCCTTACTGGCCACCGTAGTCTCATCATCCGACTGCTCAGATGTAAATATTATCATTGTTTTGGACCCGTAAAATCTGTTACACCTTTAAATAATTCTTTTTTTTTTTTGGACTACTCTTACTTGTTTGTGACTAATAATTCCATACTTTGACTTGAGTACAGTTTCACGCTCCTTTTCCCACCTCTGAAGTGTGCTTAAATGTTTAGTAACTTTGACATCATTTTGTGTATGTAATCTGGAAACAATTAACTGATGAATTAATGTTTGATATCTTTTAAACAGTCTATAGTGTCGTTTCTGCAATCATGTAGCTGCTGAACTCATATTTATTGCAGCTTTGGTATAAACTTCAAGGGAAAAAAATGAAGCCCAGTTTAACCTGATGTTTACGTTTATGATTTTGCACCAACCGGCATTCATGGATACTAATCTGTTAGTTTTGGGGTCAGAGTAAAAAAAAAAAAAAAATCAAATCTCAAATTCTTGGTATATAGAAATGTGTAAAACAACAGGTGGCGGAGGGGAAAGCCCTCCCATTTTATAAATAGATAATCCAGCCCTATAAAAGAATTTATTAACATTCTAGCAGCTTATTTTTAAGTCACAGACTGAACAAGTTTAAAAAAAAAAGTGAAGTGTGGAAGTGCAACTTTATCAAGGTGTTATTTAAGCTTAAGTAGCAGCTTGTTTTCAGCTTTCCCGACTAAGACCTCTCCTTTCCTGTTGCGTTAATTACAGACCTTATCATGACTGACTGCAGTTGTGAGGGATTCACCGAGGTCGTAAAAAGCCGTGTAGCTGGAGGGTTTTTTCATTTCTCTCACAGAAGAAGAGCGGAAACAAGAGTGAGACAGAGAGGGGTGAAGCAGTGAATGGCAAGGGTTCACGAGCTTGTCACATCTTGTCTCAGTTTTTTGGCCTTTAGGTTTATGTCTGTGGCTGCAGAGCTCCTCCCAGGATCTCCTACTGGGAGAGAAATAAAAAAAGTCATTCAAGGTGCCTGGAAGCACCAGGGAGAACATGCACACTTTCCTTCTTGTGCTGACTTGCAGCTTAAAGTCTCTGAGGAGGCTTTCCTGGAAACAAATCAGATGTACAGACACAGGAATATCCACAGCAGGGCCGTTTCTAGCTTTTTTTTTTTTGCGGGGGGGGGGGGCTGTGCATGATTGTGTTTGGAGGACTTCTATTTTTGTAATGTGGAAGAGTTCAAGTACTTTAAAAATGGTGGGGGAAAAACTCTCTCCTACAAACAAAAATGTAAAAAATATGTTTGAGTCATTGTCAAGACGAACACAAAAAAATATTTACAGATATAGGAGAAAAAATCTAAAAAAAATATTAGTAAATTTATTGGGAAAAAAGTTGCCAGTTTTTGGAGATTAAAATTATCAAAACTCTTTTTCCTGTAATTTTGCAGGAAAACATTTTTTCTTACATTTGTCACCTTTTTCCTTGTAACTTTGCAAGTCCTTCTTGTAACTTCTTTACATGTCATCATCCTTGCTTGTCATCTGCCTCAGGGACTGCAGATGGAAATTAGTCAGAAGGCTATAATCTGGTACAGAGCATCTTTAGCCTGTGTTTAATGGGTTTTTCTGTAAATGGTCCCTGACAAATAAACCAATAAACTACAAGTCTGTGACTTTCATCTTTTCACTTTCTTTTCTGGTAATTTGCATTTCTCATAAATTTGTTACTCTTTTCTCATAAATGTACTAATTTCTTCTCATAAATTTGCAGTTTTTATCTTGTAAATTTTTAGTTTTGTGTAAGTTTGCAGAATTCATATGGATGCTGATTATTTTTTTTTGTATGTAATGGTGTAATTTTTTTCAGTTCATCTGGACAATGGACAATAGAGCCTTTAAAAAGCCAGAAACGGTTCTGTGTTGAAAGGAGTGGAAATGATTGATTGTTGGCTGTGCAGAGCTAAATTTCAGCCCCTGTTTTCTCATACAACAGCTTAATTTCTCCTCCCCACCCCTCCTCCTGAAGGCAAAAGACTGAAAAGTTAATATCATTATGGTATAGTAAACCACAGGATGCGGTGTTATATAAGAAATCGATGTCATTTATCAGAACATGCTCCAGAACGGAGTCATCCGGTTTCCTCTGCACAGGAAGGAGCAGAGTGATGACAAGAAAGTGGATTTGAATTTCTTATTTCCTCTTTTTGCCCTCTGTTTCTGCTGCTCTCTCTACATTTTGGCTTCTGCGTTGAGGATTGTTGTTAAGAGAACCGAAATACTGGATGAAGTGAAAGAGAGAGAGAGAGAAGAGGCCGCATGTCGGGTCAGATGGTGGTTTTTGGTTTAGGTTACACTCAGTGGTCCCACTGTAGAGTCATAGGAATTTAGGCAATGTCTTTCTCAAGGTAAAATGTTCTATAATTACTCCGTGTCAACTTGGAATATTCTTGAGTTTCCTTTTCTAAAAAAAAACCAAAAACATACATCATTTTAAAATCTTAAGATCTGTGCAAAGCAAAATTTTTGTGTAGCATAATTACATTTCAAATCTATGAAAGTCTGCCAGTCACCACAAATGTGCACTAATGACAAGATGAACACACCTTGGTGTTTGGTGGTGGGTACCATCAAGGTCAGAATGACCACTAGAACAACAATTCAGAAACTCACAAAAAGTCCTAGAATTACAAGAAAAAAAGGCAAATTTCTGAGAAATAAATTGTACATTTGTGAGAGAGAAACTGCAAATTTGTGAAGAAAAACTGCAAATTTATGAAAAAAGAAGTTGTATATTTACAATAGGTCACAAATTTATGAGGAATAAAGTTCAAGATTATAAAACGGTCACACATTTATGAGGAACCAGTTGAAAATTTAAAAGAAAATGTTGCAAATTCAAGTTTAACTGGTAGTGAATTTACAATGAAAGTGTAGCATATTTACAAGGAAGAAGTCCTAAAGTTGACAAAATGTAACAAAATTACAAGACAAAAGTAGCAAATTTATTGGAAAAAAGTAGTAAATTTGTTAGAAAAATGTCCCAAATTTATGAGGAAAAAAAGGGTGAAGGCAATTTTTAATTGTCCTCCCAAAATGTTAAAGGTAAACAGCCTGGCTGTGATGAGAAGCCCACTGACTCACTGTCAGTATTGAAAATCTGTAGTAATTTATCCTCTGAAGAGGAGGAAAAGATAAGTCTGTATTCATGTGAGGGAACCCAGCCTTATAATTATGAACTTGTTAGACATCATTGAGATCAGGAGTAGAGGAGGATTAGAAATGACGGCCGCCAGCCAGAAATTCATCGGTGGTCGGAAGGAAATCATTTGGGGAACTACACAGCTGTTATGCTGAGCTTTTTTTTTTAAGTGTATAGTCTATTTGTAAGTTTATGATAGTCAATACTGTCAAAAAAAATCATGTGGCTTTATCTGTCACATACTATGTGACAACTTTATTTGAAGGCTGACCAAAATTGTGAGTTTTAATCTGTTGTCAGACTGTCATTTACTCCATTATTAATGAGCTCAGTAATTATTATCATTTTGAATTTTTTTAACATTAAACTTGGTATTAATGAGCTTTAGAAAATATCTGATAACATGCACACATTTAAATTAATATCTGTCATTCAAAACACACAATCCCTCCTTTCCTCTTACCTCTGCCTGTTCAGTGGGTCAACCAAATACAGTCTGTTAGCCATTAGCACTGTTAGCCACTACGCTCTCAGTTCGCTACTAATTTCCTCTCTTTAAAGCCGCACTCAGGCAGCTCTAAAGCCACCTCAAAAACCAATGTGCTTTGCCCAAAATAGCATATTGTGGCTTTTTATACACAAAAAAGCTTTCATTGCCTTAGAATGGCTTGGAGAGAGCTTTTATGTCTTTGACCTACTTAAGTATGCACGGATCTATGAATATTCTAATTAGCTCCGCCTATACTCCCAGCCACCAGTAGCTGGAAGAAGACAAGGACAGTGTACAAGGCTCCGAGAAAGCGATCTAACTTGAGGAAGTACCGGCATAGGTGAACCCACGGAACAGTCGCTGCCTGGCCTGGCATGGAAGCTGGAAGACTCGCCGCCAGTCTGGTTACCCACTCGCCACGGATCACCTCGCTGGATGCCGGTGAGCAGTTTGCCTCGGTCTGGTGCGCCCACCAGCTGGCGCTCATCTTGCTTCGAGCTGCTCCGAGGCGAACTGCTCACCGGCCCTCAGCGAGGCAATCCACGGTGAGTGGGTAACCAGAGACCGCTCCTTCGGGAAAGAGGGAGGAGTCGAGGAGTGCTCAGTTTCTATAAAGCGTTTGAGGAGGTTTGACACACCGGTGGGTGCTCCCCCGAGGCAAGGGGAGCCCTCCAGCCGGGCAGCGACTGCCTCTCTGCTTCACCAAGAATGATCCTTCTGCAGATTCACCTACAACGATACTCACCCCGGCCGTTGCACCACACACACCAGGGCTGTCTCCCCCGGCATGCAGGCTGCAAAACCCGTGTCCTCTCCAGTATTTTAGCAGGTACACTGAGGTTTTTCCAAATAAAATCAATCATTGCTGTATTATTTTCATGTCTGTGGGTAAGACATGTAATTTAAAAGAGGATTTCTTGCTTACACAGCCAAAAACTGAACACGTACACGGGGCTGAAAAGTTCATGGGGTCAAATTTGACCAAATGTGGTTTATTTTTCAACATAGTCTCCCCTTCAGTCCACACAGTTCTTCCATTGATGTTGCAGTGCTTGGATCCCTGTGGTTGAAAAATAAACCACATTTGGTCAGACCCCCCCCCCCCCCCCCCGTATAATCTGCCATCTTTCCCAACTTGCAAAAAGCTGAGCTCCTGCTTGCTACTTGGCTCCTCCCTCTTCCTCCAAGAGAGTCAAGTAGGGATCTCAGTGCTTAGCCTGATTGGTTAATGTCAGTGTTGGGAGTAACGCCACTACTTTTGCAGTAATGTGCTGTGTAATAAAATTAGTTTAAAAATTCAGTAATGGGCAGCGTGGTGGAGGAGTGGTTAGCACTGTGGCAGCACAGCAACTCACCCTTGGCCGGGGGATCCTGGGTTTGATCCTAGCCCCCGACCAACAGTGATCTGTGTGGAGTTTGCATGTTCTCCCCGTGTCTGTGTGGGTTTACTCCGGGATTTCTCCGGTTTCCTCCCACATGCCAAAAACATGCAAGTTAGGTTAATTGGCATCAAACTGGGGATTCTAAATTGTCCTTAGGTATGACTGTGAGAGTGAATGGTTGTCTGTATCGCTGTGTTGGCCCTGCGATGGACTGGAGATCTGTCCAGGGTGTACCCTGCCTCTCGCCCAAAGTTGCTGGGAAAGGATCCATCCCCCCCGCAACCCGAAAAGGATTAAGCGGAAGAAGATGAATGAATGAATGAAATTCAGTAATGCGTTACAGTTACTGAAACTTGATCAGATGCGTTATTCATTTTATTAATATGGATAGATATTTTTAGCGCAAATAAACTGACCCTACCATAGCTGGCGCAACTGTCAGTCTCCTCTGCGGGTTGGTTTCCTGTCCTGCCTCAGTTCACGCTGCAACCCGGTAGGAAGAAATGCCGTGGCGATGGCCTGCTGTCCAAGCAGTGAGTAGCCCCCAACAGCTCCTACCTCTGTGGTTAAACATGAGTAGTTTTTGAGCAAGAATCTCGCATTTAATGCCTGCATTAAATATGTTTAAAGTTTTCTTATGCACAGAGAAAAAGTGACTGTGATTTGTTACAGTAAAGAACAGCTTCTTCTAAGCGGTGAACTTTCATTTATCTGTGCTTTCTGTTTTATTTTATCTTTTTAATTTACATGCTGTTGTGATATGCAATTATTTCATGGAAGTAAATCCTCTAAATATGCGTTTTTAATGGGCTGGTCCAGGGGTGTCAAACATGTGGCTTGTGGGCCAAAAATGACCCACCAGGGGGTCTAATATCTTCTCTGTGAATTTACAGCTTTATTTCTAGTAAATTTCTGACTTTCTACTGATTACAATAGTTTATGTAAATCTGAGACATTTTTTCTCCGTAAGATGAGACTTTTTTTTTTTCCTCATCAGTTTTTTTTTTTCTTTTTTCTGATGAGAACAAGGGGCCCCTTGATCTTGCTGTGTGTGCAAGATGATTTAAATATGCATTTAAAAGTAACGTGAAAGTTACTTTTCCAAGTAACTAGTTACTTGCAGTAACTCAAAAGTAACTCAGTTGCTTTTGAAAAGAAGTAACTAGTAACTGTAACTAGTTACTATTTTTTACTAACTTGCCCAACACTGGTTAATGTTCTAACCAATCTGGCTAAGCAGGAATACTGAAGTAGCTAGAAACACTCTGTCCAAATCTGCCTTTTTTTTTGGGAGGGGGGGGAGTGGAGCTTAAGCAGACATTCACACCAGGAAAAACACATACTTGGGAGTTTAAAATGATTTTGCTCTTGATATGGCTTGTTAATCACAAGAAACATGTTAAAGACATGATAACAGAAAAAAAATTGATTTTTGCTGGAGTATCACTTTAAGAAGCAGGGTAACACATCTCGATAAGTAACACAGATTAATAGAACACTGGCAAACTCTGTTAACTCTTCCAAATTATTGGGGAGTGATAGCATATTTCCTCTTACGATGGAGGAAGGACATCTGAAAGTATTTTTCCCTCCAGACCAGTGACGTCTTTCCATTTCTTTTGTGGCTAAAGCTGCAGCTGTTTTCTTTGCAAACATTAACAAGACTGGCTCTCAACCTCACATAAAAACATGTTCTGGTCTACATAATGCCCCCCCCCCGCCAATTTGCACACTTTAAATAATATAAAAATAAATAACTTAAAAGTGTAGGGAAACCTGGAGTTGAGCAGAGCGTCTGTAATCATCAGAAACTCGGTGCTCCTCTGTGTCAAAGTGAAAGTTTCTGTTCAGAATGAAAGCACCAAGGTGCAGCTGCCTCGGTGCCACCTCTACTGGCCCGGCCTAGTTATTACAATACCTTTTTTCACTGTTACTGAGGGTACTGTGATGAGTTAAATTTGTGTTTATTTTGAAAACACAGCTTTATGTGAAAATTCTGGCCAATTAAAAGTCAAGAAAATATGGCGATATAATGATACATGCTTTTAGTTCCACTTGATTTTGACCGGGCGCACTGAAAAGCTGGTAACAGACAGATACACACACACAACCACACACACAGACACACTGAGTGATTACCGTATGCCTCCGTTGCACCGAGGCATAAAAATTAAACAGCAAGTGTCCCGATAATCTGAAGGTTGGTGCGACCTGCTCAAACACAGTAACGGCCATGACTACCAGTAAACTACTGCAGATATATTTTACTCCCACCGCTGCTGTACAGAGAGCTGACACAGATGTTTCTCTCTTTTTATGTAAAATGACACATTTTGGAAGAAAAGAGCTGTTTCAGAAGCAGTTCTGAAAACTGACACTTCAAATCAAAATTTCTGCTTTCAGGTGGTGTAACTGAAATTAGACCTGTACTCACTTAAAAGGAAATGTCCAGGGCAAATTATCAGCAAATACTTTTTTTTTTTAAATAACCTGCAATATGCACTTTAAAAGAGAAGACCTTAAGTGGCTCATTTCTGTGGTTTGGGGGGCTTGTATAAAGTAAATAAGGATTATTTGGACCTGTTAATCATGCAAAATGACTCTTGGTGGAGCAGCTGAAAAACAGCCTAATAGCCCCCTCCCCTTTATAAATCAAGGGTCTTTTGCAATATTTTAGTGGGTAAATTGTCCTTAAGTACTCGCCATGTGTTTTTGTAGGTCATTACACCTCTGATTGGCTTCATGATATTTAATGATAGCCATCAAATTTTCCTTTAGCAGTTTGGTTGTACCATGACGTAAGTTTAAGTCCTAAGCAATGGAAACACTTAAAAAAAAAAAAAAAAACTCTACACACTTATGTAGCTGGAGCATTGCCAGATTAAAAAGGTTGTGTTCCACGATTTTTACAGCTAGGGCATTTATTTACCAGTTAGCGAATGAAATGTGAGTGCGTGTATCTGACCTCTTCACCTTTGGCAGGGTGTTGGCAGTCAAACAATTTAGGCTTTTCAGATGTGTTTTGTGTGACTCAAAGTCTAAAGCTCCTAAAGGATAATTGTGAATGGGTTTGGATTCCTAAATGAAAAACAGCAGCACAATAGCGTCTGTCTAGCTCTGCTGCACCTGGGCTTGGCGGCGCTTGCTCTGCTTATTCAATCAGATGCTCGATGAGTTTCATTGTGTGTGTGAGAGAGAGAGAGCGAGCGCGCACCAAATCAAGGCTGCTGAAAAATGACACCACTGCATGTAATCATAGATCAGAAGGAGATATCACTTATCACTGTATCGACTCATCTATTTTTACAAATCAGTGTAAGCTAGCTAGATTATGTTTCATGTAACTCAATAGATGATTTAAGGGTAGAATGTGCACATTCATTCGGAGCCGATGGTGGTCATTGACATCTGAGATGAATCTGCTTTAAAGGGAAAGTGCACACAAAAATCCAATTTGCTTTGCCACACTTCTGGCCAGTGATGCTACACTTGAGGACAGAATTATGAGCACCCCATAAAAAGGTAATTTTTAAGAAATATTTTCCAAGTTCTGTTAATCAGCACAAAGAATTTTGAATATAGCTTTCCTAAAAAAAATCCTAGTTCTCTTTGCAAAGCATAAATTATTTTACTTTGCACACTGAAACAGAATTATTTCCCGAAAAACAAAACCTACCAGGGTCAAAATTATGAGCCCCCTGGAAAAAACTGACCTTTTTATTGAGCCATAGCACAAATCACTACTGTGCAATGATGTCCTTTAACTCTGTAATGCTCAAAGCTTGTAAAATAAGTTAAAGCTGAGGGCTATCTTCCAATTTACACACAGTATAACAATTCAGCAAGGGTTTGAGCTGTCACTTGAGAAAGCATCAGGCCAAAAACAAAAGAAATCAGTTTAGACTTGGGTTGGGGGTGGGGGGGGGGTTGGCACTCATAAAGCAGGAGATGGATATACAAAGTTATCACAGCATTTCCAAGTGTCAAGAGCTGGAGTGAGAAGTGTCAAGGAATTTAAATAGTCACACAGTACAGAACAAGCCTGGCAGAGGTAGGAAGCAAAAGATTTCAAAGACTCTGGAAAGAAAACTGATAGACGTGTCTATAAAACCCAGAACAACTGCCAAGACACAAATGAATTAGTACTAATTGTAGTTTCAAAGAAGACAATCACAGGAATGGACTGTGATGTTCCAGACCAAGAAAAACTCCACTTTTGCAGAAGAGAGACCTTCAAGAAGGACTATGCATACAGGAAGCATGTCCTTTGATCAGATGAGACTAAACTAGAGTTTGGCCATCGAGACACTGCTGATGTTTGGAGAAACACTGGAGTGCCGTACAACCCAAAGAACACCGTCCCCACAGCGAAACACGGTGGTGGCAGTATTATGCTGTTGTGGAGATGCTTCTGTGTATCTGGAACTGTGAATTTCATCAAGGTGGAAAGAATCATGAATAAAGGATATGTGAAGATTTTTGAAGGAAAGCCTCAAGCAGTCAGTGGCAAAACTGCGTCTGGGTCATCGCTTTGTCTTCTAACACAATGACCCAAAACGTACGTCGCTCCTGCTGAAGGACTACCTTCAGAAGACCAAAGTGACCATTATTGACTGGAGGTGGTCCAGAAGACCAAGGTCCACACCAGAAGACCACCAAATTTGGAGGAGTTTGAGAGATTCACCAAAGATGAATGGGCTGGGATTGCTCAGGAGACATGTATGAGACTTGTTGAAAACTACAACAAATGACTACAGGCTGTTATGCAGCAAAAAAAAAAAAAAAAAGTTTCTGTGTGCAAGGTAAAATAATGCAAGTATCCAAAATAAAACTAGGATGTTTGGAAAAGCTGTGTTAAAAACTCTGTGCTTTTTAACAGCACTAGAGAAATGGCTTTTAAAAATGACATTTTCATTGGGGGGTGGGGGGTTCATAATTCTGACCTCAAGTGTACAGTGGTGTGAAAAAGTGTTAGCCCCCTTCGGGATTTCTCATTTTTTTGTATGTTTGTCACACTTACATGTTTCAGATCATCAAACAAATTTAAATATTAGAAAAGATAACACAAATAAACACAAAATGCAGTTTTTAAATGAAGGTGTTTATTATAAAGGGGGGAAAAATCCAAGTCTACATGGCCCTGTGTGGAAAAAGTGATTGCCCCCTAAACCTAATAACTGGTTGGGCCACCCTTAGCAGCAACAACTGCAATCAAGCCTTTGTGATAACTGGTAATGAGTCTTTTACAGCGCTGTGGAGGAATTTTGGCCCACTCATCTTTGCAGAATTGTTGTAATTCAGCCACATTGGAGGATTTTCGAGCATGAACCGCCTTTTTAAGGTCATGCCACAGCATCTCAATGGGATTCAGGTCAGGACTTTGATTAGGCCACTCCAAAGTCTTGATTTTGTTTTTCTTAAGCCATTCAGGGGTGGACTTGCTGATGTGTTTTGGATCATTGTCCTGCTGCAGAACCCAAGTGCGCTTCAGCTTGAGGTCACGAACAAATGGCCGGACATTCTCCTTCAGGATTTTTTGGTAGACAGCAAAATTTGTGGTTCCATTTACTACAGCAAGTCTTCCAGATCTTGAAGCAGCACAACAGCCCCAGACCATCACACTACCACCACCATATTTTACTGTTGGTATGATGTTCCTTTTCTGAAATGCTGTATTACTTTTACGTCAGGTGTAATGGGACACAAACCTTCCAAAAAGTTCAACTTTTCTTGTCAGTCCACAGAGTATT
The DNA here is from genome assembly GCA_020510985.1 of Pholidichthys leucotaenia. Classification (NCBI taxonomy): domain Eukaryota; kingdom Metazoa; phylum Chordata; class Actinopteri; order Cichliformes; family Pholidichthyidae; genus Pholidichthys; species Pholidichthys leucotaenia. The sequence goes on from CM035836.1 coordinate 337,075,624, forward strand.
TTCCCAGAAGTCTTGGGGACCATCAAGATGTTTTCTGGCAAAACTGAGACGAGCCTTTGTTCTTTTTGCTCAGCAGTGGTTTTCGTCTTGGAACTCTGCCATGCAGGCCATTTTTGTCCAGTCTCTTTCTTATGGTGGCGTCATGAACACTGACCTTAACTAAGGAAAGTGAGTCCTCTTGGGATAATTTTGGTTGGCCGGCCACTCCTGGGAAGGTTCACCACTATTCCATGTTTTCGCCATTTATGGATAATAGGTCTCACTGTGGTTCGCTGGAGTCCCAAAGCTTTAGAAATGGCTTTATAACCTTTTCCAGACTGATAAATCTCAATTACTTTGTTTCTCATTTATTCCTGAATTTCTTTGGATCGCAGCATGATGTCTAGGTTTTGAGGATCTTTTGGTCTACTTCACTTTGTCAGGCAGGTCCTATTTAAGTGATTCCTTGATTGAGAACAGGGGTGGCAGTAATCAGGCCTGGGTGCGGCTAGAGAAATTGAACTCGGCTTTCCAAAGATGTGCTAAACCACAGTTAATTTATGTTTTAACAGGTGGGGGTGGGGGGGTCACTTTTTCACACAGGGCTATGTAGATTTGGAATTTTTTTTTTTACCCATAATAATAAACCCCTTCATTTAAAAACTGCATTTTGTGTTTACTTGTGTTATGTTTGTCTAATATTTAAATTTGTTTGATGATCTGAAACATTTAAGTGTGACAAACATACAAAAAAATGAGAAATCAGGAAGGAGGCAAACACTTTTTCACACCACTGTATATAGTGTTGCATTGTTTTTGGAGATATAGAGCTGATCTTAATGGAATATAACAGGACTAAAAGAGCACTTACACTGTAGTGCAGAAAGAGAAACAAAACTTAACAGCAATGTATTCTGTAGTTCACAAGTTTATTTTTTTAACTCAGATTTATCTGCAGATTTTGTTGTGAGCTCGTTTCTTGGAGAAACTATTTTCTTTCTGCTGAATTAGACTGTTGGCTGCTTGTCTGAGGAAGCGACTGGCTACCAGTAACAAGTTTTGTGTTTTGGGACAGAACCTGCTGATGTGTATACAGGTACATCTCAAAAAATTAGAATATCATGCAAAAGTTCAAAATTTTTTGTCACTCATTTCAGAAAGTGAAACCCATATATTATATAGATTCATTACACAGAGAATGATATATTTCAAGTGTTTATTTATTTTAATTTTGATGATTATGGCTTACAGACCATGAAAACCCCAAATTCAGTTTCTCAAAAAATTAGAATATTACATAAAATTAATTTTAAAAAATTATTTTTTTTAATAGAAATGTGGACCGACTGAAAAGTATGTTCATGTACACACTCAATACTTGGTCAGGGCAAATTTTGGATTAATTACTGTATTAATGTGGCGTGGCATGGAGGTGATCAGCCTGTGGCACTGCTGAGGTGTTATGGAGGCCCAGGTTGCTTTGATAGTGACCTTCAGCTCGTCGACATTGTTGGGTCTGGTGTTTCTCATCTTCCTCTTGACAATACTCCATAGATTCTCTATGGGGTTTAGGTCAGGAGAGTTTGCTGGCCAATCAAATACAGTGATGCCATGGTCATTAAACCAGGTTTTGATACTTTTGGCAGTGTGGGGGTGTGCCAAGTAAAATGAAACCAGCTTCTCCATAAACCTTGTCAACAGAGGGAAACATGAAGTGATCTAAAATTTTCCTGGTAAACGACTGCGTTGACTTTGGTCTTGATAAAACACAGTGGACCAACACCAGCAGATGACCTCTGTTCAGATAAAAGTAAGTTTTGTATTTCATTTGGAAATCAAAGTCCCAGGGTCTTGAGAAAGAGTGGAGAGGCACAGAATCTAAGTTGCTTGAGGTTTAGGTTGATGTTTCCACAGTCAGTGATGATTTGAGGAACCCCGTCATAAACTGGTGTTTGTCCACTGTGTTTTATCAAGACCAAAGTCAGTGCCGTCGTCTACCAGGAAATTTTAGAGCACTTCATGCTTCCCTCTGTTGACAAGCTTTATGGAAAAGCTGATTTCATTTTCCAGCAGGACTTGGCACCCCCCCCCACACACACACACACTGCCAAAAGTATCAAAACCTGGTTTAATGACACAGTAATTAATCCAGAATTTGCCCTGACCAAGTATTGAGTGTGTACATGGACATACTTTTCAGTCACCCAACATTTCTATTAAAAAACTATTTTTTTAAATTAATTTTATGCAATATTCTAATTTTTTGAGAAACTGAATTTGGGGTTTTCATGGTCTGTAAGCAATAATCATCAAAATTAAAATAAATAAACACTTGAACTATATCAGTCTCTGTGTAATGAATCTATATAGTATATGGGTTTCACTTTCTGAAATGAGTGACTAAAAATATTGAACTTTTTCATGATATTTTAATTTTTTGAGATGTACCTGTACAGTGAGGATGGAAAATCCAGCAATAATACAATTCAGAGATCACTGGTAAACTATTTTTGCAATAGTTTGCTGAAAATGGTTGTGATTCAGTTATAATACGCTAGCCTCAGTTGGCAGATTTTACTGGAGTGTGTGACTGAACCACATGTCTGTGAAAACTTTCTGACAAGGCTGTAAATCCTTGGATCCACATGAGTCTTCTTTTGCCTGTGATGTAACTTTAAATGTGCGATGCATTCACATGTAAAATAAATCCATTTGGTGCCTTGAAAGTATAATCTAAACTGCAACCAAAACACAGTTTTTCCTTGTAAACTGTAACATCATTAGTGGGCGTGTCATCAGAAGAAAAATGAGCTCTGTTCAGGGCAATAGACAGAATTTGCAGTAAACATTTAATCCGGCAGTTGTTGATGTGAAATAAAACCAGATTCAACATCTAAAACAATATATTTCTCACATCAAATGTTTCAAGAAACACTTTTACCTTTTTTTTACACGATACACAACAAAATTGAAATCTTAATGAGATTAAAATATTTTAAATCATGGGGGGGAATGGGGGATGGGGGGGTTGCCTGGCATGGTATTTTTCCTTCCCATGTAGATTTTTTTTGGAACTTAGATTTTTATTCATTTTTCATCATATATAATGCATTCAGATCACATTCTACATTTAAAAAACAAAGGGGTTAGGGTAGGGAAAAAGAAAAAAAATAAATAAATAAAAGGGGGGGGGGACAAATGTTGGAGCATCAAGTTTTTAGTTTCCATCTCTTAATTCTTCTGGTTTTTTTCAGTGTCTTTGGTTATTCTTTCAATTTCTGCCTCGTTGTTGCACTTTGTAGTGTGTCCATTTCTGCCATTTTTTCTCCCATAGTCCTTCTTGCATTCTTCGTCGATATGTTAGTTTTTCCATCATACGTATGTCCCCAACAATGTCAGTCCATTGTTCTTGGTCAGGAAGAACTTCTGATCGCCATTTTTTTGTGATAGTTTTTTTACATGCAATCAACAAGATTTTAACTAGATATCTGTCCTCAGCCTGTATAACATTGTCTCTTTTAAGATCACATAAGTACATCAGGTTACAGTTCATTGGTATATTATATCCTAATATCCTCTGTATTGTCACATGTATAGATTTCCAAAATGATGATATTTTGTAGCATTTCCAAAACATATGTGAGTGGTCTGCATTTTGAGCCCCACATCCCCTCCAGCATAAAGATTGGGTATTTGTATATTTTCCTTGAATCTGTGGTGTAATGAAAAAGCGAATCAGGTTTTTCCATCCAAATTCCCTCCATGTCCTTGAATTTGTTGATGTGTGTTGTGTTTTCCATATTTCCTGCCAGCTTTCTTCTGTTATGTTTAAATTGAGCTCTTTCTCCCATTTCTCCTTTATATAGTTACTTGTATGATTGTTTGTCATAAGTTTCTGATATAGCTTTGAAATAATTCTTATTTTATTTCCTGCATATGAGCTTAAAATAAGTTGTATAATCTCGTTCACATCTGTTTGGAGGTTATGCCTAATCTTCTTCATATAGTAATCTCTCATCTGCAGATATCTGAAAAATTCCGATCTTTCTAGTTTAAATTTTCTCCTGATATTTACAAAGCTCCCGAGATCTTTTTTTCCGATATTGCCCCATGCTGTGATTCCCTTGTTCACCAGATTTTTGTATCCCCTATCTTGTTTTGCCGGTTCAAACTGACTGTCAAATGCTACCCATTTCAATAGTTTTATGTCTTCCCTTATATTATATTTTTGTACTATTTTATACCACAGTTCTAAAGTAAATTTAGTGATTGGGTCTATTTGTTTGATTTGCTTATATGCATCTTTATCTCCTATTATGCTTTGTACTGGGAGTCCCTCAATTTCCTTTTCCATTTCTTTCCATTTTGCCTCATATCCCTCGTCGCACCAACATATGATATATCTTATTTGTGCTGAGTAGTAATATTCCTTTAGACTCGGTAGGCCCATGCCTCCTTTCTCTTTTGGTAATTGGAGGATTTTATATTTCACTCTTGGTTTTTTACCTCCCCAAACAAATCTCGATATCATCCTGTCCCACTTTGAGAATTGGGCATCTGGAATCTCTGTTGGTATAGCCTGGAAGAGGTAAAGTAATCTAGGTTGTATGCTGATTTTGACTGTCTCAATTTTTGAATTCAGATCCATATTTAAGATTGACCATCTATCAATATCTTTTTTTATTTCTTGTTCCAACCTATCATAGTTTGCTTTATATATTTTGCTTAGGTCTTTAGGTATGTTCACTCCAAGGTATTTTATTTCTTTTTGGTTCCAGTTTAGTTTGATCTTATCAGTTATCTGGTTTAGAGGGTTATAGTGGAATGTCAGTATTTGTGTTTTTGTTATGTTTATCTTGTATCCTGATAATTTTCCAAAATTTTCTATCAAGTTCATCATTTCCATTATTGATTTATCTGGTTGTTCCAGGTAAACTATAATATCGTCTGCAAATAGCCCAATCTTGTGTTCCGCCCCCTTTATTGTTACACCTTTTAATTTCTTATTTTGTCGTATCGCTTGAGCCAATGGTTCTATGAACAGAGCAAACAAGGTGGGCGATAGGCAGCATCCCTGCCTAGTTGATCTTTGTATATTTACTTTGTCTGTTAAGCTACCGTTTATCTTGATTATTGCCACAGGTTCTTGATATAGCGTCCTTATGCATTGTACTGATTTTTCGTTAAATCCAAAGCGCTCCAGTACACTATATAGGAATTTCCAGTTGACCCTGTCAAATGCTTTTTCTGCGTCTAAACTCATTATTACTGCGCTTTTCTTTTCTTTATGTATTTGGTTAATTATATGTATTGTTCTCCTGATATTGTCATGTGTTTGGCGTCCCTCTATGAATCCAGTTTGATCATCTTCTATCAATTCCGTCAAGAATGTCTTTATTCGTTTACATATAATTGTTGTGTATATTTTATAATGTACATTTAATAAAGAGATTGGTCTATAGTTTCCACATTGTTCTTTATCTTTCCCTGGTTTTAAAATAACTGAAATGATTGCTTCGTTCCATGATGGAGGTATTTTGTTGTTGTTCAACGTCCAATTAAATGACTTTAGGAGTTGTGGCATGAGTTCTTCTATAAACAGTTTATAAAACTCAGATGGGTATCCATCACTACCTGGTGATTTACCATTTTTAAGTGACTTAATCACATCTCTGATCTCTTGTGTTGTTATTTCTGCTGTTAGTTTTTCCATTTTGTTGATTTCCTATTGATGGCAAGTCCAATGTGCCTAGAAATTTTTTAATATCTTTAGTATTTGTTTCTTCAGGTTGCGAGTATAGTTCTTGGTAGAAATTATGGAAAATTTCTTCGATGTTTTCTGGGTTAACTGTGGTTTTATTTGTGGTGGGGTCTTTAATCTTGTATACATTATTCATTGTTTGTTGTTTTCTTAACCGTTTTGCCAGCAGTTTTGTGGCTTTTGGCCCTGTTTCATAATATTTTTGCTTAAGATATCTATTTTTCCTTTCAATTTCATCCATTTGTGTTTCTTTTATCTTTGTTTTTTCTTCTTTAATTTCTTGATATATTTTTGGATCATTTGTGCTTTGATGTTTACGTTCTAATTCCCTCAGTCTCTCACATCTTTGTTCATACGCTTCCAGTTTAGTCTTATTTGCTTTTCCTGTTTCAACAATTAATTTACCCCTTAACACGGCTTTTAGTGCGTCCCATAGTATTGTTGGGTCCACTTCTTCATTGTCATTCTCTTGGATATATTCGTTTATGTTTATTTTTATTCTTTCTTTCATTTTCTCATCATTTAACAGTCCTACGTTAAGTTTCCATGTTGTTTGTCGTTTTCTATTGTTTAAATATATTTCCATGTATATAGGATTATGATCTGATATTTCTGCCCCTCCAGTCCAACAATTTCTCACCCTGTGTCTGTCACCTTCATTCATAAGGAAGTAATCTATTCTAGAGTGTACTTTATGGGCTGCTGAATAATGTGTATAGTCTTTTTCGAGTGGGTGCAGGTCCCTCCATATGTCTACCATACCCATTTCTGCCAGTGAGGTTCTTATGAACTTTGTTACATGTTTTTTTGTCTTCTTAACACTTGTTGTGTCAACTTCATGATCCATGACAGCATTTAAGTCTCCTCCACAAATTAGGACTCCTTCACTGTGTGTTGCTATGAGATCAAACAGATGTTGAAAAAAACCCTTGTCACTTTCTGGTGGGGCATAGATGTTCACTAATGTAATCTGCATACCATCTATTCTTCCCTTTATTATTACATACCTGCCTTCTTTATCCTGGATTTCCTGTTCACTTTCAAATTGTATTTTGTTTGAGATTAGTATCATAACCCCCCTTTTAGCTCCTCCCTTAAATGAACTGTAGTAGGAGTTCTTATAGCCAAATCTCTTTAGTTTCACATGTTCTGTCTTGCTCAAATGTGTCTCTTGCATAAATATAATTTCAGCTTTTTCCTTCTTGAATTTTCTTATTATTCTTTCCCTTTTAACAGGTGAGTTCAGACCATTCACGTTTAGTGTCATTATCTTAAGATTTTTACCCATATTCATGTTTTTCCATTTTTTTAACTTGTGCTCCTAGCCCCTTTAACAACAAAAATAACACATATTTATATAAAAACACATTAAAAAATCTCGACCTCCATACTTTGGGCCTTTCTTCTGCCCACTGGTCCCTGTTGGTGGGTGGGGGGTTTGTCTTCACAGAGTAAAGGGCCCTCCCTAGACTTTTAATTACTATCAAAGTAATAGTCATAAGTCTAGAAATGTCCAACAAATATCACTTAAACCTCTCCTAGCCGTCTATTTCTCTTTTACCTTGTCTTCTTGGCCTTCATTTCTTCTGTGCCTTTCTTAATCTTTGTTATGATCTAGGCTTTCAGTTGAAAGCCTTGTAGCTTGTCCTGGGCCCGCTGCTCTACGTCTCTCCCCCTTCTCCCGCCGTACGCTCGTCTCCACTCCGGCTGTCGTGGTGCGTTCAGGGCCGCCGCTGCTCCAGCCGTTTCCTTCGGCACGCTCACCTCAAGGCCCCGCTCCATCATATCCCGCGCTGCCTCTTCGGCCGTGTTGTAGGTTCTTGTGCCTTCCTCCCAATGAATCCTCATTTTCGTTAGCGGCGTTTGGAATCTAATTTTTTTCTCTTTCAGCGTTTTTTTAATGTTGGCATATTTCTTCCGCTGCTGCACGATTTCTGTCGGGTAGTCATGGTCAAAGAATACCTGTTTGTCGCCGATTCGTATCTTTTTTTTCCATGCTTGCGTCAGGATTCTTTCCTTTATGTCATATTTCACAAAGTTTACCACAACTGACCTGGGTGTAGCGTTTGTTTTCGGGTTCTGTGCCGGTGTTCTGTGCGCCCGTTGAATCTGCAGATCCGTTTCTCCGGGTATTTCCAGTTCTTTTTTTAAGAACTGATCCATGAATTTTGTCATCGAGTTGCCTTCAATGCCCTCCGGAATTCCAAAGATGCGCATATTGCTTCATCTGGATCTGCTCTCCAAGTCGTTTATTTTCTCCTGCATCCTCTGCGTTTGCGTCGTCAGGGTCTGTAGTTGTTCGTTTGCCTCGCTTTTCCAATCTTCTAGCTCCGATATTCGGGTCTGCGCTTCTGTCATACACGCCCGCTGGGAGCGCAGCTCCTCCATGTTTTCCGTTAACTTACGCTCCATTTCTCTTCGGAGGTCCATAATTTCCTCCTTAATTTCTTTTTTCAGTTCCTCCTTAAGAGCCGCCAAATCCTGTTGTAGCTGTCGCTTGAATTCTCTTAACTCTTTACCCAAACTGGCGATGCCAGTGTTCATGTTGTCGAGTCTGGCGTCCTCCATTTTCTCTGCTGTAGACATCTCGTTTTTTTGGGCTTCGCGTACAGCGGTTTTTCCTGCGTTGTTGGAGAGGAATTCTTCAATTTTACCCTGTTTTTGTCCTTGTGCCCGGTTCCTTTGTGTTTTCATCCCTTAGTTTATTGATCCGCTTATGTCGAGTTGGCCATTTACCGATGATTTTTAATCCGACTAGGGAGAGCTCTTTGTTTAAGTGTTATGTCCTTCCCATGTAGTTTTAATGTTAAGAGCACTTTCATTTGCTGCAAGATAATTTTACCTGATTTAGGAAATCTTGATAAATAAACCTAATAAGAGATTATCTGCCAACAGAACAAGAAAATTTGATTTTAAAGATTGAGATCAGACATAAAACTAGTATATGTAGCCTTGATTTAAAATATTTCAGTTTGTAGCTCATTCCAGTGAAGCCAAAAGGTGCTAATGTGATTACGCGTGGTCCATCCATCCATTTGTCCGTTCGTGCACATTTTATGGGAATTGCTACTCCTACTAGGCATTTTCTCCAGTGGTCACCAAACTCACTCACAATAATCCTCAGTTGGGTCTGTATCCAGGTTGAGGTCATTGTTAAAGGTCAGGAGATCTGGGCACTTATGTGATTTCAGAAAAATTGCTACTTCTCCTAGGCAATTGCTGCAATGTTTGGCAAACTCGCACACAGTGATCCACCAGTGTCTCTGCATCTAGGCTGTGTGTGAGGTCAACAGTCGGGTGATCTGAGCTCTCTTGAAGTGATTTCATCAGGCTAGAATGAGCTACTCCATCACTGACTGTCTCGTTGAAGTGTTTCACAGGAAGTTTATTGCCAAGCAGCCATGTTTCCCAGTTTGGTGATCCAGAAAGACCCTACACCAGAGCTGGACCAGAGCTTACTGGTCTGTAATGGCTACTTTGCGTTAAATGGTATCAATCAAGCTGTGCAATACTAACTTGACTGACATGATTTTGGCAACTAGTTGCACATTCTTTGTCTATTTCAATCATAGCAATCTAAGTACTGTCCATGTATTCATTTTCTTCACCTGTAGCCTCCATTGAAACCCTGCCTGTCTCAGTTGACCAATACCCTTGATAGGTTGTGAATTCATCAAAGGACCAATGCAGAGGGACAGACAAAGAAAGCTGAGAAAAATGTCTTTGGAGTAAAAAATTCATCAGTTCCCACCAAAGCAGTCTAGATGGATAAAAGGAACAGCAGATCAGAAAAAAATATGAACGTTGGACTCTTTGTTTTGGATTGCAGTTTATTGCGCAAGACAAAGTGAAGCAAGTTTACAGTGATATCTAAAAACAGACCTGTCAATTTAGCAATAAGAGATATCGCTCTCTCAGAAAACTTGGCAACAAATCAATCTAGATGGAAATCAATCTAGAATCACTACAGGTCAGGAAATAATATGAACTCCCCTTAACCTTAACTTGTGCTTGCTCTGCTCCCCAGCTTCTCTTATATTTCTGAACAACTTCTCCTTTGAGCTGACTTTTCTTCTTGAACATCCACTTCTATTTTAAGCAGTTCTTTGTCTACAGAGCTGATGAAGTCCAGATTGCTTCTGGACTGTTAGACAATGCTTTGGAAAGAAGAGCTCAATCCAAAAATCTGGTTTGTCACATCACTTGACAAATATCCACACTCACTTGTCCGGAACAGCCTGTTTTTGTAGGTTTGGAATTTTTCACAGTGGAAATGAGCAGAAACTCATTGACTAGTTTGAGCTGATGAGAAAGTTAAATGTTTCTACGAGGAGACAATGCTGTAGAAGGGGAAACTATATTGGTTAACATTCAGACTGAAGCAATAGTCATTCATATAAGTGGCTTGGCCCTATTTGTTTTGATTGACATGACAAAAGAGGCAGTGTTGTGAAATTGAAGCAAACACTGGAAAATTCAGATGGGAAATTAGATGGAATTGACCTGCAGTACTGTGGTAGACTGCAAGTCTAAAATAGAACATTACTGGCACATGCCTCTAGGGGGAACTACCTGTATTGTTCAGCACTACTATGAAGGGGACACATTAGAATAAGAGTGTGAAAACCCCGCGCAGAATCCATGTTCAGTCTTATTATGTGTGTTGCAGAATAAACGGCAGAGTTAGCCAAAGAAATAACTCAAGTGTGATCATTGCTACACGGTAGGATATCACACAATTGGCGACGAGGATTAAAAGAAAAAAATCAGTGGCGAGAAACAGAGAACATTGCAAGTGTGGCGAACTCAAGTGACTCCAGTAGTTCGAGTGCAAGTTCAGAGGAGGAAAAACGAGGTTTCCCCACCACGACGAGCAATGGCGGCTGTAATCGGAACGGTAACCCCTTTTGATAACTCGACTCAGTCATGGGAAGAATATAGTGAAATGTTGGACTTTTTCTTCCAAGCTAATGATATTGAGGAGCCAGACAAAAGGAAGGCTGTACTGTTGAGTGGAGTTGGTGCAACTACTTACAGCTTGTTGAGAAATTTAATAAGCCCTGCATTACCGAAAGATAAAACGTACGACCAGATTACTGCGGAGCTTCAGAAGCACTTCAGCCCCAAACCGAGTGAAATCGTGCAACGATTCAAATTTAATTCACGCATAAGGAGGAACACTGAGTCCATAGCAGAGTATGTGGCAGAATTGAGGAAATTAACACTGCACTGTGATTACAAAGACTCATTGGAAGAAATGTTAAGAGACAGACTTGTGTGTGGAGTGAATGATGACCGAATGCAACGGCGACTTTTATCTGAAACAAAACTCACTTTTGCGAAGGCTTTGGAATTATGCCAAGCGATGGAAACAGCATCTAAAGATGTGAGAGAGATGCAAGGGAAGCTAACAGAGGACACAGCAACGCATGTTCGTGTGCCTAAGACCCAAATAGGTGTCCACAAAGTGTCGACTGACAAAACTCAGCACAAATTCCCCAGTTGTTATCGCTGCAAAGGCCAGCACAATGCCGCCGAGTGCAAATTTGCCACTGAGCTGTGTCATAATTGTGGCAAGCGAGGGCACATTAAGAAAGCATGTAGAATAAAGGTGGACAGCGCACAGGTGCTGAAAGCAACAGTTAATGGGCAAAAGAATAAAAAAAAGGGCCCAGGAAAGGAACAGCGAGCGAATCAACTGAGAGGGGAGGGAGAAAGTGATACAGAAGACATGGGTTTTCACACAATTTACAACACGTCAGAGGAGCTGACCAAGGTAGCGCCCATCACGCGTACCATGAATGTTAATGGAATGAAAGTAACATTTGAAGTTGATACAGGCTGTGGAGTAACCATATTAAGTAAACAGCAATATACACAACTGTGGAAGAAAACAGACACAGCAGAATTAAATCCCTGTTCATTAAAATTAAAAACATACACAGGAGAGAAGCTAGACGTGCTAGGCATGGCACAAGTGAAGGTGCAGCACGAAAACAAAGAAAAGGACTTACCTGTAGTAGTAGTTGGGAGCGAAGGACCAAATCTACTAGGGCGAAGTTGGCTACAAGAACTGGCCATGATTGATCAGTTGGTGAATAAAGTGGAATCTCAGCCCAAATTGCAGCTGGAGGAGATCCTCGAAAGACACGCTGAGGTGTTCAAAGAAGGCTTAGGACAGCTAAAAGGTGTCACTGCAAAGATTAATGTGGACAAGGAGGCCCAACCACGATTCTGCAAACCCCGACCGGTACCCTATGCAGTCAAGCCACTGGTCGAAAGCGAGCTACAGAGGCTGCTGGATGACAAGATCATTGAGCCAGTGCAGGTTGCAGAATGGGCGGCGCCCATAGTCCCAGTGAGAAAGCCGGATGGCTCCATTAGAATATGTGGAGATTACAAACTCACTGTCAATCGAGCATCACGGGTGGATCAGTATCCAATTCCTAAAGTGGAGGACCTCTTCGCACAGCTGAATGGCGGCCGACACTTCACGAAATTAGACATGAGTCACGCCTACCAACAAGTAGTCTTGGAAGAAGAATCAAGAAAGTATGTAACCATCAATACACACAAAGGCTTATATACCTACACACGCTTACCATTTGGAGTAGCTTCCAGTCCTGCTATATTCCAGAGAACTATGGAGGGCATCCTAGGTGGAATTCCGAATGTTGCCGTTTATTTGGATGACATCCTTTGTACAGGACCAAATGAACAAGAACATCTGAAAACGCTGGAGGAAGTGCTTCAACGGTTGGAGAAAAGCGGTCTGAGGTTGAAAAGAAGCAAGTGTGAGTTCATGGGAAAAGAGGTGGTGTTCCTAGGCCACAAGATCAACGCCAGTGGTCTACACCCTCTAACAGACAAAGTGGAAGCCATTGCGGAGGCGCCTGAGCCACAAAATGTTACTGAGTTAAAAGCCTACCTGGGCTTGTTGAACTATTACCATAGGTTCCTCCCAAAGCTCTCCACGCTGCTGGCACCACTACATACCTTACTTAAGAAGGAAGAAAAATGGTCATGGGGGGTCAAGCAGCAGAAGGCGTTTGAAGAGTCCAAAGCGCTACTTCAGTCCTGTAGTGTGTTAGTGCACTATGATTCAAACAAACCACTCATCCTGGCGTGTGACGCATCACCCTACGGTGTGGGTGCTGTACTCTCTCATCGTATGGAGGATGGCTCAGAGAGACCCATAGGGTTCGTCTCAAGAACTCTTAGTGCAGCTGAGAAAAACTACTCCCAGCTAGACAAGGAGGGCCTTGCAGTAGTATTTGGTGTAAAAAAATTCCACAAATACCTGTACGGGAGACAGTTCGCTATAGTGACTGACCACAAGCCACTAATTTCACTGTTCAGTGAAATGAGAGCCATACCCCAGATGACATCTCAGAGAATTCAGAGATGGGCCGTTACATTAGCAGCGTATGAGTACACCATCGTTTACAAAGCCGGACGGGACCATACGAATGCTGACGCGATGAGTAGGCTACCCTTGGATGGAGGAAGAGACAGCACGCCTGAGGAGGAGGAGAGAGTGCTATTGTTTGAAGATATCGGCGTGCCCCTGGTGAACGCACAACAAATAAAGAAGTGGACAGACAAAGACCCTGTTCTAGCAAGAGTGCGAGAATACATCTTGAGAGGATGGCCGAAGATGAACAGTCCTGAGTTCATTCCCTATGCCCGACGACAGGATGAGCTCAGCACCCAGGAAGGTTGTATCCTGTGGGGAGGACGCGTGGTTGTTCCACCACCTGGTAGGAATGCCTTACTGCAACAACTACACCAAGCACACCCTGGCATCACTCGCATGAAAGCGTTGGCGAGGAGTTACATGTGGTGGCCCAACATGGATGCAGAGGTGGAGGCGCTTGTGAAGTCATGTGCGGCATGCCAGGAGAACAGGAACAGTCCTCCAGCAGCCCCACTACATCCCTGGGAAGTTCCAGATAAACCATGGAGAAGAATTCACATTGACTACGCAGGTCCATGGATGGGAAGAAAGTTGAGGTCAACATTTGACTTAATACATCCAGACTTCAGAAACAAAGTGCATGATAAACAAGAGAAACAAAAAGGTTATCATGACATGCATGCTAGAGAGAGAATACTGAGAGAAGGAGACGTGGTCTACACCCGCAACTTTGGCTCAGGACCAGCCTGGGTACCAGGAGAAATAACAGAAAAAACAGGCCCTGTGTCATTCAAGGTGACATTAGGTCATGGACAAGTGGTGAGGCGACACATCGACCAAGTTCATGGTAGGAGCTCCATTCCCCTGCCGATGGCACCAGAGGTGTTGTCTGACACCCATCCTGAGGAGAGCATCAACGAACCACCACTTCAGGTGAAACCTGAGGTAACCGTCTCTGCAGATTCTACGGGCAGCACTGCAGCAGCCGAAACAGTGGAGCAGTCTGAGTCTTCACCTGCAGTTGGCTCACCCGCCGTGAGAAGATCTCAGCGAGCTAGGAGAGCTCCAGACTACTTGAAGGACTATACTTAGTCAGTAGTGAGTTCCCCAGCCACAGGACAAGAATGCGTCCTGGAACCTCACTGGGATGCGGTAGTCAAACCAATTCCCCAGTTAGACTGTTATGTGTGTTATACATGTGAAAAAAAAAAAAAAAAAAAGAAAGAAAGAAATTATGTGTATGACACATGTGTTTAAGAAATTAAAAAGTAACTGTGATAGTTCAGGGTTAAATGGGAGTTCCAGGATGTCTAGTAATTGGCTAGTGTAAGTAAGAGTAGTTTAATCTAGAGGGGAGGGATGTGGTAGACTGCAAGTCTAAAATAGAACATTACTGGCACATGCCTCTAGGGGGAACTACCTGTATTGTTCAGCACTACTATGAAGGGGACACATTAGAATAAGAGTGTGAAAACCCCGCGCAGAATCCATGTTCAGTCTTATTATGTGTGTTGCAGAATAAACGGCAGAGTTAGCCAAAGAAATAACTCAAGTGTGATCATTGCTACACGGTAGGATATCACAAGTACACTCTCAAAAACCCTGAAAACATTTGTGCTTAACATTTTCTATCTGAGCAAAGATCAGTTTCGTCGAGAAAATGCTACATGAAACCAGTTTGGCAGAATATCCTTGAATTGATTTATGGGTCAGAGAAAGTGCTGGTATGCTGCAAGAAATCATGGAGTGAGGGTCAACTGAATGAGCCAGACTCAGATTTCTGGGAGGAAAAAAGTTAGAGGTCATATTCTGTCTGAAACATGACAGCAATGGTCAAATCCTCTTTTCTTTCTTCTGATTTCAGCTCAGGTTCCTGACAGCGATGAGCAGTTTGTTCCTGATTTCCACTCAGAGAACTGTGAGTACTTTTCATTTTTTTTAAATATATGCATGTCCTTTGAATAAGTGAATTTATGAATGCATTTTGTGTAGATCAGTGTGACACAGAGATGATGTGCAACAGCTCATAGTCTGAAAGTTAACCACAGGGGGGAAAATGGTCTCTGAGCAAAATGCTTAGGTTTTAGTATCTTTTAGTTCAGTTAAAAATGTTAGCAATCATTCTGTCAGATGAATGTTTGAGCACCATGTTTGGAGTTAACTATTAGAAAGTTAATGATGTCATCAATGTAGTGTAATTAACAGGCACTTTTGAAAAATGGGGTGGGCATTGTTTATTTAATGTGGACACATGATGAAAATTCTTTTTGTGTGTGTGTTCCTGTGCATCTATTACAACGGTGGGAGGACCTCTGTCAGCATCTAAATCCACCTATTGATATATGATGGAGTTAGCTCAGCAAGCACAGCTTTTATTGATATTTTCTTTAAATTCCATTTCTTTAAATCCCTGTTCCCACCTGGTTCACTAGTCCACAGTTGATGTATCTCACTTCATTTTGGCATCTGTTCAGGCTGTTAACATTACATGTAGCTTGGGTAGGCTGTTGGTCTGTCTGAGGCTGTAGAGGCTGACGGTTTAGGCCATCTAGCACTAGCTTAACTTCTGGATTGTGGCTGATTCTGATTGCTATTTTCTACAAATACTAGCCATTCCCAGTGCACATCCTTGTTCATCTACCAACACAGGAACATATATGTCATTCTTAGATGTTGTCTTAGTTCATTACAGTTTGACCAGAACCAAAGGCTGCTGCTTGCAGTTGAACATCCACTCATTCAGGATTGTTTCTATGCTTATTTTACTCACTTACCACAGAAACCACACACGTCTGACCCCCAGAGATGCTTTATTTCATTCATTCTTTCAGACAATTTTACATTAGTTAAATCATTCCTCATTTCGACCGACTACGGTTTTTTGTCCCAATTTTGCGGCACTCCCCACCGGCTACATTTGTTTTGAAGTGGCATGGATCGAAACAAGGTTCGCATGACAAGATCACATGAAAATTCTATAAAATAATGTGAAAGCTTGAGACAGACAGAAACAGACTGAGGAGGACTGATCGCAATCACATGATAATAACAAGGAATCGTGATGTGCCGGCTGTCCATCTGGATTCATGTGTCTTATGCTCTTTTTTGCTACAAACAAAACCTTTCATTGTCTTACAGTTTCATATCAAAATCTTTTCACTGCCCCCTCTTCAAATGCCAGAATCGGTGACTCAGTCCACACACATCTCACAAGGCTAATAGTGGTTCGCGCTACATTAAACAACATAAATCCTATGATAAAAAGACTTGCCTGTTGAAGGACATACCCAGTTGTATGCACGGCGGCCCAGGATAATGACTGAAATTGCGTCGGTCCTTAAACGCAGTTTAATGGTAAAACCCATCTTAATTTGGGTCAAGTTTTTAATGCAGCTGTCCAAAAATACTAACTGGGCCTGGACGCTAACTTCAGTTAGAGTCCAGAGAGTCCTGATTGGCTCAACACTACTCACATGCCAGCAGCTGTATATAGCTTCATCACCAAAAACGCTTTGTTGAAACTCACCTTTTTTCAGGGGGCAGCACTTAAATGAAACTTTAAAGCAAAAATAGACATGAGACATCTGAGTGATTTCGCTCTTGATATGTTTTGTAAGTCATTAAAAAACATGTTACAGACATAAGAAAAAAAACTTGATTTTTGGTGGAGTGTCACATTCTGTGAAGTGTTTGTATGTTATGTTAAAGTTTTTATCTTCTTTGGCACAGCGGTGGAGGCGTAGAACTCAGAAAATAGCGGGTGTGTAGAAGAGCTTGGAATAACGAGGCAATGTGATTTGTAAACCAAAGTTTATTATCAGCTTCGCTCCTCTAACAAGTCTCATCTCAGTGCAGAAGCAGAATAAGAGGTTGAACACATTCAGACCTACATACTTATACCTACACATAACAAAAGACATTGCATATCAAAGCTGACATCCCGCATTAGCTTAATCCCCCCTCCTTTGTCTTCTGACTCCTCCACCTGACCCTGGGTGGTCAGGGCGATCGATCTCCTCCATTGTCCTCTGTCTCCTCCACCTGGCCCTGGGAAGTCAGGGCGATCGATCTGGTCTCCACCGCTGCGCCTCGGATGCTCTTTGATCTTCGCTGGCAGTTGAGACCTCTTGTCCTGTTCTGAGGCGTGAGGTCGTTGCACATATGTAATCACCAAACATTCTAATATGCTTATACATATGTAGGTTATGGGATATATGATTAATATAAACCACAGGGTGATCCTTAAATAGTTTTTTTTAATGAACAATTACTTACTAAATACAGAAGATACTGCGGCATTTCCTTGCGGTCTGGATGCAGCAGCCATCAAAAATACATTTATTGCAAATTGTTTGCGATCTGTCACAGGGATCCATATCTGTTTCACAATGCATTGTACCAAGTGGTAGAACATTAATTAGAATGGGAACGTTCTGCTGCAAAGACCAGGTCACAGCCATAACAGACTGCAACCAGAGTTGACGGAAATCGGGGGTCGGGCTGTGTTCGCTACCAGAGCTAGAAGCTAGCCAGCTAACTTTAGCAATATGGTATCAACAACAGATCTCAATGGTGATGAAAGAGACTGGGTGGGGTGAACTATGACTGATGAACATTTAAAGAAACATGTACTGAAATGAGCCATTCTGAAGAAGACTGCATCAGATGGGTCAAAATGGAACTCCAACAATTTTCTGTGGAACTGTGGAAAAAGTGCATTATATGTTCCCTTTAACACCCACTGACACTATGTTTAACATGGATTACAGAGTAGTTTGGAAACCAGGAGGGTTTTTTAGCCGTGTTCTCTGCTAGTGTGAACACTTGAGGAGTTACCGTGATTTGCAAAGAGCCACTGGTTTCCCCTTCTCTTCAGGATTGGTCAAAATCGCCTGGTTAGGGAAGTTTGGAAAATACAAAGTTCACACTGTCCAACATCTAAACAAAAAAATCATCACATCAGAATTAAATGGTGTTTTTTTTTAATTGAATTTTTTGTTAAGCATTTAGCCTTCTTAATCCAGACTAAGGATGTGTCTTGATTAGTCTTTTTGACTTCTTTTTTCCTCCTGAATTATTGAGATTTTTTTTTTAGCATATTTAGAATGTAATCACTCTGGGTTAGCTCTGGATAACACATATATAGATTTGGCATAAAAGCTCCTTTACATGATGCAAAGTCAATAGTAATATCCTCTAAAGCTGCAACCTAACATATACCTTCTTCCATATATTGTTTACCAAGCTTTTTTGACCAGTTGGCCTGTGTGATTTCAGCTAAAGTTTGCATGTTTTGCGAAAGAGGGGATAAAAGCAGCGGTCAAATTTGGGCTATAAAGCGGGCAAAGGCTTAGGCTGGGATACTGTGCACCATCAGTGTTACAGTAATCTCTTTGGCAGTCAAAGCTATGCAGAAACTGAAGACCTAATGACTCAGTCATCATGGAGCAAAAATTTGGATGCTGGCTTTTTGTGCTGTCCCCGATTCATTTGCATGTCTTTGAAAGGCTGAATGGGTAGGGCCCAGGAAACCGGTAAAAAATTATTCAGGGCCCAGGTACAGAGATGGCCCTTTGTTCGCATCGGAAGGTGTAAAATGGAAAAGCAAATTCCTGGGCTGTACAACTGAGCAGTGATTTGAATGAGTTTCCCTTTCTTGTTGTGTGTTTAAACAATGGCGATTCAGGATCTGGGTGGGAATACGTGTCGCTCTACAAACAGTTTTTCCCCCCTATCCCATTCAGCACAGTGAAAGCTTCTCCATCCTCAGCTATGACCGGGTTTAAACATCTTAATGAGCCCCTATTATGTTTTGTAGGGTTTTCCTTATATTTTAGTGCATTATGTAGGATTTCTGTGGCATTATATGGTATTCAAAGTCAAACAGCTCAGAGTACGCCTGCACATTTTTCCTCTCCCACAAAATCTAGGACTACAACTCTGTCTAACATACTTCACTTTGATTTGCTGTTCTCTTCTTTGAGGTTATCACATTACAGTGATCCCTCACTTATCGCGGTTAATGGGTTCCAGAACCGACCGCGAAAAGTGAAAAACCGCGAAGTAGCGTCACCCCCCTTTGTGGAATTCCAGGCTGATCTCGTTAGTTTTTTGATACATAAAATAATGTATAAATAATACGTACGTTCATTCTCTCACTCTCTCTCTCTCGGGAGAGAGAAAGAGCGAGAGAATGAAAAGAATCTTGCGAGAGTGCATCTCTCGCGAGATTCCCGAGCCGAGTCAACACGAGAACAAAATCTAGAGTCGGGAGCGATCTCTTAGGGGGGAGATGCTGGCCAGCGAATCAGAGAGGTGAATTTTGAGTTGTGCGGGCTCTCCGTGTTGATACGTGATGTTCTAATGTATTTTTTCTCAATTTTGAATTTTTGATGAATATTTTTGAAAAATCCGCGATGCACTGAGGGTGCGAAAGGTGAAGCGCGAAGTAGCGAGGGATCACTGTATTACTTAACAGACCTGTGTCTTGGCTAGTCTTGCATGCCCTCCTTCCTTGGAGGAGTAGAGTAAGTTTCCTACTGAGGCTTGGAGCTCACATAGCTATTGTGCAGCTAGTTTAGCTAGCAGCTTAAAGCTGGGTTCACACTGTAGCGTTTGGACTGACTTTTACAGATGTTTTGAAAAATCAGAGAAATTAGTCCAAACGTCGGTGAAATTATGTTCGTGAGCAGATTTTTTTTTTTTTTTTAAATCCAGCACACACAAACTTTTACAAACTTTTGCTAGCATTTGCCAGTGTTACATTCAGCATTGGCAGACTTTTGCCAACTTAGGCTAGTGTATGTGTAGCTGTTGCCAACTTAGGTTAACTTAAGCAAACGAATGCTCAGCACAGGTCAGCCAACATCAGCGTCAGGTGACGCTCATATAAAGATCAGTGTTTGTGGAGGCTTCCTGTCATTCTGGACCTGCTTTTGGAGTGAACACATTTTCTTTGAGCATACGTTTCAGTATTTATTTTCATTTTATATTCCTATGCAGTTACATAAGCATGCCCTTTTTCCCTGTTCATTCATTCATTTATTTATTTCTCTAAAAAAATAATACAATAATGCCTATCTATAGACTCCAACAGTAAGTCCGCAATTAAAACGTGAATGTGGATGGAATAAAAAAAAAAAAAACTATTTAGTGTATCATCATATAAATATTTGTGTAACCACAGCAACACATAGTGAGAAGAGAAAGTGGCATTTACTGTAAAGGTGCCTTCACATCAAACACGAACGGGTGAATTTTTCGCGCAACATAATTACATTATAACTCAATGTAAATACATGAAAAGACATGAATTCACCATCTGGGTGAGATGCAGACAGGCGAAGTTGCCACTCACCTGAAAAAGTTGTCCCTACCCTGTCCGTGGCAGGAATCCGTGGGTAAATAAATGCAACATCCCAATTCAGCTGAAGAGGTCCCTGTCCTTCTGCCTCCGTTTTGGGTAGAAAATAACAAAGACAGTCGTGTGGATCCAAGAAATACTTTTACCGGAGAAAGCCGAGGAGAAAAGTTAAAAAAATGTCTCCTGGGAGTCACGTGGGTACATCGAGCAAGATGGCGGGGCACTAGTTTAGCTCTCCTCAACCTGTCCACCAAACTGTTTTATACCTAACTATTTGCTACATTCCTCGAGCAAACCAGCCCCAGTTAGTGCCTTTATGTTTGTTTTAGCTGTCCGGTGATTGTTTTTGAGTCCAAATGACTTCTAAGGGAGGACACGCAGGCCACGCATCTACCAGGAAAAGCCCCAGCCATGTGGAGGAAGCCACGATACCCACTTTAAAATCCAGTGTACAGGATGCCGAGCCAAAGAACATGGAGACTATGTTTGCTGAAATTACCAAAATAAGCATGACGCTTCAGGGGGTCACAGCAGATACCTCAGCCATTAAAGCTGCAACTGCGGAGCTAAAGAGTGCAGTGAACAACATAAATTAGAGGTTGGAGGAGATTGTGGTACGGATTTCTAAACTGGAAGATACAATAGACCCACTGGTGAACAACAATGAAGCCTGCGATAAAAAGATGGAAATGTTACAGAACCGCCTACAGGAGTTGGAAAACTACTCTAAGAGAAATAGCGTGAGGCTTGTGGGTTTGAAGGAAACATACGGAACTAGAAAAGCACTCGGAGAGCGCAGACCCCCGCCAAGCGCCACAGTTCCCCCCATACAGTGTTTGTGTGTACGTTTTCAGATTCCTTGACCATGAAAATATATGACTAGCGATTGGATTCACAATGATAGGATTAGTGGTTGAGTAGTTATTCACGAAAATCGCATTGTCCGTAATGCAGTTTAGCGCTACAGTTCCCCCCATACAGTGTTTGTGTGTACGTTTTCAGATTCCTTGACCATGAAAACATATGACTAGCAATTGGATTCACAATGATAGGATTAGTGGTTCAGTAGTTATTGACGAAAATGGCATTTTCCGTAATGGCGGTTTTCTTCTCGATGGTGATCCGGATCACCACCAAAATGTAATCATCTGTAGGATACCCCATTTCTGACAATCTGTGAAAATTTCATGAAAATCTGTCCATAACTTTTTGAGTTATCTTGCTAACAGACAGACAAACAAACAGACAGACAAACCAACGCCGATGATCACATAACCTCCTTGGCGGAGGTAATAATGCACAGGTACCATTGGACACCAGCCAGACTGCATAGGATGGGTCTGTTAAACAATAATCTATGTTGGAAATGTAGGAAAGAAAAAGGAACTTTTTTACATTGTGTTTGGGATTCCCCACTTGTTCAGCCTTTTTGGACTAAAACTCTGACATATGGGTGAGTGGTTGGGCAAGACGCTCCCAATGTCACCGAAATGCAGCCAGAACGATACTTTGTCACTGGAAATCAGTCAAACCCCTAAGAATGGAAGAGTGGGTTAACTACATGATAATGATTGCTTCATATGAGTCCATGTTAAATAGGAGGACTGATGGAAAACACACTAAAGGACCAATATGGGGAGACTTTTGGAATTATATCTCTTTGGCTAACAACTCAATCCCTGAATGAAGGCCTGTCTTTCTTTCTTTCCCTGATTGTTCTCTCGGGTTTATTTCCTTCCCTCACTGGTATGGTTATCCTCGCTCTGTAATCAGCCATATTTTTTTTCTTTAATTAATGAATTAATTTTATTTTTTTATTTACCCTTCTTGGAGACTGACGTGACACCTGGAAGATCAGGATGTGTTGTCCCAGTATGTATAAAGTCAATAAAAACTTAAATTACAAAAAAAAATTGTCTCTTGGATGAGGAGTGAGGAGTGAGGAAATGCAGGCTCTGATAGATATTTGGTCTGAGAACCAGATTTCTCAGCTGCTTGTGGCTACACACAAGAATACCAATGTTTTTAAAATGTTTAGCGACATGATGGCGGCATGGGGGTTCATACAGACAGCGGAGCTTTTTATTTTTATTTGTTTGTGGCGGAAAAATGGCTCAACTGAAGGGAATAGTGTTATGCTGAGAATTGCTTGCTTGCTTGCAGAGAATTGCATCCCATCATCGAATAAGCATAATTTAAAGATAATTTACAAGAGGTAATAACAATTTTTACTTCTAAAAATGCATAATGGGTACTTCTAAACATACACAAATGGTTACAAGCCTGGCTGTATTGTTATATTTTATAGTTTTGGTGGATGGGATGCAATTCTTGGCAAGCAAGCAATTCTAGGCATAACACAGTCCTGGCAAATTGATGAGCCGGATTTCTCTTCTTTGCCGAGATTTTTTTCTTCCTGGTCAGTGGTGGTTTCGGTTACAGCGCCACAAACGAGCAGCTCTTGTAACTGCATGACATTGTCCAAGCAGTTAAACAGTTTGGTCCGCTTGAGTGAAGTGCTGTGTGAATGCAAGCCAAACCAAACGAAGGTGTGAAAATTCTCCACTGAGTCGAACCGAGATCCCCGGACTATCCTGGTGTGAATACAGCCTTATTCCCCCTTCTCTCCATTTCTCTTTCGTCTGTGCATATCTGAAGTAAGTTTTGGTCTAACAACATCTGCTTCCACCGGCATTTCAATCAATGTTTGCCGATGGAGCTTAACTTGGGCTGACTTAGGTGAACACTGCATAACTTAGCCCAGCGCTCAGGAACTTTTACAAACTGAGCACAACTTTTACCAGTGTTTATTTCCAAACGTCGGCAAATTTTCAGCATGCTGAAAATTTTCAAAGAACACAACTTTCGCCAGCGTTTGCCAACAAACTATCATTAACTTTTACCAACTTTTGTCAGCAGAGACAGACATTTGCCAAAGCGTCAGTAAAAGTTGGTCCAAATGTTGTAGTGTGAATCCATCCTAACTAGTTTTATAGCTCTTCTCTGTGAATTCTGTTCACACAGTGATCCCAGCTTGTTCATTAATTCAGTCAGTAATACATCCCACATCATTCTGGCCTGTTTTGTTGTCTATTCCCAGCATGACACAGGCCACCAGTGCTGTTTGCATTGCTAGCTTTGTGAAGGGAATCACTGCGATCAGGCTGTTTTTTTGTGAATTGTAGTCACCGTCCCAGACTAGCTCTGTCATTAATCTGTGGTTGATTATATCTCATGCAGGGATGCAAGTTATTCAGTAATTCATTAATCCTTAGTTGTTGCACCTTGTCGATTAACAATTAATTGATAAGCATCAGTTTTCCTAAGAATCTGAATTTCCCTCTGTATAATACAGTCTTTCTGTTTATAACAAAAAGTTAACTGTTGTTTTTGATATACTGAATAAAACATGATCATATTCTTTAAGGATTTATTTTACCATTTAGGGCTGCAGGTATCGATTAAACTGATAAGCTTTTGGTGTCTTTTTTTTCTTTTGATTGAAGACCTTTTGACCACAGTCTTGCTGTCTACGTATTAAGCAAACTTGCACTGACCAATCTGTGCTGAACCTTCTTCCCTATGGAAGAGCACGGTGGTACAGCGGTTTACACTGTTGCCTAACAGCTAGAAGGTTCCAGGTTGGAATCCCCAGGCTGGCAGGGGTAGGAACCTTTCTGTGTGGAGCTTGCATGTTCTCCCTGTGCTGTGTGGGTTTACTCCGGGAGCTCTGGTTTCCTCCCACAAAGACATGCATGTTAGGTTAATTGGTGATTCTAAATTGTCCCTAGGTATCTATCTCTGATAGGCCCTTAGAATACAGGGTCAGTACTAGTGAAGCACTTTGAAGAGCCTTTGAGACTAGAAAAGCGCTATACAAGTACAGGACCTTATCTCTAAAGAGTGGAATCAGGCTGTCTTCCGGGGAGAAGGCGGGAGGGATCTGCAAAGCTGCAGCAGACAACTTTGTGTGCCATAATTACACAAATATCGCAGTGGCCGAGTAACAGGTTTTTTTAAGAGCATTTTTTCATTTACTCCCCCGGAGTCTGCTGCAGTTCTCTGACTGTCTCTGGCTGTTGTAAAGCCAACACCAGCCTGTCCCGTTAGTCCAAACCCAGCTCCTCTGCTGCTGTGTGTTGAAATGTTACCTCAGTGGTAACTTGGATCCAGTCTGCTTTCATGTCTAGCGGCAGGTTGAAGGCAGCGTGAATGGGTTATTGCGCTAATGTAGTCTTTTTCCTTGTCCGGTCCGTTTCCATGCCCTGCTGATTTGAAGCAGGCAGGTGGATCTTCAAGCTCGTGTGCCATTGGAACTTGTTTTGACTCGCCAGCATACCCCAGAAGGATGAGTTTTTTTGCTGTGCACAACGCATGTGCTCTGGTGTCTTCTTCTCCTTTTTCTTCAGTTTCAGTTGAAAGGTGGCAATGGATGACCACGTGCGCCCCCATCTGGACACTGATGCCACTACATTTCATAGACTGCTGATTTATCAATTAATTAACAACTAATTTAATTTAGTCAACTAAATTCTTATTGACAATTAATCAAAAGTCCATTAATCATTAACATCCCTAATGTCATGCCATTCTGGCTTATTTTATTATATTTTGGCAGTGGTAGCCAGGTATATTTGGCTGCTCATGTTAGCTGGTCTATGCAGCCACAGCGGGAATTTCTGACTGACTTCAGGGTTGACATACAGGGTACAAACTGAGAGAGGCGTCTACTAGCCTAGCTTCTAGACATCCCTTTATGTCTGTTTTATATACTATACTGTATACATCTCTGCTAAACATTTGTTCACCCAGCCAGATCTACCTACAAACCCCTGACCATATATCACATTCATAGATGTTATTTAAGCTTATTCAAGTTTATTATATTCTGGACTAGATGCCTCTTCAATTAGAATCAGTTAGTGGCTGTTAGCCAAGCATGTAAAAAGTTAGTGCAATAACTAAATCCTGAAGTTGTTTTCATCAAACCATGTCACAGACATCTCATCAACACCTCTGGAAGCTGTGTCAACATGCGGAAAAAGAGCATAATATGGGCTTTTTAGAGAGAACTTCAGGAATGAGCCCATCCCCAAAGGAAAACTGGCAGCTTTGACTCCTGCTCGGAAGTGCTTCCTCCGGGCTCCTTTGTGTGTGTGTGTGTGTGTGTGTGTGTGTGTGTGTGTTCATTCAAACATCATGTGATTTAACCAGCTCCAAGTCACAACTGGTGATTCCCTTGGTGACACATGCCCTGCGCAACATTGTCACCGTCTGTGGGCCAACAATGCAGAGGAGGATGTGCAGATGATCCCCGGGGCACACACAGGTCATGTCTACTTAACCCCAGTGGCCTGTCAGCCAATCAGCAGTCAGGCCTTGGCTAATAGTTGACCGCGGGTTTGATTTGCGGGGTCGGGGGGCTTTGGTTTGACGGGCAGCTCACTTATACGCTGCACAGACACTTCTGCATTGACAGACAGTGTCCCTGCTGATCTCTGTCAATAGCTGGAGACTCCACTTAAAGCATCTCTATTCAGTTCTGACTGGTGGAAAATTAAAGCCAACAAGCAGCTATAATATATTTCAGTTTGCTCTAGAGCCTGTGGGTCTATTTTTTTTGCCCCATACCTGAACTGAAGGGCATTCTCAATGTCTGCCTAATGTTGGTGACTCACCTGTTTTGAAAACTAAAAAAAAAAACATAAAACAAAAGCCTTAATCCTAGGTCACTGTAATATAATTGAGGCTTCCATTGAAAACAGAGCCCTGTTAAAATTAAACATTGTTGTTTACCGAGTCAAGTTGTTACCTGCATGGGTGTGGTATTGATAAAGTGAAAGAAAAGGTGAATGAGAGGTGAAAATGGGAACATGTTTGACTGCTAGATTAGAGGACTGGAGGGGGGCTGAAAACAGGGATTGAGCAATGCGTGCACATCTGGTAAATCTATCTCATCTGGTGCACACTAACAAGCATGCTCTGTCTGCTGGCTGCAGGGAAGGTTATGCAAACATGCAACTTAAATGTACTGGCTGAGCTGCCTGTGTGTATGTTTTAAACTAATTTAGTCATTGGCGATAATGGTAAGACATATTTTTTCCATTGGCCTCACATGATCGGCTTTCCATGATTGATTTTAATCTGTTGCTCATCATAAGGAGGAGGGGTTAATGTTTGCTTTTTTCATGGAGGTTCGGGGGTTAGCCTAACGTTGGGCTGTTGAACAGATGACTTTGTGTGTTTACTACCCACAGGGAAGAAACACATTCAAGTGTCAGTCATCTTTATGGTACACAGCCATTTCTGGCCATAAAGCAGAGTACGCAAATGCTGTGGGCCCCCTCAGCCACTAGGGGTCCCCCAAGCTACAAGTTCATCCTCAGCATTTTTGGGAGAGAATTGAAATTACTTTCAACTTTTTTTCTGCCTTTTCCAGATTTATTTTTACACATTTTTCTACCCTTTTCTTGTGAAGTTGCAACTTTTCTCACATTTTAAACATTTTTAAGTATGTGTACCAAATTTTTTAAGTACATGTAAAAATTTCTTGTAAATGTTTATTTTTTCTTCTAAATTTCTCTTGTTTTTTTCTCACTAATTTGAAAGTTTTTTTCTTTCTTTTTTCTACTTTTTTTTTTTTTGTAAAATTGCAACTTTGTTCTGTTAAATTTACAGCTTTTTTTCCTCATGATCCTGTAACTTTTTTCTCATAAATTTGTAATGTTCATATGAATACTGGTGAATTTTTATTTTAATGTAATGGTTTCATTTTTTTCCTTCATATACACTGCTGTTAAAAAGTATTTGCCCCCTTCCTGGTTTCTTATATTTTTGCATATTTGTCACACTTAAATGGTTGAGCTCATCAAACAAATTTTAGTATTGGACAAAGATAACCTGAGTAAATGCAAAATACAGTTTATAAATGATGATTTCATTTATTAAGGGACGAAAGCTATCCAAACCAACCTGGCCCTATGTGTAAAAAGTAATTGTGTATTTAACCTTTATTTATACGGGGGAAGGTCCATTGAGAGGGAACCTCTCTTTTTCAAGGACGCCCTGTTCACACGCACAGCGATACACGTTCACACCTTCAAGCTGCCCAGTACAACCACAGACTGACCTGTGGCCACTGAGCAGCTCCACTAGAGCAGCTGGGGTTAAGGTCCAGTGAGGTCACCAGTCCACATCACTGCCATTAGGCTACCACTGCCCCTCCTCCCGTGATTAACCACAGTTAAAGGCTCATCTCATATTTGCCAAAAAACATCTTGATGATCCCCAAGACTTCTGGTGTAAAACTAACGCAGCTTTTGATAACGAGGCTGCAGGGCTGGCCTCCATGCCCAGCTGCGCAAACAACACATCAAACCACCGCTACCTTCAATTTTCCTTACCAACACCAGATCCATTGCCAACAAAATGGATGAGCTGTGATTTGAGATCGCCTACAATTGCTACATCCGGGACTGTTGTATTCTGATTGTAACCGAGTCTTGGCTTCACCCGCTCATCCCAGACGCCACTGTGGAATTACCTGGCTGAACTACACTCTGTTTCGACCACAACACCGATTCTGGTAAGGACAGGAGTGGTGGGCTCTGTGTTTATGTGCTTCAGACTTGGTGTAATAACAGCAGAATAATTCAACGCCACCGTTCACCAGACTTAGAGGCCATGTCCTTTCTGTGTAGGCTCTTCTACCCCGTGAGCTAACAGCAGTAATTGTAACAGCTGTTTACATCCCTCCAGACGCTAGCGTTAGCTTGGCACTCAGCCACCTCAAGCACATTGTTAGCAGGCAGCAGAAAGATCACCCCGACGCAGTCCACATTATTGCAGGGGATTTTAACAAAATATGCTTAAAGACTGTAATCCCCAAATTTCACCAACATGTTAAGTGTCCCACAAGAGAACACTGGATCATGTTTACAGCAACTTTAAGCACGCCTTCAAAGCCACCCCCCCCCCCCCCACCCACCTTGGACAATCAGACCATCTCTCCCTGCTTCTAATACCTGCCTGCACCCCACTGAGGAAGAGTTCCCCCAACCAAATAATCAATTAAAACCTGGCCTGAAAATGCTCTCCTCCAGCTACAGGACTGCTTTAGCTGCACAGGCTGGAACATCTTTGAACAGCAGGACCTGGACTCCTACACC
This sequence comes from Pholidichthys leucotaenia, assembly GCA_020510985.1. Lineage (NCBI taxonomy): Eukaryota > Metazoa > Chordata > Actinopteri > Cichliformes > Pholidichthyidae > Pholidichthys > Pholidichthys leucotaenia. The sequence continues at coordinate 337,104,312 of CM035836.1, forward strand.
GAGTCTGTCCTCTTCTACATTAAATGCTGTGTAGAGGGACAGCTCTCTGTACAGCACTGCCAGAGCCAGCCTGAGAAGAGGGATAAAACACGCTAAGAACGCCTACAGAAGGAAGGTGGAGGGCTTCCTCACAGACAACAACCCCCGACAGATGGGGAGAGGCATCCAGGCTCTCACCAACTACAGGGGCCAGTGCACCCCAACATCGGACAGCAGCCTCACTCTGGCAGAAGAGCTTAACAGCTTCTTTGACCGGTTTGAGCTCACACTCCTCCCTTCCACAGGTGCATGAGGTGAGGAGGCAACTGAGAGCAGTGAACCCCCACACAGCTGCTGGTCCTGACGGTATCTCAGGAGTGGTGGTCAGAGCATGTGCAGATGAGCTGGCAGGGATCCTCACCAAACTGTTCAACCTCTCCCTGATGTATGCCACCATCCCCTCCTGCCCCAAGGCCTCCATCATCATCCCCATCCCTAAAAAGTCCACAATTGACAGCCCCAATGATTACAGACCCACAGCACTCACATCTGTAGTCATGAAGTGTTTTGAGCAGCTGGTGTCCCAGCACATTAGGGACTGTCTTCCCCTCCTCCTTCAACCCCCACCAGTTCAGCTACAGGGAGAACCGGTCTACAGAAGATGCCATTGCCACCACACTCCACAGAGCACTGAGCCACATGGAGAACCCAAGGAGCTACGTGAAGATACTCTTTGTGGACTACAGCTCAGCTTTCAACACCATCATCCCGGACATCTGATCAACAAACTGCACCTCTTCCAGATCCCCCCCCCCCCACCTGCTCCTGGATAAAAAAAACCTTTCTCACCAACCACCCACAAACAGTCAGACTTGGCCTCCACCACTTCTCCACACTGTCTCTCAGCACTGGCTCCCCCCAGGGCTGTGTGTTAAGCCCTCTAATGTACTCCCTGTACACCTTTGACTGTATTCCAACCCACCCATCCACCGTCGTCATGAAGTATGCAGATGATACCACCTTGGTTGGGTTCATCACTGGCGACGATGAGAAGGCATACAGGGCAGAAGTAGAGAATCTGCTGCTGTGGTGCCAAGCAAACAACCTGAAACTGAATGTCCAAAAAACCCAAAGAACTCATACTGGACTTCAGAAGTAACAGACAGCCCCCTCCCAATAAATGGCAACCGCGTGGAAGTCATCCCCACCTTCAGCATCCTGGGCACCCACATCTCCTCTGACTTCTCCTGGACTGTCAACACCAAGGCTCTGATGAAGAAACCCCAGCAGTGGTTGGACTTCCTCTGTGTCCTGAGGAAGAACAACCTGGACCAGAAGCTGCTGCTGGCCTTCTACCGCTACTCAGTGGACAGCATGCTCACCTACTGTCTGTGTGGGTGGTACACCGGCTCCACAGCCAAGAACAGGAAGACTGTGCAGAGGGTCATCAACACTGCCCAAAAAATTATCAGCGGCCCTCTGCCCTCCCTGGAGGACATCTGCAGATCTTCCTGTCTCAGAAAGATCAAGGCCATCACAGGAGATCCCTCACATCCCGCCCACCACCTGTTTGATCTGCTCCCCTCTGGACGATGGTTCAGATCATCAAGTCCCACACCTCCAGACTGACACACAGTTTCTTCCCGTTCCATCTGAACTGCAAACAGTCAGAGGCCCCATCCCCTCCCTCCAAACACTCACATGCACAGAACTGAGTACCTTTTTAATTATCACAATAACTCACCTGTCTTTGCACTCCGCATTTTTATGTATATTGGCCTATCTGTAAAGCCACTACTATGTATATTTTCCATAATCCTTGGGTCATTTTACTCAATTATGTGTTCAGTTTTGTGTTCTGCACTCCACACTCTTTTGTACATAGTTCCATCCATGAAGCCTCTGCCATACCTGTGTATGTTTCCATAATCCTGGGCCATTTTTTATTTCAGGAGTGTGTTTAATCGTGTGTTCTGTAACCTTGTTTTATCTAATCCTTCTCTCTTACTTTACTGTGCAGTAGCCTGGTGGAGCACCCACAATTTGTTGTACTGTACAACTGTACAATGACAATAAAGCCTATTCTGTTCTGTAAAAAGAATATCATGCCAACAGTCAAACATAGTGGTGGCGGTGTAATGGTCTGGGGCTGCTTTGCTCTCTGCCATTCTGCTCTCAGAAAATCCTGAAGGAGAATGTCTGGCCATCAGTTTATGACCTCAAGCTCAAGTCCTCTAATGTGGCTGATCTATGTCTAATATTAAAATTTTTCAGTGATCTGAAACATTTAAGCCTGGACTGATTCCCCCGCGACCCGGAATCCCGCATAAGCAGGAGAAGATGGATGGATGGATGAAACAAAACATAAGAAATCAGGAAGGGGGCAAATTCTTTATCGTAGAACTGTAGACATTGACCAGAGTTTATTTTTTAGTGTTTTTGTTGGGAGGTGGGAGATTTTTTTTTACATTACAAAAGTAAGGGCTCCCAAACACAATCTTGCATAGGGCTTCCAAAAGTTAGAAATGGCTCCATTTACCATACACGTAGTTAATCAAAATAGTTTACCGTGCTTTACTTCAGTGCTAAAAGGCCACAGTTGGAGCGTTTGGCCACAATCCGAGCATTTGCCGGAGCTTTTGCCTGCCCCGGAGAGCATGTTCTTTGTTCAAGTATGCTGTTTACACTTGGAGCAGCTCAAGAGATGTGACCCATTCATAAATTTTCTTCCCCGTGTGCGTAAAAGGAAGTGTGCCTCTCCCTCCCCCTTCCCTCAGCCCTCTGCTGCACTCCACTTCAGCCTCCATTCATAAAAAAGCCCTACAGTACTACATACCCCCTTCCCTCAACACCCCCTGCTCTTCAAGTGGATCCTCCAAACCCCTCCCTCCCTTCCTGTGTCTGTACAAACTAAGTCAATTTAAAAAAAAAAATGGACTCCTCTCCTGCCCCTTTCTCCTTTTCTTTCTCTGCCGCTCTGTTTCTCTCTGCGCACAAACTGAGTGCTCCAAGACGTGAACTAATCCAGTGATTTTTGGAGTTGTGTGGGATTATTGTTTAGTTTTGTGCCTTGCAGTAATTATATAGGAAGTTGTGGCTGTACAGTAGAGTGCTGTTAGAGACGCAACTTTGGTGAGGGAGACAGAGAAAAAAAATTGAGTGACTCATGGCAAACAAAAGAAAAAAATATGGACATATGAAACTTGACTGAAACTCTTTCATATCTGCCTATTATAACCTAATATTGAGTTTTTGTTTTTTGTGCTTATTAACATTTTCTTTGTTATACAGCAGATTAATTTGCAAAGCCAAAATGGATAGAAAAAATTTTGGAAGTATTGTTAGAATTGTTAATAATCAATGTAAGATTTGTGTCATACAAGCACTAGTTAGTTACTTAAGTAACTTTTTCACAAAGTTGTACTTATGTGAGCAGATTTATTACAGAATGCATCTCACTTAAAAAGAAAAGTTACAAATTTATGAGAATTCCAAATTTATGAGTAAAGTTATCAAAACAGTACGCTTCATGGGAAAATAATGAATTTAAAAGGAAATGTTTGAAATGCACTAAAAAAAAACCTCATATATTGGAGAATAAAGTCCCAGATGTGCAACAAGTCACAAATCTATAAGGAAAAACACAAATTGTATAAGTAAAAAAGCCTCACAAATTGGCAACTGACCTTATTCACTAATTTATCAGATACTTTAACTTTTACCCTTTTTTTTTTTTTTTTTTTTTTTTTTTTTTGCTATTCTTACTGGTACTTCAGTAAGATCGTAAGGCTGGGCTACTCAAACTCTGCACCAAGGTCCATATCCAGACCCAATCACACAAATCAGTCTGGACTAGGGCTGGGAGTCGTCACTAACTTCCAGAATAAATTCAATTACAATTCACAAGGTTCTGAATCGATATGATCCCAATTCGATCCGATCCTGATTCAGTCAGGGAAATTACCATTTTAACAGCTATTTCACTTGTGTAGAAAATAAAATTCAGAGCCCTAATGCTGCAAATTGTAGCAGGAATACACTGACTTGAATACATAAATTAACACATAAAGAACTGAACCAAAATCAGTTACAATAATGCACTGTTTCTTATTACCTCCGCCAGGCCGCAGGCCAGGAGGTAATGTTTTTGCCGGGGTTTGTCTGTCTGTTTGTCTGTCTGTCTGTTAGTTAGCAAGATAACTCAAAAAGTTTTGGACGGATTTAATGTAATTCAGCCACACTGGAGGGTTTTCAAGCATGAACTGCCTTTTTAAGGTCATGCCACAACATCCCATTGGGATTCAGGTCAGGACTTTAACTAGGCCACTCCAAAGTCTTCATTTTGTTTTTCTTAAGCCATTCAGAGGTGGACTTGCTGGTGTGTTTTCGATCATCGTCCTGCTGCAGAACCCAAGTGTGCTTCAGCTTGAGGTCACGAACAGATGGCTGGACATTCTCCTTCAGGATTTTTTGGTAAACAGCAGAATTCATGGTTACATTTATCACAGCAAGTCTTCCAGGTCCTAAAGCAGCAAACCAGCCCCAGACCAGCACACTACCACCACCATATTTTACTGTTGGTATGATATTCCTTTTCTGAAATGCTGTGTGACTTTTACTCTGGATGTAATGGGACACACACCTTCCAAAAAGTTCAACTTTTGTTTCGTCAGTCCACAGAATATTCTCCCAAAAGTCTTGGGGATCATCAAGATGTTTTCTGGCAAAACTGAGACGAGCCTTTATGTTCTTTTTGCTCAGCAGTGGTTTTCGTCTTGGAACACTGCCATGCAGGCCATTTTTGCCCAGTCTCTTTCTTATTGTGGAGTCATGAACACTGACCTTAACTGAGGCAAATGAGGCCTGCAGTTCTTTGGATGTTGTTGTGGGGTCTTTTGTGACCTCTTGGATAAGTTGTCGCTGTGTTCTTGGGATGATTTTGGTCGGCCGGCCACTCCTCAGAAGGTTCACCGCTGTTCCATGTTTTCGCCATTTGTGGATAATGGGTCTCACTGTGGTTTGCTGGAGTCCCAAAGCTTTAGAAATGGCTTTGTAACCTATTACAGACTGATAGATATCAGTTGCTTTGTTTCTCATTTATTCCTGAATTTCTTTGGATCACAGCATGATGTCTAGCTTTTGAAAATCTTTTGGTCTACTTCACTTTGTCAGGCAGGTCCTATTTAAGTGATGTCTTGATTGGGAACAGGTGTGGCAGTAATCAGGCCTGGGTGTGGCTCGAAAAATTGAACTCAGCTTTCCAAAGATGTGATAAACCACAGTTAATTTATGTTTTAACAGGAGGGGACATTCACTTTTTCACACAGGGCCATGTAGGTTTGGATTTTTTTTTACCCTTAATAATAAACACCTTCATTTAAAAACTGCATTTTGTGTTTACTTATGTTATCTTTGTCTAATATTTAAATTTGTTTAATGATCTGAAACATTTAAGTGTGACAAACATACAAAAAAATTAGAAATCAGGAAGGGGGCAAACACTTTTTCACACCACTGTGTTTAGAAATAAATGCTCAGTAAAATTTTCAAAAAATGACCTACATTGTATTCTTGCTGCGAACTTAAATAAAAAAGATAAATAAAAGAATTAGCCATTACAATAACTAAACTGCACTGAATGCATGTGAGAGTATAGAGCAAATATGGCAGCACCTTCTTGAATCTTGAATTTGAAAACTTAAGACCCCTGAAAATTTTGAGGTCTTTATTTATCCTAAAATCCACAACAAGGCAGGGATGGCTGACAACCTCTTCCCTTCAGAATATCTCGGTGCAGGATGGACCTTGGAGTGGAAACCCAGTCTTCACAGATCTGAAGGGGAGGTGAACAGGAGAATATATTTCTGCAAATTAATAATCGTATTTTTAGATCCCCACACCACAGTAGGGTTTAATAATTTAGGTTCTTTTATTTTTTGTTTATATTTTAACTACAAATTAACTTCCAATTTTTGAAAAGGGTTTCAATTAATTTCCTGGAAGATTTGGTCATTTCAGTTTAGTTCTACTGAGTAAAAATGGCTCGTTGTGCTGCAGCTTTTATTAATTCTGCTATTTTCATTTTATTGTAATTATTATTATTTTCTTCAAATCTCTCACTTAAGTGCTAGAAGTCCACAATTGAAAGTGTCATTCAGTAAAAACATAACATGAAGGCAGCTGCCTCCGTCATGAAGTCCTGACTAAAGCTATACCTTATTTATTCACAGCGCTTAACCAACAGGTAACTACTGTATCCAGAGTTTGTAAAAGAAGACACCATCATGATGGATGAATTATTAATTTACAACACAAATGTAAAAACAATGATATTTTACTTACCCCCAGCAGCTGCAACAGTCTCCCTCTCTGGTCTGTTGTCCGTTCTCCGTGTGTTTTTTGTTTGAAAATTGTTTATCAATCGTCGACTTTACATTCTAACCAATTTTGAGCCATATGACATCATAAAGACACGTTTGTCTATGTGCCGTCTTGTAGACATCATATCTTTATGACGGCATCGTGAGTCCTATGATGCCTGAGATCATAAGCCGTCCTATGATGTTCAGGCAGAGATCATAGGAAGTCCGATGATGTCCTATAAACGTGACACACACACACACACACACACACACACACACACACACACACACACACACACACACACACACACACACACACACAGAGTTCTTGGTTTAATAGAGTGATGATGATGGCATCGCGAGTCCTGATGGTCTATATGACATCATAAAGACATCAGGGCAGGCACAGGACATCATGGTCTGTATGACTTCATATAGACATCAAGGCAGGCATCAGTCTATATGACATCATAAAGACAATATGACATCATAGGACATCAAGCCAGGCTTGATGTCCTATGATACAGACATAGGGACATCATTTGCACTATGATCGTGACGCACAGACAAGAGATTTCTTGAATTTATATATACTAGTACATACCCGTGCATGCCCGTAGAGGGGCTGCATTGGAATAGAATTCTTGCCAGTTACAGGACAGTTGGTATAGCAACACAGCACTAAGTGGCAGTCACATGTGACGGCTTTTGTATGCAGCAAAACATAAAAATCACACAAAATATGCCCTGCCATCTGGGGCTGTTTGCCCCTGCTTTTTACTTCTTCTCCTGCCTGTCACTGTTCTGTGTTATGTTGCTTACCTGTGTCTGTATATGCCTTGTAGGGAGTCATGTGCTCTGTGTGCCGTCATATAGGCATCATTTGGTGGGTCTTCTTCTTCGTTCAGACCACTGAAGGGTCTCCTGTCTCAGACGGCTATGTTGTTCACAGTCATTCCTGCGGCATACTAGTGGAACCTGAGGTGTTTCATGTTCACGGCATCTTTTCTGACGTACAGCAGTTGTCCTCATTCTATTGCTCTCCATCTGGTGGGTCTTCTTCTTCATTCAGACCACTGGTTGAGGGATAGGTGCGTCGTAATTCCAGTTCATGGGCACGATCCTGAAAAAGTGGCTTTCGACCCTGTTCAGGAAGGTCCATGCATGCCCGTAGAAACCAAGAAACCAGAGCACCCAGAGAAAATCAGCGCTTTGCTTGGCATTTTACACATTTGTTGTGTAGACTGGCATTCGACAAGGTTACACATTTGCTGTCATGTAGGCGTGGCGAGTCGTCCTATGATGCCTGAGTTCATAGGACGCGCTATGATGATGAAGCAGAGATCATAGGCCGTCCTATGATGTCCTAGAAATGTGCTTTAATGTCTGTTGTACCCTATGCTGGTGAAGGGTGTCCTCCTGTCTCAGACGGGTGCAATATACTGCTGGAACCTCAGGTGTTTCATCTTCATGTTATCTTTTCTGACATGCAGCAGCTGTCATTCTATTGCTCTCCATCTGGTGGGTCTTCTTCTTCTTCTTCTTGACCACTGGTTGAGGGATAGGTGCATCGTAATTCTAGTTCATGGACAGAATCATGAAAATCATAAAGACACATGGTATAGGACATCCTATGATGCTCAGGCAGTGATCATAGACCGAGAGGTTTCACAGGTCCTTCCTACCTACGGCTGTCAGGGCTTTATAACCTAAGCACGGCTGCTCACAGAGATAGCAAAAAAACGTGACGACCTAATAGTATTGAATACAAAAGACACAACAGACTTACACAAAATGGTCCCCTCCAGTATACAACTAGGACAATATCAGTCGCTACGGAGGATGACAATATGTATGGGTACATATTCATACTATGTGGGGTAACTAAATAGACGGTTATGCTGTTTATTCCATCTAGCTACAATGCTCCGCACTGTGTATATATATTTATATATTTATGTGTACATATGTATATCCACTGCTCTTATTTTCTTATCTTCTAAATTATTGCTCTGAGTGTTGCTATCCCTGTGCTGTTGCAATCCTGGAATTTCCCCATTGTGGGACTAATAAAGGCTTATCTTATCTTATCTTATCTTAACACAGTGCTGCACGTAGTGCAAAACCGTTGATACCCGCTTTAAGAAAAATACTCGGGAACTGTTGAGCACAGTCTTCAGCCGTGAGTTTTGTTGCTAAATTAATGTTGGCAATTCTGCTCATGTAAACACGGAAGTAATGTGAACGTGCGGCGCAAGGAACTCTCACGCGATTGTTCATCATGTGAGACTTCAGCCGGCTGCTTGCATAAAAGCATGATATTAAAAGATCGATCCATGGATTTGTGGATCGATATCAGCTCAGTCAAATGTGGATCGATTGGAGTCGTTGGATTGATCTTTTGAACCCACCCCTAATCTGGACCCAAACGCGAGCCACATTAAGTTCTGTGTGCCTAGCTGTGCCCACCAACTTCACTGTGCTGCCAAAGCCACTAAACATATCAGCATTGTGTACGCACGTCGCTCATGCACAAGTACAGCCATCACATACAGCTGCCTGACTGCCACTACCGCCAAAGTCCAGCACCAAACCGATGTGCCCGATCCACAGCAACACAGCTGCCACCACAAAGAGCGGCAATGCAAAATGTCACAAGACCAAGTATGACCATCCAGGGCACTGGCTACAAGCAAACAGTGCCGTTTCTCCCATCAACCCAGACCACCATGCTGTACTGCGGTTGAATGAGCAGTCAGGCCCCATAAAAGTTGTTTTATTCATTCAATTTCCTCTCTGGCATGGACAGCTTGGTGACCTGTATCCCTCTCAGCATGTCATAGGCACAAATAAACAGAATAAAGTGCATTTGAAGCACCAATAGTAAGCATAAATGCATTTTTTCTTGAAAATTTACAGCTTTTCTCATAAATTTGTAACTTTTTCTCATTAACTTACATTTAGTTTTTTTCGTTTAAATTAACTTTTTGCATCTTAAATTTGAAACTTTCTCTTTTTGACTCTTTGTAAATTGCAGCTTTTTTTCTTGTAAGTTTGGGTGTTTTTTTTCTTGCAAATTTACAGCTTTTTCTTGTAAATTTGCAATTTTTTTCTCATAACCTTGTAATGTCTTTTCTTGTCATTTTGCAGCTTTTCCCCAATAAGTGTACAATTTTTTCTTGTAAATTTGTGACTGTCCCCTAACATTTACTCAAGAGAAAATGTTCTATTTATTTTCCGTCCCATCCCCCCCACCCCAACGGGGAAATGACTTATCTGCCCATGCAGCAAGTTGACATTGTTCTGGACCTCTGGCCCACTGGAAAAAATAAATCCACCTTTTATAAAAATGTTTGAGTACCCCTGTCATAAGGTAATGCTGTTTTTGTTTGAGTACAATTTCTGGCCACTCTACCCACCGCTACATTCAAGTCGCCATAAAGAGCACAAGAAGGTAAGAAGAGGGGAAAAAAAATGGGAAGCTAGCAAAAAGAAGAGCGAAAGATGGCTGGAGATGAAAGGAGAAAAACTCAAACAAGAGTAAAGGAGATGGGGAAACTATGTAGGAAGGATGAAAGCAAGCAAGAACGAATGTTACCACAAAGGAAAGATAGTGAGTGTAGAAAAAAAGCTCTAGCAAGAGCAGAGTTAAAACATCAGAAAATTCACAAAATAAATAATCAATACAGAAAATCAAGAGTGAGAGCCAAAAAACATTTGAGAGCGAAAACTAACACGAAAGCAACAAACAAGAACAACTGAAAGCTTTTAAGGTGAAAAAAAAGTGTGTGGGGGAGAGCTGAGTTCCAGTAACCCAACTCCAACCAAATCCTCTCAGCAGTGCATCTCTCTGTATTCTGCTTTGTCATGAATTCACAGCCTTCCTCTTGTTTGGGTTGGTATTCTGGATGTGAACCGGCCCAATCAGGTCCTCCTTGGAGCATGAATCAACCCCCTCCTTTACCCTTAACTCCCTCTTCCTCCCAAAAGGAAAAAAAAAAAAAAAAGTACATGCAGCTCTGTGTGCCCCGCTTTCCAAAATACAGCTGCTATGCAACAAAGTGTGCAAAAACAGCCAGGTGTCTGCCAGACATGCACAGATAGAGCAGGTTTAGTCGCTCCAGGGGAAGGCAGGCGAGGCGTCTTCAGTGAGCGTGTTTGTTGCAGCAATTTGTTTTGTTTGTGAGTAAAATGGTTGATTTCTCGTAGGCGAAGAGATAATTTCTTTTGACAGCCTCTTACGTGTGCACATAAACACACTTATCCTGGCATATATACACTCTTTTTTTTTTTGCCCTGCAGTTTTATGAATGAGTTGGTTGTGAAAGACTGGCTGAGGCAGCACATTTAGCAAAGCGGGGGTGAACCTTCATTCATGACAGAGACTATGCAAGATTGTTTTTGTGGGCCCCTATTTTTGTAACGGGGAAGAAATGAAAATAAATCTCTCCCTTCCCAACAAAAATGTTGTTTAGATGAATTGAAAAAACATTGCATAAATTATAAATTTAACCACCATCCATATGAATATTTCAGATTCACAAGAAAAGGGTTGAAAATTTATGAGGAAAAAAGATGCAAATTTACAAGGAAAATGTAGCAAAATTATGAGAAATATGGCAAATTTGCAAGAAAAAAGTTGCAATAAACAATCTTTTTAAAATTTACAAGAGAAAAGCTGCAAATTTGTGAAAAAAGCATCATGAAATTGCAAGATTAAAATGAAGGTAATTTCACCCCCCCCCCCCAAAAAAAAAAATAAAAAAATGTTGGGGTTGAACTTCTAGCTTGGGGGCCTGGAGCATTTGCATGCTCTGCTTCATAGCCAGCAACGGCTCTACCTGGGAGGCAGACGTGGGAATCACAATATGATACGTGTCACCATACTATCACAATCTTGTGATAGCTGAGGCAACATGTCCACCTAGTGGTCTGTTGATGGAAGGTCCCCACGCCTCCTTCGCATCGGGATCGGTCGGGAACGTGAAGGGGCAGAACCGGAGTCACTGTAGTCAATACTCTGGAGCTGCAAACTGCACTGTGAGTATCATCGCCTGGTCAGAGAACTTTGCAGTGTGTTTTTCCAACAAAAATGTTTCTGAAAACGGTCGAGGTGAGAAATAAATGTGTAGCTGATGAATATGTTTACTTTTTACTTGCAACTGCCGTTTTAAAAGTTCAGCACAAGTTACAGGAAGTGATCGCTCGCTCCTCATTTGCATAAATGGGGCTGGAGTAGGCACCTCCACACGACGGTTCGAGATTCTTGACGCCACCCTTCCAGAATGCATACCAGGTGTGCTACATACACAATGAATAGGAAGCGTGAAAACATACACCTAGATGGACACGTACCATGAGTATAGTAATAACATATAATGTCGTTTCCCGTCTAGGTCTTTGTCTTGTTCAGCTCAATCTCAGATGTCACTCTGCTGTCCTGACCTAACTAGACAGCGAGCATTTAGCACCATCTAGTGGACTGAAAGTCAGCAGTATTTTTTAATTAGTCTTGTACCTAAATAGGTAGGTTTGTGTTTGAAACATTAATAATTGTTAATAAAATATCTGGATACAGTGTCTCAGAATCAATGCAGTATCACCACCACAAAGAATCATGATACTACGATGCACTGATCTGCCACCCACCCTTACTAGAAGGCACACAGGGTTACATTTTCTATCACTTTTTTACCAATTACATGCTGTACAGAGGATTTATTTTGTAGAGGTTTATGTCAAAAGAATGAGTTACAAACCTGATTTCAAAGCATACACACACTTTTTATCATCTTTAGTCAATTAAATAGACTGAAAACGAGATTATAATGGTTCAGCATGTGGTGTAAAAAGCATTTAACAACTTGCAGTGGGGAAGTAAAAGCTAAACTCCTGAGTTGATTCAGAACAGCCCTGTGAAAAGCCAGGGGGGCTATGGGGATTTGAGCCAGGCAGCCTGCGTGTTAGCAGCATAGTTTTGTGAATGGATGGCACTGTGTGTTTTATTACAAGAGAGTTACGTGAGGCGTGTGTTCAAGGAAAAGAGTGCTGATGCGATGCTCACGTGCATGCCTGTGCACTTCTGTGTCCGTGTTTGGCTCGGTTTTCTGCAGCTGGAATGTTTTCCTCTTCCAAAGGCGAGCTCAGACCAAAAAGGGGAACAGATGTGGTGAAAGAGAAAGGGTGAGGCTGTAAAGAAATAACAGTAGCTGACTGCCAATAAGAATATAGTGGAAGTGTTTCAGATGAGGTCCTCCTTGGGATCATGCTTATTTATGACCGTTGGTCTTAGGCCGCATTCACACAGCCACTGTTTGGTCCGGGACAAAGGAACTCTGCTTCACTTTTGCGGATAGTTTGGTTCATTTGGTGCAGTCTGAACGCGTGTTGATACTCTGGTGCGCACCAACCGAGCAAAGTCTTGTCCGCCTGAAAACGGGGGTCTCGGTTCACTTGCAAACGAAGTCTGGTGCTCTTTGCTTGCAGTGTGAATTCAAACAGACTATCCAGCGGACCAAAGGGCGGAAGTGCCCTTCGGCATTTGTGTAACCATAGCAACATGTAGTCTGAGAAGAGGAAGTGGTGTTTACCGTAGTGCATTTTGGGTAGAAAATGACAATAAAGACAACCGCGTGAATCAGAGAAATCCTTTTACCGGTGAAAGCCAAGGAGAAAAGTTTAAAAAAAAAAATGTCTCGTTTATGGTGGACAAACAACCCGGCTGAAGGGAATGGATTTGCGTTTTTGGTCCTGGCCAATCAATTAATCAGATTTTTCTTCTTCGCCAAGATTTTTTCTTCCTAGTTAGTAATGGTTTCGGCTACAGCACCCCAGTTGTTGTAACTGTGTGACATTGTCCAGGCAGTTTGGTCCACTGCAGTGTGAATGCAAACCAAAGGTGTGAAAATTCTTGACATTTCCCACCCAATCAAACCGAGACCCCCAGACTATCCTGGTGTGAATGCAGCTTAAGTCTAGTTTTGGCTACCGTTTAGATCAAGTTAACTGCAGTAGGCATGCTATCTAGGGAAAATTATAATCTTTTTAAGCCCCTTCTCCGAAAGTGTGTAACACAAGCATACTTGAAGCCTAATTGGATAAAATGTATTTGGCTTGACTGTGCTGAGCATAAATGCAAAAGTGTGGTTGTTTTAATTTCTCAGATGCCTCACAATGGTTTGGCCCACAAAGCATTGCCACACACATGGCAGCTTTCAGTAGAAGCCGTAAAACATGCTCTGACATCCACTAACTACTTAGTGAATGTTGTGGCGGATGATAAAATAGGCAGCGAACTGAGAGGTTTTAAGTAGGTTTATTAAATCATACCGCCATCATAGAACTCGCTCCAGAACATGAATTTCAGTCAGCTTATATACCCAGTTACAGACAATACATGAAAGGCATGGGACATTTACATCACAATAAGAGCAGGAAGCATGAACACAATGCATGAATGGCACATTAACATCACAGTACTGAGCAGGAAAGAGCCAGACGAAGCGAGGCTGCCTGTTGACATTAATACACACATTTCACTGTTATGTTAATTGCTCTAGCCGAGCGCTCTGCTTGTCCCAGTCTGTTGTGGGGGTTCCCCACACACTCCCCCCCCCAGGGGGCTCAGCGGGAAGCTGAGGCCTCGATAGTCCGGCTTCAGTAGCGAGCAGGGAAAGCTCTGTGCAGGTGGAGGTGGAGGGAGGGGGGTGGGGGTAGCAAGTGCCAGCCCGGGACGGCGAAATTGTCTGGGCCGCGCAAAAATTGCCTGTGGATCCGCGATGTTGAGGGGCTGTCCCACTGAACGTGCGGAGGTCCACAGCAGCTGTACGAAGAAAAATTAGTCACTGACTCCTCTCGCGGTTAAGTCCTGCGAGGATTAACGGCAGCCATGAAGTAAAACAGGAGCGGCGAGGCTGCGTAGCGGCTGTAAGAAAAAAACAAAAAAAAACAAAACAAAAGCAGAGGGACTTGGCGTGTTGACTTTAGGTGCGGGCGCAACCCTAAAGCCCTCGGGGACCGCAGACTGCTGAATTCCCTTTGTGCGCCGTGGCTAAGACCATTAGAAAATCCTGTGAGCGAGCTGTGTGCGTGCCTCAGGTGTGCGAGCAGCCCTGGAGGTTCTGTGTACAGCGGCGGAGGACGATGGCGGTCTGTGGAGCCGTTATTGTCCCGTGCGTGGTGCGCCATCCTCGTAACCCCCCGGTGCATGTTCAGGGGTTCCATGCATGGATGGGCCCGCTAGAGAGGCGAGTCAGGGTCGGAGCTTGCTGGAGATCAGCGTAGTTGGCGCCGATAATCATCCCTGTTGTAGTTGTTGCGTAGTTCGCTGTGTCGGGTCATGGTGCGTTGGTGCAGTGAGAGGGAGTAGACGATCTCTGTCCCTCGGGCTCGTGTCGATGCGGAGGAGCGATGAGAGGGAGTAGGCGATCTCTGTCCCTCGGGCTCATGCAGATGCGTTGGAGTGGTGAGAGGGAGTAGACGATCTCTGTGTCCCTCGGCCGGTTCCAGCGTGGATGTCCAGGTCAGAAGGTTGCTGCACAAAGCGTGTGCTTTCTTCGGGGTCACCAGCGTGGCTGTCCAGACCAGAAGGTTGCGATGCACAAAGCGTGTGCATTCTCGAGGTCACCAATATGGCGGATGATAAAATAGGCAGCGAACTGAGAGGTTTTAAGTAGATTTATTAAATCATACCGCCATCATAGAACTCACTCCAGCCCTTGTGCAGGTGGGCTGGAGCGGGTCCTCAGGCTCTCGGCAGCAGTAGTCAGAAGCAGTTGTAAGAGTGAGAGGGTGAACATGAATTTCAGTCAGCTTATATACCCAGTTACAGACAATACATGAAAGGGATGGGACATTTACATCACAGTAAGAGCAGGAAGCATGAAAACAATGCATGAATGGCACATTAACATCACAGTACTGAGCAGGAAAGAGCCAGACGAAGCGAGGCTGCCTGTTGACATTAATACACACATTTCACTGTTATGTTAATTGCTCTAGCCGAGCGCTCTGCTTGTCCCAGTCTGTTGTGGGGGTTCCCCACACACTCCCCCCCCCAGGGGGCTCAGCAGGAAGCTGAGGCCTCGATAGTCCGGCTTCAGTAGCGAGCAGGGAAAGCTCTGTGCAGGCGGAGGTGGAGGGAGGGGGGTGGGGGTAGCAAGTGCCAGCCCGGGACGGCGAAATTGTCTGGGCCGCGCAAAAATTGCCTGTGGATCCGCGATGTTGAGGGGCTGTCCCACTGAACGTGCGGAGGTCCACAGCAGCTGTACGAAGAAAAATTAGTCACTGACTCCTCTCGCGGTTAAGTCCTGCGAGGATTAACGGCAGCCATGAAGTAAAACAGGAGCGGCGAGGCTGCGTAGCGGCTGTAAGAAAAAAACAAAAAAAAACAAAACAAAAGCAGAGGGACTTGCGTGTTGACTTCAGGTGCGGGCGCAACCCTAAAGCCCTCGGGGACCGCAGACTGCTGAATTCCCTTTGTGCGCCGTGGCTAAGACCATTAGAAAATCCTGTGAGCGAGCTGCGTGCGTGCCTCAGGTGTGCGAGCAGCCCTGGAGGTTCTGTGTACAGCGGCGGAGGACGATGGCGGTCTGTGGAGCCGTTATTGTCCCGTGCGTGGTGCGCCATCCTCGTAACCCCCCGGTGCATGTTCAGGGGTTCCATGCATGGATGGGCCCGCTAGAGAGGCGAGTCAGGGTCAGGGAGCTTGCTGGAGATCAGCGTAGTTGGCGCCGATAATCATCCCTGTTGTAGTTGTTGCGTAGTTCGCTGTGTCGGGTCATGGTGCGTTGGTGCAGTGAGAGGGAGTAGACGATCTCTGTCCCTCGGGCTCGTGTCGATGCGGAGGAGCGATGAGAGGGAGTAGGCGATCTCTGTCCCTCGGGCTCATGCAGATGCGTTGGAGTGGTGAGAGGGAGTAGACGATCTCTGTGTCCCTCGGCCGGTTCCAGCGTGGATGTCCAGGTCAGAAGGTTGCTGCACAAAGCGTGTGCTTTCTTCGGGGTCACCAGCGTGGCTGTCCAGACCAGAAGGTTGCGATGCACAAAGCGTGTGCATTCTCGAGGTCACCAATATGGCGGATGATAAAATAGGCAGCGAACTGAGAGGTTTTAAGTAGATTTATTAAATCATACCGCCATCATAGAACTCACTCCAGCCCTTGTGCAGGTGGGCTGGAGCGGGTCCTCAGGCTCTCGGCAGCAGTAGTCAGAAGCAGTTGTAAGAGTGAGAGGGTGAACATGAATTTCAGTCAGCTTATATACCCAGTTACAGACAATACATGAAAGGGATGGGACATTTACATCACAGTAAGAGCAGGAAGCATGAAAACAATGCATGAATGGCACATTAACATCACAGTACTGAGCAGGAAAGAGCCAGACGAAGCGAGGCTGCCTGTTGACATTAATACACACATTTCACTGTTATGTTAATTGCTCTAGCCGAGCGCTCTGCTTGTCCCAGTCTGTTGTGGGGGTTCCCCACACACTCCCCCCCCCAGGGGGCTCAGCGGGAAGCTGAGGCCTCGATAGTCCGGCTTCAGTAGCGAGCAGGGAAAGCTCTGTGCAGGCGGAGGTGGAGGGAGGGGGGTGGGGGTAGCAAGTGCCAGCCCGGGACAGCGAAATTGTCTGGGCCGCGCAAAAATTGCCTGTGGATCCGCGATGTTGAGGGGCTGTCCCACTGAACGTGCGGAGGTCCACAGCAGCTGTACGAAGAAAAATTAGTCACTGACTCCTCTCGCGGTTAAGTCCTGCGAGGATTAACGGCAGCCATGAAGTAAAACAGGAGCGGCGAGGCTGCGTAGCGGCTGTAAGAAAAAAACAAAAAAAAACAAAACAAAAGCAGAGGGACTTGGCGTGTTGACTTCAGGTGCGGGCGCAACCCTAAAGCCCTCGGGGACCGCAGACTGCTGAATTCCCTTTGTGCGCCGTGGCTAAGACCATTAGAAAATCCTGTGAGCGAGCTGCGTGCGTGCCTCAGGTGTGCGAGCAGCCCTGGAGGTTCTGTGTACAGCGGCGGAGGACGATGGTGGTCTGTGGAGCCGTTATTGTCCCGTGCGTGGTGCGCCATCCTCGTAACCCCCCGGTGCATGTTCAGGGGTTCCATGCATGGATGGGCCCGCTAGAGAGGCGAGTCAGGGTCAGGGAGCTTGCTGGAGATCAGCGTAGTTGGCGCCGATAATCATCCCTGTTGTAGTTGTTGCGTAGTTCGCTGTGTCGGGTCATGGTGCGTTGGTGCAGTGAGAGGGAGTAGACGATCTCTGTCCCTCGGGCTCGTGTCGATGCGGAGGAGCGATGAGAGGGAGTAGGCGATCTCTGTCCCTCGGGCTCATGCAGATGCGTTGGAGTGGTGAGAGGGAGTAGACGATCTCTGTGTCCCTCGGCCGGTTCCATCGTGGATGTCCAGGTCAGAAGGTTGCTGCACAAAGCGTGTGCTTTCTTCGGGGTCACCAGCGTGGCTGTCCAGACCAGAAGGTTGCGATGCACAAAGCGTGTGCATTCTCGAGGTCACCAATATGGCGGATGATAAAATAGGCAGCGAACTGAGAGGTTTTAAGTAGATTTATTAAATCATACCGCCATCATAGAACTCACTCCAGCCCTTGTGCAGGTGGGCTGGAGCGGGTCCTCAGGCTCTCGGCAGCAGTAGTCAGAAGCAGTTGTAAGAGGTGAGAGGGTGAACATGAATTTCAGTCAGCTTATATACCCAGTTACAGACAATACATGAAAGGGATGGGACATTTACATCACAGTAAGAGCAGGAAGCATGAAAACAATGCATGAATGGCACATTAACATCACAGTACTGAGCAGGAAAGAGCCAGACGAAGCGAGGCTGCCTGTTGACATTAATACACACATTTCACTGTTATGTTAATTGCTCTAGCCGAGCGCTCTGCTTGTCCCAGTCTGTTGTGGGGGTGCCCCACAAATGTTGCCTTAAAACAAAGGCAGTGTCAAACATTTGTATAATCATAGATGAAGTAAAAAATGTCGACTACTAAAATTTTTATTTTTTTTTTATTTTGTATACTTTTTTGATCCCCAGAGGGGAAATTGAGGGCATCCACCTGGATGGATGAAGCAGCCACGGTACGGCGCTATCCATTAACCGTTCACACACACATTCACACCTAGGGTGTGAATGTGTGTGTGAACACCTTGGCTTCACACCTTGGCTGCACGGTGGCACAGTGGTTAGCACTGCGGCAGCACAGTTTACCCTTGGCCGGGGGATTGTGGGGATCGTGGGATCGTGGGTTCGATCCCAGCCCCCGACCAACAGTGATCTGTGTGGAGTTTGCATGTTCTCCCCGTGTTGCGTGGGTTTACTCCGGGATTTCTCCGGTTTCCTCCCACATGCCAAAAACATGCATGTTAGGTTAATTGGCTGTTCTAAATTGTCCCTAGATATCTGTTTCCTATAGGCCCTTAGAATAGAGGGTTAGTATTAATGAAAGCGCTTTGAGTGGTCTTTGTGACTAGAAAAGCGCTATATAAGTGCAGGTTAGTTAGTTAGTTAGGGCCACTTTAGAGTCTCCAGTTAACCTAACCTGCATGTTTTTGGCATGTGGGAGGAAACCGGAGAAATCCCGGAGTAAACCCACGCAGATACGGGGAGAACATGCAAACTCCACACAGACACTGTTGGTCAGGGGCTGGGATCAAACCAGGGATCCCATGGCCAAGGATGAGTTGCTGTGCTGGCGCACCACATGGTACTTATAGTATCCCTTTCAGTATTTACTCTTGAGAAAATTTTCTTTTTTTTCTTCCTCCAACAGTAAAATGCAGTATCCACCCATTTTTGAACAGCAATAAACTTACAAAATGTATTGAGTTTTTTTAAAAAAGTGAAAGCCCAGTGCATCATGAGAAGTCCCCCAGCTGTCTAAACTTATAGCAGCATAACTAAGGAAAGTGTCGCCCTGTCCCAATACTAACATAAGCTTTTTCAAACATGAACATTTTAAACAAAGGCTGACTCTGCCTTCTGAACTCAAACTAGCAGCTAGATCCATAGGAGAGGAGCCTGATAACTGAAAGCTCTGTCCTCCATTGTACTTTTACAGATTCAAGGTGTTACAAGTAATCTTTGGGAAGAGATGTTAAGTGGAAAAGGAGACTGTTGGTATTCTGACGGAAGGTGGGTACAGCAAAATGTTCTCCCAAGGGTCTCCCACTTGAGAGAATATGCTGGCAAATTAAAAAAAAAATCAAAGCAAGCAAGCTAGGACGCTCACCTATACCCAACATTACTGAACAGGCAGGCACTGTCCTGTTGTCCTGTTTCAAGTGAGAAAGCACAACAGCAGACAGCAGCTCACATTCATTCTCCAGTAATTACAGAGTAAACATGACAACTGCTTGTTTGGTTTAAGAACCTCCTAACCCTTAAAAGCCTCTGTGACCTTTTGGCCACCTCTGCTACTCTCCATTTCTGACTGTGCTGTAGTAGCAATGTCAACAACTTTCACAGCCTTTTCTGTTCTATTTAAGGGCTGATTTTCTTTGTTTCCGGGTCAACGTGACAACCGAGAAGAGTAGGTGGTTGTACGAGAGAAGAGAGAATGCGTATTAACCTGCTGACACACAGACCTGAAGGTGTGTAGAGTGAGCCGAGAGCCAGCGTATGGCGATATCGATCCTTGCTAATCCAGGAGAGGAGTTGCAGGAGATGGAGATGGAGAGGGTTGATAGATGACTTGATGAAGATAGTGTAGATAAATCAGCTAGAAGGCAGGGAGGGAAGGAGGGGGGCTAAGAACAGGTCAAACATGTCACAAGGCATTTATAGTTTAGATCCTGATGATGCAGTGGGTGTTCAGAGTAGCGAGGGAAGAGCTGTAGATCTGGCATGTTTGCTGATAATTGAAAGCAAGGTGTCTGGGCCATGTGTTATCTACCACTGATAAGCCAGGAACATCTTCAGGCTCACATTTGAAAGGCTGCACATAGACACTCCCCCCTCACCTTCATGATCCCCTCACTGGTTACATTACTGAAGTAATAGGGTGGGGGTGGATCGATGCCTACATTAAACATTAAGAGGGGACAGCTATATGTGGAGGGGTGGAGGTGGAAGGATTGAGAGTCAAGAGTCAATATTGTTCCAGATTAATTACATCCACCTCTCGCCTGTGACGGGATGTCCCACTCACTGCACATGTCCCAAGACGGGGATGTATTGTATCTGCTGCACTAAACAGCAATAGGACTGTAGATTTATAGCTGGTCAGTGGACGTATATAAAAAAGCCAACACTGCACAATTGAAAGTGAATTGGACAATAGGGAAAACAGGAGACGTAAGAACATCTTCCAATTAAACTGTGATCCCTTGATACAACCAAGAAAGTGGAAACGTGTGGTAGTTAGTATCCTTGCTTGAACTGTTTTCCTGATGGTACCAAAACCAGTAATAATGATTGTTATTGAGTTCCATGTGAAACATTTAAAGAGCTTCTGGTATGCTTTTTGGTTTTTTTTCTCATTTTTTTAGTGGGCTATGGTGGATTTTTGTGACATTATATGGTCAAATAGCCCAAAGTCCTCCTGCAACTCTTCGTTTGGATTTGTAGTTCTTTTGTGAGGTTATTACATCACTACTTATCACCTGATACAGACCTCCTGTCCATTCTGGCACATCCTGTCCTCTGAGAAGAAGATTCCCTCTGAGCCTCGGATCTCAGATAGCTACAGGGGAGCCAGCTTAGCAGTAGTTTTTAGAGTTTTCTGTAGATTCTAGTCGCCCCACTATCCATCTATGGTCCCTGCTTATTCACTAATCCACAGTTCATAATGCATTTAATTTTATTCTGTCTTATTCTGTTGGTTTTATTCTTGGCTTGGTATGGGCACCAGTGTTGCTGGCACTACTAGCTTTGTGATGCAAATCGCCATGATCAGGGGTTTCACAGCCTTTTTTTGTGTAAATTGTGGTCACATATATTGTAGTCATATTAGATAAGCTTGTTCTTCGGTCTACAGCAGGTTAAATTTCTTGTACTATTCTGGTTTGATTTGTTATGTTGTCATGATAGCAGGGTATATTGGATTGCTAACATTAGCTGGTCTGAGCAGCCACAGCCGGTATTTCTTACAAACTTTGAGATCAGCCTGCAGGGCACAAACTGAGAGAGGAGTCCACTAACCTACCTGATAGATGTCCATTTGTCTATTTATATCAGCCCAATCATCTAACACCCCTTGATCATATATTTCATTCATAGACACTATTTTAGCTTATTTTATTAAAGTTTATTCTACTCTGGACTGCAAGTCTCATTCATCCTGTCTGTCTCCCTCTTCACTTCCTGGACACTCCTCACATACTCGTCCTTCAAGATTACCCCTACCCCGTTTCTCTTCCTATCTGCTCCATGGTAGAATAATTTAAATCCACCTCCAATGCGCCTAGCCTTGCCTGCCTTCCATCTGCTTTCTTGTATGCACAGTATATCAACCTTCCTTCTCTCCATTTCAGCCAACTCTCTCTCCCTTTACCATAGTCCCTACATTTAAAGTTCCTACTTTCACCTCCACACTTCTGCCTTTCCTTTTCTTTCTCTGCTTCCAAACATGCCTTCCTTCTGTCTTCCTCCACGAACTTGAACCAACAGTAGGCCAACTTCCACTGGCACCCTGCCGGTAAACGGCACTGGTAGCAGTAGTCATTTACCTGGCCCTCGACTGATCTGTTATGGAAGTGTCATTCGTCATGATCTGCATATTTGATTTGGCAAAGGTTTTACACCAGATGCCCTCCTTGACACAACCCTCCCCATTAACCCGGGTGTGGGTCCAGAACTACGATTGCACTGGTTTGTGTGCCCTCCATGGATATAGTGAAGGAGGACATGGAGAGGGTTGGTGTTACAGAAGAAGATGCAAGGGATAGGTGAGATGGAGGCAGATGATCCACTGTGGCGACCGCTAAAGGGAGCAGCTGAAAGAAGAAGACACCCTAGACTGGACACCTCCTCGCTTAGCATCAGTTCGTTTCTGTTAGCAGAGTTAGCCTTTCACTCGAGGTTGCTTCTGTGCTTATCCCCCCTCCCCAAAGACTAGTCATACGCCATCGATCACTCAAACCATACAGCCTTGTCTCTAGTAATGCTTTATTTAGACTTTTACACTTATTCAGTCAGTATTTATGCTACTTTGCCTGACAACTGAAGCAAAAAGCTAACATAGTCTGGCCTCAAACATGACACTGCCCTTAAGTGAGATCTCAGGATAATGATGAAAGCTGGAGGGTGTGATTATGGGGTCCTTCAGCATTTAAAGCAATATGTGACAAAACAGCCGGTTTTGAGGAGAGTTCCTTCCACTTGAATAAACAGTTACTGCAATAATTAAATCCTTTCATTAACACATTTCGGACCTGTGTCAACATGTGGAAAAAGAGCATGATAGGAGTGTTTTCAGGCCACTCTGAGGAAGAACTGTCTTTGTTAAAACAAGAACATTCTCATCACTTGTATGTATATACAAAACACTTTCCATTTGAAGGAAGTGAAACTATGATTGCAAAATTTCACTTTGCTGCTGCCTTTTCCCATGATTAGTGTTGCTCAGCTGTACATCCTGTTGGCCAACAGGCAGCATGATGCACCAGAGATGTTTTAACGGCCAGGCAAACGTTTGTGAGAAGGACCACAGCGCTGTCCAAGTCAGTCATGTGTCCGCCTCACTGATACCATTGTACTTTCCATCAATCTCATTAGGCTTGTTTGGCAGGCATCTGACAACCATTCTTTAAATATTCAAGGAGCCTGAACCATTATCAGATGAGAGAGGATGATCTTTAAATCAGATAGAGCTAACACTAATGGATCCAACACTCCTGAGCCACTCCAGGCTCGTTGGCTCTCTGATATGGGGATGGGTTTGTCAGTGATGCCCGGGTCAGTTTTTCCTCTGTCTTTCTGATTGTACAGCGGCCTGAGAAGCATGCACACATGTCCAGCACATGTTTCCATCCACCACCTCGAAATGGTCTGGATCACATTGTGTTGCTTTCTCCTCCTCGCTGTTTTTCTCTCCTTTACACTGAACATCCTACAAGGACAAAATTCAGTAAATAAATGAACACATCCATCCAATGTTTACATTTGGCCCAGATAATATAGAACCGTATTCTGTATTGTTTTTGTTTTTTTTATTGGAGTTATATAGCTTGTTTTTTGGTGATTGAAGTGCCCACAAGCAACGTTTTAGGTTACCACACAATAAGATTTGTCTTGACTTGTCTTTATTTTTACAGTACAGTGGTAACGGTACATTTCACCAATACTGGCCAGGTCTGGATCCCAGGAGTTGGGTGCATAAACACTACTGTGTGGGCTTGTGCTCGGGAAAGCCAAGCTGTGAAATAAATCAGGCCGTGGACAATTCAATCTAAATGAAACTCCCTGGATCTAATGCAGTTTATTTTTTTTGTGGGGAGGTAAATGTTGTAGAACTTTCATTTACATGACACGCCTCATCCACAGTGGTAAAAATAGTCAGTTTTGATCCATGTTTAACATTAATGCAAATATGAATTAAGGAGGCTGCACTGGTTATTTGTGAGGAATAAGGTCATTTAAAAAATTTTATAACTTTCCCTGCACCTTTGTTTATAGCAAGACAAATCATCTAGAGTGAGTAAGGGTCTGTTTACAGTGCATCTGGAAAGTATTCATAGCGCTTCACTTTTTCCATATTTTATGTTATAGCCTTATTCCAAAATGGATTAAATTCACTGTTTTCCTCAAAACTCTACACACAATACCCGATAATGACAGCGTTAAAAAAAAGTTGGGTTTTTTTTTAGATTTTTGCAAATTTATTAAAAATAAATAACTAAAAAATCACCTGTACATAAGTATTCACAGCCTTTGCCATGAAGCTCAAAATTGAGCTCAGGTGCATCCTGTTTCCACTGATCATTTGTGAGATGTTTCTACAGCTTAATTGGAGTCCACCTGTGATAAGTTCTGTTGATTGGACATGATTTGTAAAGGCACTTGTCTGCCTGACAGTAAGACAGGCATGAAGTCAAAGGGATTGTCTGTAGACCTCCAAGATAGGATTGTCTGGAGTCACAAATCTGGGGAAGGGTACAGAAAAATTTCTGCTGCTTTGAAGGTCCCAATGAGCACAGTGGCCTCCATCATCCGTAAATGGAAGAAGTTCGAAACCACCAGGCCTCTTCCTAGAGCTGGCTGGCTGTCTAAACTGAGTGATCGGGGGAGAAGGGCCTTAGTCAGGAAGGGGACCAAGAACCCAATGGTCACTCTGTCAGAGCTCCAGCATTCCTCTGTGGAGAGAGGAGAACCTTCCAGAAGGACAACCATCTCTGCAGCAATCCACCAGTCAGGCATGTATGGTAGTGTGGCCAGATGGAAGCCACTCCTTATTAAAATGAGCACATGGCAGCCCGCCTGGAGTTTGCCAAAAGGCACCTGAAGGACTCTCAGACCATGAGAAACAAAATTCTCTGGTTTGATGAGACAAAGATTGAACTCTGGCGTGAATGCCAGGCATCATGTTTGGAGGAAACCAGGCACCGCTCATCACCTGGCCAAGACCATCCCTACAGTGAAGCATGGTGGTGGCAGCATCATACTGTGGGGCTGTTTTTCAACAGCAGGAACAGGAAGACTAGTCAGGATAGAGGAAAAGATGAATGCAGCAATGTACAGAGACATCCTGGATGAAAACCTGCTCCAGAGCGCTCTTGACATCAGACTGGGGCGACAGTTCATTTTTCAGCAGGACAACAACCCTAAGCATACAGCCAAGATAGCAAAGGAGTGGCTTCTGGACAACTCTGTGAATGTCCTTGAGTGGCCAGCCAGAGCCCAGACTTGAATCCAATTGAACATCTCTGGAGAGATCTGAAAATGGCTGTGCATCGACGCTTCCCATCCAACCAGATGGAGCTTGAGAGGTGCTGCAAAAAGGAATGGGCGAAACTGCCCAAATATAGGTGTGCCAAGCTTGTAGTATGATATTTAAAGAGACTTGAGGCTGTAATTGCTGCCAAAGGTGCATCAACAAAGTGTTGAGCAAAGGCTGTGAATACTTACGTACATGTGATTTCTTAGTTTTTTATTTTTAATAAATTTGCAAAAATCTCAAAAAAAAACTTTTTTCACATTGTCATTATGGGGTATTGTGTGTAGAATTTTGAGGGAAAAAATGAATTTAATGCATTTTGGAATAAGGCTATAACATAACAAAATGTGGAAAAAGTGAAGCACTGTACATACTTTCCGGATGCTCTGTACACAGCACGGAGATCATTGAGAGAGTGGGGCCAATTATTGATATTGTTGATCATTTGAGAGATCGTTGTTGGTTTTGGACTGAGTCAACACTTTGAGGGGACCATGGCAACTGTGGAGGGTACTGAAGGTCAGTGATAAAACAAAAATTGGCCAGATCTCTCAACAATCTCCCAGTGATCTTTACCTAGGGCTGCACAATTAATCAAATTTTAAATGTGATCACGATTTTGGCAGCCATGATTAAATTAACATGATTGTCTGCAATACTGACATTTAAAATGCAGGGTCTGCTGCATATTAAATAAAGAATTTTCTCAATCAACAGTCAGCCTCCCACCAGAGGACAAACACACTTTAGGGCAACATTAAGCTACAGAACTGACAAGCGAGCGCACCCTGTAGTGCAGGGATGTCCAATCATGTGCCATGGAGGATCAAGACCCTGCAGGCTTTACCTCCAACCAGTGTTTTCAACAGCAGATTCCACTGAATTTCTTCCCACTGATAAGTGAAAACACCTGCTGAAGAGAATAGGTAGAAGAGAAAACCTGCAGGGTCTTGGCCCTCCATGGCACATGATTGGATACCCCTGCTGTAGCGGCACCCTTAATAGTGGACTGGTGTGATGGTGAAACACAAACTAGATGTCAGGAGCAGAAGGTGAGGAGCTAGTGCCTTGAAAGGATCATCATCCATTGTCTGGATGCGTTTTGAATTCAGGGCAAGTGATGCTAACTAAAAAGAAATTATATGCAAAGAGTGCCACAGAGCTGTGTCTGCACCACAGGGCAACACAACTACCTTCAGGGTTTCCTCTGGTAGCATTTTTCAGTGGTGGCCCGCTACGCCAAGAAGGTGATATGAATTTAAGAAAAACTAGTACATACCCATGCATGCCCATCCATGCCCGTAGAAACCAAGTATAAGCAATTATTTCTGCATGCCTGTTCCTAAAGGGTCTCCTTCTGTCTCAGACGGCTGTGTTGTTCACGGTCAAGCCTGCGGCGTACTGCTGGAACCTGAGGTGTTTCATGTGCATGGCATCTTTTCTGACGTGCACCAATTCTCCTCATTCTATTGCTCTCCATCTGGTGGGTCTTCTTCTTCTTTGTTCAGACCACTGGTTGAGGGATAGGTGCGTCGTAATTCCAGTTCATGGGCAGGATCATGAAAATAGATCTGAGCAAAAAGTGGCTTTCGACCCTGTTCAGGAAGGCCCGTGCATGCCCGTAGACACCAAGAAACCGGAGCACCCAGAGAAAATCAGCGCTTTGCTTGGCATTTTTACACATTTGTAGTGTAGACTGGCATTCTTCAAGGTTACACATTTTTACTGTGTCAGCACCTCTTTAAAAACGACATTGCTGAGAAAGCAACACTTTGGCTTAGTTTCTTCATCTTGAGCAGCAATACGAAGACTGCTTGATCTGTCAACTCTGCTCGCGGCAACGTAGAATTGACCATAGCTGCAGAAAACACGAACGCACTGTAAAGACTGGCTCTGTGATTTATTCACCTTACCAATTTTGAGCCATATGACATCATAAAGACACGTTTGTCTATGTGCCGTCTTGTAGACATCATATCTTTATGACGGCATCGTGAGTCCTATGATGCCTGAGATCATAAGCCGTCCTATGATGTTCAGGCAGAGATCATAGGAAGTCCGATGATGTCCTATAAACGTGACACACACACACACACACACACACACACACACACACACACACACAGAGTTCTTGGTTTAATAGAGTGATGATGATGGCATCGCGAGTCCTGATGGTCTATATGACATCATAAAGACATCAGGGCAGGCACAGGACATCATGGTCTGTATGACTTCATATAGACATCAAGGCAGGCATCAGTCTATATGACATCATAAAGACAATATGACATCATAGGACATCAAGCCAGGCTTGATGTCCTATGATACAGACATAGGGACATCATTTGCACTATGATCGTGACGCACAGACAAGAGATTTCTTGAATTTATATATACTAGTACATACCCGTGCATGCCCGTAGAGGGGCTGCATTGGAATAGAATTCTTGCCAGTTACAGGACAGTTGGTATAGCAACACAGCACTAAGTGGCAATCACATGTGACGGCTTTTGTATGCAGCAAAACATAAAAATCACACAAAATATGCCCTGCCATCTGGGGCTGTTTGCCCCTGCTTTTTACTTCTTCTCCTGCCTGTCACTGTTCTGTGTTATGTTGCTTACCTGTGTCTGTATATGCCTTGTAGGGAGTCATGTGCTCTGTGTGCCGTCATATAGGCATCATTTGGTGGGTCTTCTTCTTCGTTCAGACCACTGAAGGGTCTCCTGTCTCAGACGGCTATGTTGTTCACAGTCATTCCTGCGGCATACTAGTGGAACCTGAGGTGTTTCATGTTCACGGCATCTTTTCTGACGTACAGCAGTTGTCCTCATTCTATTGCTCTCCATCTGGTGGGTCTTCTTCTTCATTCAGACCACTGGTTGAGGGATAGGTGCGTCGTAATTCCAGTTCATGGGCACGATCCTGAAAAAGTGGCTTTCGACCCTGTTCAGGAAGGTCCATGCATGCCCGTAGAAACCAAGAAACCAGAGCACCCAGAGAAAATCAGCGCTTTGCTTGGCATTTTACACATTTGTTGTGTAGACTGGCATTCGACAAGGTTACACATTTGCCGTCATGTAGGCGTGGCGAGTCGTCCTATGATGCCTGAGTTCATAGGACGCGCTATGATGATGAAGCAGAGATCATAGGCCGTCCTATGATGTCCTAGAAATGTGCTTTAATGTCTGTTGTACCCTATGCTGGTGAAGGGTGTCCTCCTGTCTCAGACGGGTGCAATATACTGCTGGAACCTCAGGTGTTTCATCTTCATGTTATCTTTTCTGACATGCAGCAGCTGTCATTCTATTGCTCTCCATCTGGTGGGTCTTCTTCTTCTTCTTCTTGACCACTGGTTGAGGGATAGGTGCATCGTAATTCTAGTTCATGGACAGAATCATGAAAATCATAAAGACACATGGTATAGGACATCCTATGATGCTCAGGCAGTGATCATAGACCGAGAGGTTTCACAGGTCCTTCCTACCTACGGCTGTCAGGGCTTTATAACCTAAGCACGGCTGCTCACAGAGATAGCAAAAAAACGTGACGACCTAATAGTATTGAATACAAAAGACACAACAGACTTACACAAAATGGTCCCCTCCAGTATACAACTAGGACAATATCAGTCGCTACGGAGGATGACAATATGTATGGGTACATATTCATACTATGTGGGGTAACTAAATAGACGGTTATGCTGTTTATTCCATCTAGCTACAATGCTCCGCACTGTGTATATATATTTATATATTTATGTGTACATATGTATATCCACTGCTCTTATTTTCTTATCTTCTAAATTATTGCTCTGAGTGTTGCTATCCCTGTGCTGTTGCAATCCTGGAATTTCCCCATTGTGGGACTAATAAAGGCTTATCTTATCTTATATGACATCATAAAGACACATGTCCTATGCACATAGACACACAGACAAATCTATGTGTGACATCATAAAGACAAATCGTCCTATGATCTCTGTGGTCTGTGTGACATCATAAAGACACATTTGTTGTCCTATGATGCCCGAGTTCATAGGACGTCCTATGATGTTCAGGCAGAGATCATAAGCCGTCCTATGATGTCCTATGAAGCGTGACACACACACAGAGATTTCTTTCTTTTATAGAGTGAAGAGTGAGTTATAGAGTGATGATTTACTCACACTGGATCACACACGTTTAAATGGCACTTTATTCTTCCGGTTTTGTCTTCCGGTTCCGGCGCCACACGAGTTGGCTGCCTTTTGCAACAGCGGCTCAATTCTGAGTCTTTTTATCTTCCTTCTTCTTTCTGATCCGGTGATGGCTTTCTGATCCGGCACACCTTTCACACTATGTGTATCACGGACACACAGATCGCTCCGGGGCTCTCCCGAATCGGCGGACGGAGCCTCTGTTTACAGCGGGAGATGATGCAGCGGGGAGGAGCTAGCTAGCACTCGGCCGCCACCCGGTGCTAACGGAGAGGCTCGACATACCGGGAGAGCTGAAGCGGGAGCGACGCGGGTGCCGGGCTGGAGTTTGGGCGGCGTGCAGGAAATATAAGACAGAATAATAAAGAGCAATGGCAAGAACCAAGCAGACCGCCCGTAAATCTACTGGAGGAAAAGCCCCCAGGAAGCAGCTGGCCACCAAGGCTGCTCGAAAAGGCGCTCCGGCCGGCGGCGGAGTGAGGAGGCCTCACCGTTGCAGGCCTGGTGCCGTGGCTCTGAGAGAGATCCGTCGCTGCCGGAGGTCCACGGAGGTGCTCATCCGTGGGCTGCCCTTCCAGCGCCTGGTGAGGGAGATCGCTCAGGACTTCATGACCGACCTGCGCTTCCAGAGCTCCGCCGTCATGGCTCTGCAGGAGGCCAGCGAGGCCTACCTGGTGGGTCTCTTCGAGGACACCAACCTGTGCACCATCCACGCCAAGAGGGTCACCATCATGCCCAAAGACATCCAGCTGGCCCGCCGCATCCACGGAGAGAGAGCTTAGGCTTTCTGCTGCACATCCACCAACCACAATGCTCCGCACTGTGTGTCTATATATATAGACCATTTGCTGTGACGTCACATCCTTTTGTTTATGTCGCCATATTGGACGGCTTAAG
The DNA here is from genome assembly GCA_020510985.1 of Pholidichthys leucotaenia. NCBI lineage: Eukaryota > Metazoa > Chordata > Actinopteri > Cichliformes > Pholidichthyidae > Pholidichthys > Pholidichthys leucotaenia. The sequence goes on from CM035836.1 coordinate 337,134,635, forward strand.
CAAGTGGACGGCACATTCAGCAGCTGTTCAGCGGTGTACCAGATCTCGATATATTTACCTGATTTCAACCTACGTCTTTGTTTTATTTTATGTTGGCATTGAATTAGACTATGGTGTTTCACTGCTGTGCCTTTGGGTGTACAAATCGCCAGAAAAAGGGATCCAACTTGAAGTTTTACCGGTTCCCAGCTGACGAAGACAGGCGCAGGAGGTGGGTGGCCCGTCGCCTTACTCGCGGATATGCAATCAACATTTTATATCGGGTATGTCTGATGTATCAGTGTCTATAGATGTCATTGTAAACACTGATAAATGGTAAAGCATGAGTCTGAATGACTCCATGTTTTAATCCTGTACTCCTGGTTATAAATCAGAAACCCGCGGATAGGGTCGAATGGACCCCGGAGCAAGAGCGGGCGTTCTCGGAAGTTAAAGCAGCTCTGGCAAACGCCGCACTGCTGGCACATCCAGACCCGACGGCCCGCATAGCGCTCACCACCGACGCTTCAGACGTGGCCATAGGGGCTGTCATGGAGCAGCGCGTCGCCGGGGCTTGACAGCCGCTCGCCTTTTTCAGCAGAACTTTGCACGACAGCAAACGTAAATACAGCGCGTTCGACAGAGAGTTGCTGGCTCTCCACCTGGCCATTCGCCACTTCCAGTTCTGGCTGGAAGGGCGCAGCTTCACCGCGTTCGTGGACCACAAGCCGCTAACATTCGCGATGGGCAAGGTTTCAGAACCGTGGTCGGGCCGGCAGCAGAGACAGCTGGCCGCGATCTCCGAGTTTACTACCGATATTCAGCATGTGTCGGGTAAGCTGAATGTAGTGGCGGACTGCCTGTCGCGCGCCGTGGTGGCCCCGGTCTGCGTGGGGATAGATTACGCAGCCATGGCCGCGGAGCAGATTAGCGATGCAGACGTGCGCGCGCGCCAGTCTGGACCAACAGGGTTAAGGCTGGAAAGCAGGGTGCTGCAAGACGGCATGCCCCCCCAATCTGCGATGTCAAGAAGCAGTGCCAATCACTACAAGAAGAAGTTTATGCTTTACGTGCCCAGGTCAAGTCGCTGTCTGACACTGAAGAATCACTGACTGGAAATGATGAGAAAGTGACGCCATGCTGAAACGCACTCACACAGCGCCCGAGTTGCCGTCCAATATGGCGGTATCAACAAAAATCACGTGGCACGTGACGACACTTGCAAAACATCAATATATATATATTTATATTAATATGTACATATGTATACTAGCTGCTCTTGTTTTTTCTTGCCTTCTGATTATTGCTCTGAGTGTTGCTATCCCTGTGCTGTTGCAATCCTGGAATTTCCCCATTGTGGGACTAATAAAGGCTTATCTTATCTTATCTTATTCACCATGGGGAAAAGGGAAAGTGACAAATGTAGAGAATGTGGAGTAAAAGAAAATGTCAAGCACATCTTATTACACTGTAACAAATACGGAAATGAAAGACAGATAATGGAAAATGAAGTTTGAGAAGCCGGTAGGGAATGGGATTTAACTGGGATTCTGGGAACAGATTGAGATGGAGAGACAATAAGAATCACGAGGAGGGCTCCACAGAATTAAGTCATAGAATTTAGGGGTTGGGCTCAGATGGCATAATGTTACACACTCTTGTACAGTAGGTGGCAGTATGCACCTTTCAGTTGTTTGCTATCTTCCAGTAACCGAGAGAAGAAGAAGCAATGACTTTACGCAAGCGCACACACGAACAACGCACGTGGCCATCATCCGCACGGAGTTTAGAAGTGCCCCGCCCACGCGAGCTTTCTGGTCAGTCAGCAGGCAGTGTCTCGCTAGTGGCAGCAGTATCGTCGTGGAAAAGGAGTGAAAACCGGGAAGTCAAACAGCAGAAATGGACTCTATTTGAAGAGAAACTGTGAAGAAGTCCGCCGTTTCTTTGTTGGTGAAAATCCTGGCACATCAGCACCTTGGCGCTACCTATTGGGCGGGAGGGAAACAACAAATGATGGTTGTGTGCATGCGTCAACCGCTTGGCCTGGGTAGATGGAAAAAGTGAGCATGTACTCTACATCTACTCGTTTCAGTTCTGCATTTAATATGAACCCTGAGTTTGAAATAAACGTTTGAATTTAAATTTGAATATCCCGGAAGCCGCTGCACATCCGGGTACTCCAGGCTCAGCCAATATTGATCCAGATCGCATAGTTTTAGAATCATCGGCCATTACGAGCTCAGATCACATGAGATGGCCCGCTGAATTTAAGCATTTATTTATTTATTTTCTACTCGTTTCAGTTCTGCATTTAATATGAACCCTGAGTTTGAAATAAACGTTTGAATTTGAATATCCCAAAAGCCGCTGCACATCTGGGTATTCCAGGCTCAGCCAATATTGAGCACCAGAAGTCACATTAATGGTAAGAAATACTCATCATTGATTAGCAACAGCATAACAATGTTATTAAAAAGAATTCAGAGACTTATTGTACTTTAAAAGTGTTGAAATTACATAAAATGCACACATTTACTTGTATTTTTAGTTTTAAACATATTGTATGGCTCTCACAGAATTACATTTAAAAATATGTGGTGTTCACGGCTCTCTCAGCCAAAAAGGTTCCCGACCCCTGTTCTACATGAAATGTTGCTGTTAGTGGAACGCACAATAAAACTACAGATGTGAAACGGAAATGTACTGTCGTCACAAGATGCTGGAGCAAGCATTTTGGCTCTGGTCTGAATGAGCTGTGTGCGCGAGCAAGGCGGGAATAGTTGTGAAGTAACGTGCGAATGGCAGGAGAGAAAGCTAGCAGGACAAAACTAAAAAGATGGGCAAATGTAAATTTAATGACAGTTGGCTCTCAAGAGATGACTTTGCAGACTGGCTCAAACACGTTCCCAACGACGACACTGAGGCGTACTGCACGTTGTGCAAAAGAACACTTAAACTCGGGACCCTGGGCGTCAGGGCACTGGAGTCACACATCAAAGCTAGCAAACACCAGGAATCAGCAAATGCAGCACGCAACTCTCATGGAATTGCTCAGTTCTGTTCGGTTGCAAGCAGCACGTCAAGAAATAATACAAATGATATTCACGATCTAATGGGCTCGACTGAAACGATGAAGGCAGAAGTTCTGTGGCGCTTAACACCGTGGCTAAACACCAGTCATGCAGAGCTAATGACGACATCAGGGAACTGTTTCAAGCAATGTTTCCCGACTCGACAGTAGCCAAAACATTCCAATGCGGGAGAGACAAGACCGCCTATATCATCCGATTTGGAGTAGCAGAGTTCGTCAAGAAAGATTGTATCTCAAAGGTTTGCACACAGGCTTGTTTGCGACTACATTGCAATACATGGGGGCGTTACCAGGGTTCCACTTACACCTGACTTAATGAAATCTGTCATGGCTGCCAGGTCACGGTACCGTGTGCATTTGGACGAAGAGAGGAAGAGGAAGGAGGCAGAGACACAAGGGAAGAAAAGGGCACACGCGGAGGAGCAGTTACAAGACCTGAAAGTCAAGAGGGACAGTCTGCATACAGTCATTGAGAGCCTGGGCAAAGCAAAGATGCAGATGAGTTGGCAGAGCAAGCACAGGGCAAGGCTGGGAGCAAAATGGCACAGCTCCTCTCAAAATCAAGTGCTCTGAGGAGGGCTGCTAAAGACAAACTCTCCCAGCTTAAGGTTCTGGAGGACGAAATTGCCACCAAAAGTGCAGAGCTTAGAAGCATGTAAAATAATGAAAATAATGGGTGTATATATGTTCGTTTCATTGACAATAAACGTCAATTGACCGCAATCTGGGTTTGTTCTTTCTTTTTTTAATACTTCGTGAAGGTCGTAAATTTAATCCATGATGGTCTAAAAAAGGTCTAAAAAAGTCTAAAATTGCACTTGTTAAAACCTGCAGACACCCTGCACCAGTAAAAAGCCCAAATACAGGATATCTGGGTGGGACCCCAAATGGCCCAATATTCCAACATTCAAGCCTTGGTTGTACAATACTTCAAATTGTAAGTTCCATATGCACAGCAGTGGCTCAGGAGGTAGAGCGGGTCGTCCAATAACCAGATGGTTGGTGGTTCGAATCCCGCTCTCCCCAGATATCCTGCCGTTGTGTGCAAGACACTTTACCCACCTTGTCTCCAGTGTCCATAACACTGGGTATGAATGTGTATAAATGTTCAGTGGTGGCTGGAGAGGCCGTTGGCCCAGATTGGCAGCCACGTTTCTGTCAGCCTGCCCCCCAGGGCAGCTGTGGCTACAGTAGTAGCTTGCCACTACCATTGTCTGTCTGGAGTGAATGAATAATATAGCTGTAAAAAGCGTCTTTGAGTGTCTTATGATAAAGCGCTATATAAATCTGATGCCTTATTATTATTATATGCAAAGTTACTGTGCAAAATTTAAAAAAAAAGAAATTGTATAAAATTAACATATTCATACATGTCCCCCCCCCCCCCCCCCCCCCCCCCCCCGGGAAAAATATGTTGCCACCACGCCATGGTCTTTAAGCCAGAGGAAACACTGAACTTGTTCAACCACCTGAAAAAACACGACAAACACAAGTACAATAAATGCATGAAGGCTAAAGCGAATGTCACTTCACTAAATCACAGTCTGTGTCCAGCGCCGACCCAGGCAACCATACTATCAACCCTGCACAGAGCTTCACCGTATCCATCCGCCTCCCAAACACACAGTAAAGTAACTGATGCAATAGCATTTTATTTGGCCAAAGACACATGTCCACTAAATACTGTATGAGCAACAAAAGCTTCAGAAATATGGTCAAAACACTGGACAAGAAATACATGATCCCCATGTGATTCTCCAAAGATGCATTACCTGCGCTGTATGAAAAATACAGATGGATATCATAACTGTCGAGTACTTTGCAACTACGACTGACCTATGGTCAAGCAGAACAATGGAGCCGTACCTGTCCCTGACACAGTTCACTACAATGACTGAGATTTTAAAATGAAGAGTCGATGCTTGCAGACATCGTTTTTCCCACAAGACCACACAGGAGAAGCTACAGCCCCACGGACTGAGGGAAGCACAATCATCTTGGAGCCTGCAGGAGGAGGGACTAGTCTGCATAACAGACAGTGGCTCTTATGTCATAAGGCAGTTTCTCTAAATAAATGGATGAGGTTCATCTGTCCAAGGTGTACCCTGCCTCTCGCCCAAAGATGCTGGTATAAGCTCCAGCACCCCACCCCCCACCCCACCCCCCGCGACCTGAAAAAGGATTAAGCGGAAGAAGATGGATGAATGGATTGTTCCAGTGCTTTGGCCACAGGCTTCATCTAGCAATTAGTAAGCAGGATGAATAAAAAAAACATTAAAAAAAAGTACACGTAATTGAAATCTGTGTTTTTCCTAAAGTTAGTGAATAATCATGATTACGAGATTGATCAAAAATAATCGTGATTATCATTTTGGCCACAATGGTGCAGCCCTATCTCCACCCCTATGTAAAGGGGGTATAAGTGTCCAACCTCCTAGCTTCATAAGTCCTATAGTCACTTGAGCCCTGTTTCTACTGCAGGAACTCGGAGTCAGTTTTGTGGGATGGGTGTTTTGGTGAGAGCCGTTCTGGTATCTGGTCCTCTCACTCACGGTGCATCCACTGTGGGGATAGGACCCATCGGTTTCCAGAGTTTTTCTTTGTGATGTAATTGGTTGACAGTTTTGATCACAATGCAGCACACCAAGCAAAAAAAGCTTTTGCGCCCATTTAAAATGTGCTGAAATAATAAATGACTGCATGAAGTTAATATAGAGTGCATTAATATGTAGTGCATGGGACCAACTTGCCACAATTGTTGTTTAATGTTTGCGGAGAGGAACAGATGGATTATGGTTGTGTGATCAGCGCCAGCAGAGATTCTTCTTTCTCCTGTTGACCGGCGGTGTGGATCCAGATCCCCAGTGCAGAGAGGTTAAGCTACTTGTTCTGAGCCATACGTCTCCGCTGTAAAGCTCATGCTCCCCGATGCTTGAATATGCCGTATAATCAATCTGACTGCTCCTGTCAATCATGGCAGCATTGCATTTTACATTTTTCAGTGTTCGATTTTCACCGTGTTCTTTTTCTGGTGCCTTTTTGGTGTTTCTTCTTGGCCTTTGTTTGGAAGTAACTCAGTGTCAGAACATAAACAGTCAGCACCAAGTCAATCCCAAACCCAACCCACCAATTTTCAGGGAGGCACAGGAGTACCTACCCTGGACCAGGGACTCAAGCCCTGTTTCCACTACCAGGAACCAACTGAGGAGGCCAGGAAGGGCCGTTTCTGTATTTGGCCAAGACGGGGGAGAGGACAATTCTTACGCTGCTGGGGTAAGAACCCTCAGTCTCTGGAGGATTTGTTCATGGTGTAATCATCTGACAGTTTCAGCCCCAACACAGCATGGCAAAGTAAAATACCGTTAAAATACGGTGAAATCATCCAGAAATGATTATGCACGGGTGAATGTAAAGTGGAGTGAATGAGACCAACTTCCCACCACTGCTGTTTAATAATTACGGAGAGCAATTATTAAACGGCAGCAATGCACTCTTTCTCCAGCTGGCTATCCGTATGTGTCTGCTCTGCAGGTACAATCACCCCGAGCTGCCATCCTTGCCTCTCAACTGTGCTCACTCTCCCCCGATGCATGTGTGGCCACATATGTGATAGAATTGATCTGGCAGTTCTACTCCACAATCATGGTGGTATTAACGTGGACATTTTTAGATATGGCAGGTGCACCAGCGCACAGAAAGGAGCACCAGCGGGGACTCGCAGTCTGCTCTTGGTCGGTTCTATGGGCTCACATCCCGGGAAAGGACAATGGTAGCGGCTGGTGTTATGCACCATACCGCTCTGCCTATAATGCTTGTGTTCTCTACATATACTGAATAATTGTTTAGACCCTCCACAATCATAGCAGCATTATATTATTATAATTTTTTAAGCCTTAGATCTTCACTATTGTCTTTTTTTTTTTCTGTTCAGATTTGCCACTTTTCATTTCCATGTGTTTTGTTTGTGAGGCGCTCTGGCCAGGTTTTATCCAGTCAGCACAGAGTCAATCCTAAACCCCACCCAGCAGTTTTCGGGGCCGCTCTGGAGTGCCTACTCCTGACCAGGGCTGTCTTTCAGCCATTAAAGGTTCCTAAAAATTCTCCCTTATGAGGAGGTTCCTGGTAGTGGAAACAGGGCTTTATTTTGGCCCCTACAAGTTCCCGAAAACTTCCCCTTATGGAGGATGTTCCTGCAGTGGAGACGCAATAGATGGAGTTCCTGTAAAACTGGTTCCTAGTTCCTGGAGTGGAAATGGAGCTATTGGTTACTGTATAAAGGTCTCAAGACTGTTTTAACCAGTCCCTGTCTTGGTGTTTTTGTTCTTTGAAAACCAAAGGACTATTTAGAATCTTAAATGTCTAGTTTTGAGTGGACTGGTCATTGAGTACAAAGCTCAGATTCTTGATTCTTGAAATGTCAAGTGTTGGAGGAGAAAATCTAGTAAGGAGAAAGCAGAACATCCCAGTGTGTATTATGTTCACCGTTAGGTTCTGTCAGGTTGCAGATTACCTTACTACTTTTTCTTGTTGTGCACATGTCATGAAAGTGCTAAGTGTTTAGCCAAGCAAACATGTCTGAATCAGTAGTTACTTTATTAAATTACTAAATTAGTTAAAAAAAACATTGTTGCATAATTAGTGTCCTTGTTATTATTGATCCATCACCACAGAAGATGAGTTGGTAAGAGTGGGGGAAACCAGGTGTTGCCAATATTTACAGCATGCTTTTGGTGTTTTTGAAAAGCAGAGTGAAGTCATGCATCTCTGCACATTTGATCAGATAAGAGCCAGATCCCCAGGTAACACTGGGAGAGTCCTCTATGAATGCAACCTGAATCTTTTCTTGTATGATTGGCTCCATTAAGTGCATATTTATGCTACACTGTCAAGGTCCTTGCTGTGCTCAGACCCAGCTGCCCTGTTTGACACTGTGATGGGTGTCCACTGAGTTATTGCGAGCGAGCTGTCGCGTGCTTCAGACTTCCAGAGGCTTAACACTTGGCCAAGCAGCATATAAACATCCAGTGTAAGACTCTCCAGATGCACTCTTGTCTTCAGATTGGATTTCCCTCAAATAGGGCCTTTAATGGTAGGAAATAATCTGTCGAAAATTATGGTGGGGAGGGTTCACAACCAGGTCCCGCTGACTGCAGAAAACAACTCATTGACTTATGATATTAAAGTGCTTTATCTGATAGCGGGACTTCAATGTTTAATTTTGTGGCTTTGTCTTATGTGTCTCCCAGTGCTCTTTGTGCCACTTTAATTCCCACTGGAATCCCACTAGTGTTTGCCGGCATTCAGCCCGACCACTGTGTGGCTCAGCTAAGGGGGCCATTGTGCAGGTGGGGGATGCCACCCTTGTTTATACGATATGTTTGTGGTGGGTGTCGGTTGAATGGGAGCTCACCCAATGTAATGATCCTTCCACTTCCTAAAGCACTCAACCATGACCATCACCTTTCACCCCACGTCCTCCCCGTCCAAGAGCCAGCATTTACATATGTAAAAGGACATCTTCACCCTGCCTTTACATGGGGGTGGGGGGAGGGGTCACTTTTTTACTAAGTCTTCCCAAAAAAAAAAGTTACAAATGGGACCTGTGGTGAAGAATGGCACGAAAAAGGGGAGGAGGAGAACAGAATGAGATGCTAGTGAGGAAAAGAGCTCTGACCATTGTCATTTTACGAGGCGGTGGACGCTGCTTCCACAGCGTCTTCTGGCTATAAAGAAGAGTGGACAAATGGTACGGGCCCCCTCAACCACTAGGGGAGCTACAAGTTCACCCTCAACTTTTTTTTTTGGGGGGGGGGGGGGTTAAAATACCTTCAACTGTTTAATTTATTGTAAAAAAAAATTCTTTTTCTCATCACTTTGCAGTTTTTGCTTGTAAATTTTCAACTTTTTGTTCACAAATTTGACATCTTGTAAATTTCCAGCTTTTTTTTCATGAGGGCCCTGTGTTGAAGGAGAAACGCACGATCATGCATAGAGGTGCACACAACTGCCCGTGCATACATTTATTTTACTGTACGCACTTCTGTATTATCTCCGTCGTACAGCCACTGTGTACTGTATCTGTCTCGTAACTTCTAAACACCTTTCAGTCTCCTCCGTGCTTTAATTCACAAACCAGACTTTTGCCCTAAAATTACCCTGCAAAGTGGTGATCTAAGACTTAATAAACCAGCTACAGGAGATACTTTTGGACCAAATAAAAGCAGGAAGAAACCTGAACCCCAAGAGCGTAACTCTTCCCAGATCAGTTTACATAACTGCCAGTACTGTATAAACTAAAGCAGTAAAATTTGACATCATTTGGACAGGAGGATTTAAATATTTCAGAGTTTTAATGGTCAAGTTTTTTTTTTTTGTTGAAGGACTATTCCTGGTCATTGGTTAAACTCCCCAGATTGTTCTTTTAGACAAATATGATGACAGTGTTCATCCACATTTTTTGCTGTGGAAATCCCTGAAATTTGATTAAGCACCATACGACACCATAGCTTTAATGGAACCAGAAAATTATTTCAACAAACATCAATAGTTTTTACCATAAACAGTGTGCTCTATAAGCTTAGACTACTTTGAAAGGCATTTCTTTAAATGAGCCATCCCTCATTTCTTTAGCTTTTGCTGGGAAAATGCAGTGATTTATAGAAACGTGCAAACATAATTGAAAATATAGAAAGACTGAAAGCAATGTAAGATTTTTCAACACAGCTTGAACTCTCCTAAACAAGCGTTCTTGTGACTTCTTGAAGGATGTTATGAAGCTCTTCTTTGACTCTCGGCTGCTTTGTTCTGTCCTCTATCAAGATGATCCTACATTTCAAATTTGGATTCATCACTCTGGAAGACCTGTACCCACTGATTTTCTTTCTAGTTAATGGGTAATTCAGCATACCTCTGTTGCCCTTCCTTAAAAATGGCTTCTGATGCCACCCTTCCACTGACACAATTTCTTATGAGGCTTCAGTGAACTTAAGGGCCAGATCCATCGCCCAGGTCCTGTCAGAGCTTTGCTGTTTTTCCTTCTTCTGAGGGTATGACTTGCAGACTCTGATCATCTGCTGTAGGTAGTTTTATTTTAGGCCCACATTTTCATTTTATTTGATCCGCTGATCCAGTTCAAGATTAAAACCACTTTTAAAAAATGACAGTGTGATTCCTTGGAAGCAAAAATTAAAACAATGTGGGGTGATTCAACACTTTTGCACACTACTATAAGCTGCTTTGGTGGGAAATTTTCTCATGAGTAGATAACGAGGGGGGGCTACTATAAGTATTATTGTAGTACCTCCACATAAATGAAACCCTTATTTCTATATATTACAGATTAAAGTCTGACAACAAAGTCTAACAAACAAAGCTGCTTGAAAATCACTCAAAAATTCAGCAAGTTATGAATTTAGATGTGAATACACCTTGTTCCTTTAGGCACAACCTTGTCCACCATAACTAGTAGCTAGCTGCTGGAGCACTGAGCCAACACATGAGATTCAGCCACAAGTTACATTAAGGAAAAGTCTATTTTATACCACATTTAAACAGAGATGGAGATCATTGAGAGATCTGGCCTATCAATGATCTTCAGTGATCTCCACAGTCGCCACGGTCTCCTCAGTTTTGACTCGGTTCAAAACACACAAGGATCTCCCAAACAATCCCAAAGATCAAATATTGGCCCAGTCTCTCAACAAACTCCAGGCTATGTAAAGGGGCTCCTACTGGATCTAAAACCCTGTTTCCACTACAGGAACCAGTTTTAGGGGACAGGACTTTGATGAGGGCTGGCCCTGTATCTGGCCCTCTTCTTTGTCATATCTTCATTATGGGGTAGAAACAATCAGTCTCCAAAGGATTGGTCGGTGACTTCATCATCTGACAGTTGTGACGCAATGAAGTAAAATACATTTAAAATACCTTGAAATGGTTATGCACAAAATGAGTGTCGAATGGCGTGCATGGAACCACATTCCCACCATTGTTGTTTAGTGGAGAAGAACAGACTGATTATAATGCATGAGCAACTTCAGCAGGGACTTGGTCCTGGGCTTGCCGGTGGTGTGAAGCCACTCTCCGGCGACGGACAGCCCAAGCAGCCGGTCCTGTGGCTTTGCCTCTCCAGAGTGTGTGTACTACTCCGATGCATGTGTGGCCACATATGATATACAATTGGCCGGCTGTGTGTGTTCACATCCTGACAAAGGACAGCCGTATGGTGTGTCATATAGTTCTTTTACTGTGAAGTGCTGAGTGGTGACGCTCACCTCCGGTGACGTCACCGGGCTGCCCTATGTAAGGCTGGGGTCGGCCATCTTACGGTCTCTTATCTCACCTGAGCTTAGCTGGTGATCTGTCTGTGGCTGTCAACGTGAGTGGGTAATAAAAGCTGTGTTCCAAGCCACCTTGCCTCTTTGGTGAACCAAGGGTAATTACAGACGTAACATTGGCGACTGAGGATTAAACCATGGAAGTGTGCATTGTCCCTATCCGCCCTTTCCTTGAGGTGCCTGGAGACCCGCCGGTGCCCTGGCATAGATGGTTTGAGGCCTTCCAGAACTACATTGCTGCACTAGGTCTCGGGGAGCTCAACAAGCTGAGAGCCCGGGCGCTATTGGTTCACAATTTAGGCATAGAGGGCCAGCGAATCCTGAGAATGCTCGGTGCTGCCGACACGTATGAAGAGGTAGCAGGGCTGCTAGCTAGCCATTTCGACACCCTGGATAATGTTATGGTCCGGTGGATCCACTTTCAGCAGCGACATCAATGGGTAGGTGAACCCATCTGGCAGTTTGTCACCAATTTGAGGCAGCTAGCAAGCGAGTGCCATTTCAGAGCACTGGAAAAGGAAATGACTCGTAACCAGCTGGCAGAGCATACTTGTAGCACCACATTGTGGGCTAGGCTACTTACGGCGCCAAGTGAACTCACATTAGCCAGAGCCATCAAGCTAGCTCTCCAAATGGAAGCCGTGGACAAGCTAGCTCTGGAGCAAACCAGGCGCCAGTCACAGCAGCCGCTAGAGCAAATGCCATGGACCTGGAAAGCGAAGATAGCTGGGATGATGAGGAAACAGAAGCCAATGCTACAAGCCAGAGGTCAGCCCCGGGAAAATCCCTTTGCATGGGTTGTTAGTCTGCTAAGCACAGAAGTAGGGCTAAGGACTGTCCAGCGAGAAGAGCACATTGTAAAAGATGTGGTCGCTTGAAACATTTTGCCAGGATGTGCCGTGAAGTTAATCAGGAAAGACCACGGGATAAATCGCTCAGCCCGCCCCCGACAACCATCCACATGTTGTCCCCCAACACGAGCAGGTACACATTTTGCACAGTGGGGCTGGATGACGTGGAGCTACTGCTGCTGATCGACATGGGGGCGGAGGGGTCATTGCTGAATTGGGCCACGGTGAAGAAGTTTTTTCCCCACCGCAGGATTAGCAGTAACCCAGCGCTGTTGTACGGTTATGGAGGTAGAAGGATAGACACGGTCAAGACTTTGAAGTTGACTGTTCGGTACAAGTCTGTGACAGTGACAGACTTCACATTCCATGTAACAGCACGGGGCGATAACATCATGGGCTGTGATTTATTTTATTGACTGGGTTTCATCATTAAAGATGACGGGGGTTCTGCGACTACGAGGGCGCACGTTACAACAGCATTAGAAGAGGTCTGGCCAAGACCGAGAAGCACGGAGGATCAGCATGCTAGACAACAGAGTCTCAAGCCGAGCCGGGCCCCATTGAGGGTCCTGGATTGGATTCAGAGTCAGGATGAGAAATGTCTGCGGCGAGATGGGCCAGACGACAACCTGAGGAGCATCTGGAGTGTCTGTGCATAGTGGAGAAACTGGATGCAGCACACTTCAGGCTGTCTGACGGCTAGGTGCGGCATGCAAATCGGCTTCGGCGTGTCTGGGAGAATACTCTGGGAGACGAGGCTGAATGTGGGACGAGGTCGATGGTGAGGAGGAGCGGCAGGTTCCAGGGGCACATCTGCTGAGAGGGTGCCCAGGGCCCCCATGCCAGTTATGTCCTTTTTACTTGAAGACTTGGGTTGTAAATAGTATACATTGAAGTTGTGGTGTTGTTGTTGTTGGTGTTGTTGTGATTTGGGTCCCAAATTGGGGAGGGTCCTAACTGAGTGAGTGGTTTTGGACTTTTTTAAAGGGGGGTGGGAAATGCCATATAGTTCTTTTACTGTGAAGTGCTGGGGGGTGACGCTCACCTCTGGTGACATCACCGGGCCGCCCTATGTAAGGACAGGGTTGGTCATCTTACAGTCTCTTATCTCGCCTGAGCTTAGCCGGTAATCTGTCTGTGGCTGTCAACGTGAGTGAGTAATAAAAGCTGTGTTCCAAGTCACCTCGCCTCTTTTGTGAACCAAGGATAATTACAGACATAACACGGTGTTCCTCCACAATCACAGCAGCATTATATTATAAAGTTTTAAGAATTTGATCTTCACTGTTATCTTTCTGCTCAGATTTGTAGCTTTCAGTTTCCTTGTTTTGTTCAGACACTCCTTTTCCACCAAAAAAGAGCCAGTGCTTGTTTGGTTACTGGTGCCTGTGCCAGTGCTTAACCAGTTCAACAGTCGTGCCTCATAAGAACCAGCTAGTTTTCGACTGACATGGAGCTAGTCAGGGCTACGGCATTACATAGTGCTGCTTTTATTATTCCATACCTGTATTACCATTCAGAAACGATACACCCATCTGTTTCTAACTGCCTGTCATCACTTTATTCTTAAAGTGCCTTCACACCAAACGCAAACGGGCAAATTTTTTGCGTGCCCGATTACATTTTAACTCAATGTAAACATGCAAATAGACATGAATTCACTGTCTTGAGTGAGTTGCAGACAAGTGAAGTTGTCTTTATATAACTTCTGCAGCTGTGCTCAACCTGCTGTGGAAATTCCCAAAATAACGTCATGCTTACGTTGACATTATCCTATGGGGGGCTCACCTGAACAAATTGTCCCTGCTTCCAAAACTTGACAAGATGATGGTTGTTTACACTGCTAGCCTGCTTGCCTTGTTAGCACATCCATAGCAGGAATCCTTGGGTAAATAACTAGTGATACTCTGATTCAGCTGAAGAGCTCCCAGTTCTTCTGTCTGCAAGTGAGTGGCAGTCTCATTTTCAAACTAGTTTACTCTCCAGTGTTGATACTTTTACTCTGATGATGGCAGAATCTCAAAGCTAGCCCTAACCCTCAGACATGAACGCGCGAATTCACGTGTGTTCGCCTCGTACCATTGACTTTGTATGCATTCGCACTACCCGTTCACGTTTGGTATGAAGGCACCTTAAATCACAGAGAACGACGAGTTTGGAATGGAAAATTCTTATCATTATGTTGCGGTCAGTAGTGTTTTGAGGTACTTTCAGCTGGTTAGATAACCCCATCCATGGCAGTGAACATAACCAATGTCAAGTGGTTCACAGCTCTGGCGCAGCAAGGAGTTGGAGCCAGCCTATTTTTGAGAGCCTGGAGCTTGTGCTTAGGTGGTTGAAAAGCAAAGAACTGGTGCCAAGTCAGGCTCTGGCTCCAGTTAAGCACTGGAACCAGCTTGGTGGAAAAGGGGTGCTCTGGTCAGAGTCTTGAGTTTTATGCAATCAGTACAGAGTCAATGATAAACTCCACCCAGTAGTCTGAAGTACCTATCCCTAAGCAGGATCGTCTTTTGGGCGATACAAGTTCCTGAAAATTCTCCCTTTTGGGGAGGTTACTGTAGCGAAGATGCGCACCATGGGGAAAGTTCCTGTAAAATTGGTTCCTGTAGTGGAAATGAGGCTTATGTTTACACAAATGTTTGACATCTTTTTGTTCAAGATGACATTACAAAGTAGTTACTTAAGGTGGATTGACACTACAACGTTTGGACTGACTTTTACTGACGTTTTGGCAAACGTCTGGCTCTGCTGGCAAAAGTTAATGATTGCTGCTGTTTGTTGGCAAACGCTGGTGAAAGCTGTGTTCTTCAAAAATTTTCAGCCTGCTGAAAATTTACCGACGTTTGGGAATACACATTGGTGAACGTTGTGCTCATTGTGTAAAAGTTCCTGAGCACTGAGCTAAGTTATGCAGAGTTTACCTTAGTCAGCCTAAGTTAAAGCTGGGTTCACCCTATAGCGTTTGGACTAACTTTTATAGATGTTTTGAAAAATCAGAGAAATACTCAGCGCAGTTCAGCTGACATCAGCGTCAGGTGACGCTCATATAAAGATCAGTGTTTGTGGAGACTTCCTGCCATCCTAGACCTACTTCTGGAGTGAACACATCTCCGTTGGGCATACGTTTCAGTATTTATTTTCGTCTTATATTCCTATGTAGTTACTTCTGCATACCCTTTTCCCCTGTTCGTTCATTCATTCATTCATCTAAAAAAAATAATGTTATAGACTCCAACTGTCAGGAACCGAGCCGGCTTGGTTTCCCCCGGCTCGGTCCTGGCCTCTCTGTGGGTACGTGCCACGTTGTATGTATGTTAGTATGTATTTCTGTGTGCTTTGCCGTACCCATAGCCACTGCTTTTTGGCTGGCAGCAGGGAGGCAGCCTCTTGGGCTCATGCTGGAGTGAGCGCTGTCTAACTGTCTGCCGGTCGGACCATGCCCCTCTCTATTACTGCCATCTGTTCCCACTCCCGTGTGCCATCTCCCCGCTTCTCGCCCAGGTGTGCTCAATTTGTGGAGCCAGCAATGCATGTACTTTAGGAGCCTTTTTCCAGTCATGCATTGCTGGGTCATTGTGCTTCATGTGATTGTCTTTCACCATTTGAAGCCAAGTTCAACTAAGGATTGTGTTCCCTCAGAGCCTTATTTGGACTACTCGGCCTGCCCCGACCCTGTGAGTAAAAACTGTCAGCGTTTCTGTACGCAGTTGTTCTGCTACACTTTATTGTAGCATTTCCCCCGTGCAGCACAACTGCTACGCTTTGGCTGTTGCCCGGTTTTATTCCTCCCGTGTCTGTTGGGTGTCCTGGAGGACTCTTTATTACTCTGAGGGCTAAGGTCTGTTGGAACTGTTGGTCTGTGCCTGTGTCTAATAAATGTGTGTGGTGTAACCTGCACTTAAATCCTCATCCTTTCTCCCCTCCTCCATGCGCTGTGGAGAAGTGCACGAGGAGTTTATGACACCAACAATAAGTCTGCAATTAGAATGTGGATGGAATTTTTTAAAAAAAACTATTAATGAATCATCATGTAAATAAAATGACTGATTATATTTTGGTTGTTACACTTCTCTCCATTAAAATAACATAAAATCCCATTAAATGTCATTTACTTTTTTACACCACATCTGCGCTGTTTGATTCCCACAATGGAAGTGAACCAATAAATCCTGGAGAATGATTACACACGGAGCAGAAAATTAAGAACAGTAAATTTCTCACTGAGATTTTTTTTTCTTTTGGGCTGTCACATTTTTGGGAGATATTTTTTATATATATTTCGTGTGTGTGTGTGTGTGTGTGTGTGATCATCATCATCATAGCAGTCTGTCGCGGGCAACAATGACTGTTTCATTTAGGTGTGATCAGATTCCACTACGCAGCTCTGTCCCCCGCCCTCTGCTGCCAGGAACTCCCAACCCTGCAATCCTGGGCTATATACATATATATATATATATATACTGTATATATATATATATATACACACACACACACATATATCAGGCAGAGAGTGGACAGACTCTAACTGAAAATTTCACGAAAAACCTTTATTCCACAGACCAAGAAAATGTTTTTCAGACAGCAAAAAAAAAAAAAAAAGGCTTTTGTTTCCAAGGCAGCCAGTAATCTGTACTAGCAAAAGACAGGTTTGCACAACAGCACAGCCTGGTGGTAGAAAAATAACACTGCAAAGACACCAAACCACTCACCAAACCACACCCATCACCTGCAAACAAACCCACAAATGTCCCTTTAACATATACACTACCGTTCAAAAGTTTGGGGTCACTTAGAAATTTCCTTATTTTTGAAAGAAAAGCACTTTTTTTCAATGAAGATAACTTTAAACTAATCAGAAATACACTCTATACATTGCTAATGTGGTAAATGACTATTCTAGCTGCAAATGTCTGGTTTTTGGTGCAATATCTACATAGGTGTATAGAGGCCCATTTCCAGCAACTATCACTCCAGTGTTCTAATGGTACAATGTGTTTGCTCATTGCTTCAGAAGGCTAATGGATGATTAGAAAACCCTTGTGCAATCATGTTAGGTCTGCAATGCTGTAATTGCTGCAAATGGAGGATTCTTTGACGAAAGCAAAGTTTGAATGAAAAAATTATTATTTCAAATACAAATCATTATTTCTAACCTTGTCAATGTCTTGACTATATTTTCTATTCATTTTACAACTCATGGTGGTAAATAAGTGTGACTTTTCATGGAAAACACAAAATAATTGTCTGGGTGACCCCAAACTTTTGAACGGTAGTGTATATATATCCCATACATTAAAAATTTAAAAAAAAAAACATGTCATACATACCATGTTATCACCAAATACTCTACATTGTCCTCTTACATATATATTTTCTTTTTTTTTTAACTTCCCCTTCTCTCTATTTCTCTTTCGTTCCTGCATGTCCTGCATGTCGGAACTGAGTTCTGATCTAAAAACATCTGTTTTCATCAGCATTTCAGTCAACGTTTGCCAATGGATTACATAACAAAAATATTTTTTCTGTAAGTTGTCTGTGTTTTTTCAACTGATTTAAGACAATTTTGCACTGCTGAATCCGAAAATGACATCCGTTTCTCTCGATCAGGTCAGGTTTTTATGTTAAGTTATAAGCAGTTGTACAGCAGTTGTACAGGTGTACTGTAAATTGAATAGTAGACAATGATAAAGGTAAGTACATGTAAATTGAATATTACATCATCATTGTTCAAAATTCAGAAAATGTCAAGAAATAAAAAAGAATTTTGCATCATATAAAGCGAAAATACCCATACATGTAAACAAAAACGTAAGAAAACATGTGGCCATAAGTTCAAAAAGTTGACCTGATTGAGCAAAACCAGTGTGATTTTTGGATTCAGCACATCAAATTTGTCCTAAATCAGCTAAAAAAAACTTAGACAATAAATTTGGTGTTGACCAGTGTTATTAGCCTTTTATTTTCTTATTAAAGACAAGAATAGAAAGGAGATGTTTTTACCTAAACATGTTTCAACTGTCCACTGCAGTCTTCATCAGAAGTGCCAGCTGATTGCTGCGAAGTGTCATTTATCAGCAGGCTTACCTAGGCGGGGCCAGCCCAGCAGAGCTGTCAGATCCACTGGGCTGGCCCCGCCTTCCGTCGTCCGATGGTCTCTGGAGAATGTAGTCCCAGGTGTGGGAAAGCATAAATGCCCCCTCATCCCCATTCATTTGTTTGCCAGTGGAGCTTAACTTAGGCTGACGTAGACGAACTCTGTATGACTTAGCCCAGCGCTCAGGAACCATTACAAATCGAGGACAACTTTCACCATTTATTTCCAAACGTCAGCAAATTTTCAGCATGCTGAAAATTCTCAACGAATACAACTTTCGCCAGCGTTTGCCAACAAACACCAACTTTTATCAACTACTG
Source organism: Pholidichthys leucotaenia (assembly GCA_020510985.1). Classification (NCBI taxonomy): domain Eukaryota; kingdom Metazoa; phylum Chordata; class Actinopteri; order Cichliformes; family Pholidichthyidae; genus Pholidichthys; species Pholidichthys leucotaenia. The sequence goes on from CM035836.1 coordinate 337,153,306, forward strand.
CCAGCAGAGCCAGATGTTTGCCAAAACGTCAGTAAAAGTTGGTCCAAACGTTGTGGTGTGAATCCACCCAAAAAAGCAGGTCCAGGATGGCAGGAAGCCTCCACAAACGCTGATTTTTATATGAGCGTCACCTGACTCTGATGTCAGCTGAACTGCGCTGAGTATTCCTTTGCTTAAGTTAACCTAAGTTGGGAACTGCTACACATACGCTAGCCTAAGTTGGCAAATGTTTGACAACGCTGAATGCAACGCTGGCAAATACTAGCAAAAGTTTGTAAAAATTCATAAAAGTTGGTGTGTGCTCACAAACATAATTTCACCAACGTTTGGACTGATTTCTCTGATTTTTCAAAACGTCAGTCCAAATGTTATAGTGTGAACCCAGCTTTACAGCCTGGATATTGCAGCATGTTGTAGGCTACTACTGAAAGCTGCTGAGTGTGTGTGTGTGTGTGGGGGGGGGGGGTAGTATTTTAAAATTGAACCAGAGTTTCCAATGACCGTTCATCAGTCCAAGAGCTTTTGGTTATCATGACTATTTGATAACAGAGGTAATTGATATTGTGTGTTAATTTTTTCGTTAGTCAGATTTTGATGTAAGACTTAGAAAAAATTGGTTGGTCCAAAAATAAATTCACACATTTTCAAATTGAAGTCCCCCCCCACATGACATCAATTACCCACACAAACACAAGAAGCTGTATGGTAGCCATTTACCAGATTAATTAATATTCTAGAAGGGTCACACACAAACACACAGGGACACTCAGATCCATGTGAATACAGCTGAAGCTGTTACCCAGCCAGGCCGTTTGAAATGGAACATCCTCATAAACTGGGAGAGCCACATCAAGGGCAATATTCCTGCCAATCGCATTAGCGGCTCGACTCTGCTGCGCTGTGAGCGTATGGTCTCTGAGGAATGTTTGCAGTTCCTGACCATGGCAGAGAGGGGGGAGGATGTCGATAAACACCCTCGCATTATTAGAGTGGCAGTCATGTGCCACCCTCGGTGCGCTAGCAGACGAGCTGTCGGAGACTTAGAGGAGGCTGGAATCCCATCGCGTCTGTCTGGGAAATCTGGGTAAATGCTCTCTAATCCTGTTGATCCTGCACTAAAGCCAACACTTCCTCACCTGCCTGCCTGTCATGGGAGAGTGAGTACAAACTAAAAATAGGAAGGTCAGGATGATGATGATGAACATTGCTGTGAAAGAGTGACAGTTTAGCATTTAATGTTTGCTTTTCTGAGTGACAAATGGATTAAAGTGAAACAACGATGTGAATACCAGTTTTATGAGGCCTCGACTTCTGAGCTCATGATGAATAAGATTTCATAAAGTATTCTTTATATTTTCGGTGTAATTTTTTGATTATCAACTAGAAGTATTTGTGATAATTGTTAAGTAAAGCTAAATTATAGCTATAAAAGAATATTCAGAGGACAGATGTACAATAGGTTGCAAACTATCTTTCTGTAGCTGTTGCCTTTTTAAACTACTACTACTACTACTACTACTACTACTACTACTACTACAATTTAAAGCTGGACATCTCTTGGCCATACAGTCAAGAGGTGGATCTTACCAAGAGGAATTCTCATATAGTTACAATCCAGCTTAATTGGACCTAACAAGCCCCTCAGGGCCCCTTTACACAGCATGGAGATCATTGAGAGATTGGACCAATTTGTCATCTTTGGGATCGTTTTGGAGATCCTTGTGTGTTTTGGACTGAGTTAAAACTTTGAGGAGACTGTGGCGACTTTGTAGTTCACTGAAGATCATTGATGGATCAAAAATTGGCCAGATTGCTCAATGTTCAATGATTTCCACTCCTGTGTAAAGCAAGTATAAGTTCGTACATTGCCCAAAAGCTCCCTAGGAATGTAACGTGATGTCAAATGATGCATATTTAGGAATAAAACAATTTTCATTTATTTATGTGAAACTCAAAAGGTTGGCAGTCCTGCTATCTTGAAATTCAAAAGATGATGATGCTATAATTTTATTTCTATATTTTGGCAAAACAGTAATTAAAAAAAACATCTTATCCAGGTACTGATCAATCAACAAAATTATGAGAGGAGGGAAAAATGCAAAAAAATTTTAGTGGGCCTTTTCAAAATATGCTGACTATGTTGACACATAAGATGTAGATATGGGGAGGAGATTTTTAAATTTAATTCTGGCTTTTATGGGGAGCCAGTGATGGGAGATTAATATGGGATAAAAATGGTCTGTCTTCTGAGTGCCTGTCAGTACTCTCGATGCAATATTTTGAATTCACTGAAGAATTTTTAGGGGGTTTTTAAGACAACCCAATTAATAATGAATTACAGTAGTCTAATCCAGAAGTGACAAAGATATGGATTAGTTTATCAGCATCAGCTTGGGACAAGATGTTCCTAATTGTGGCAGAATTACGTAGATGAAAGCAGACAGTTTGAGATTTGTTTGATATGTTAATTGAAGGAGAAATTCTTATCAAAAATGACTCTGAGATTCCTTATAGTGGTGTTTAGAATTAGGGTAAACCCATCAAAACTATGTCTCTGATCAAAGACGGAGTTTTTGAAGTTTTTGTGGCCACTTACATTAACTTCAGTTTTTTTTTTTTTTTCTGAATTTATCAGTAAAAACTTTTAGCTCATCCATGTTCATCTCACTATGTCTCTGGAGCAGTCATTTTATGCTCTACTCTGTGAGCCAGACATTTCTTCCCTCTCCTTTTTGTGAATGGATGACACTATGTAATTACCTGGGCTGAGCTTTCGGTGTGGCCCGCTCCGTCGGCTCCACACCCACTACAGAGCCGCACACATTTATGCACACTTTAGAAAGAGATTGCCAAGATTACTAACATGCACACACGCACACACATAAATACATGCCTCCCCAGCTGGAAGTGCACAGCTGCTGCTGTTTACCCTGTCGGGACCAGAAAAACATCCTGTACAGTCCTCCGGGTGAAAACCTCCCCTCACATAATAAACACAGGCCCTTGGCGCAGTTTGAAGCTCCACTTTGGGTGGTTTCTGCGGCCGTCGAGGCAAAGGTTCCCTCCAGCAGTCCAGGTTGATGGACAGTTTGCAGCGTGGATGCCTTTTGGGCAAATGTTTCAGCCTTTATTTTTATTTTTTTAACATGGCAATATCACATTATCGCTGACTGTGTTTTGTTAGCTATCCAACCCTGAAAAAAAAATCAGTCTACATATAATGGCCCACATCTGGGGGGACAGTAGGAAAGAATGTAGATACAAAGTGGGTAAACAGGCCTTTCTAACAGAGGTGTGTGATCAACTTTGATTCATCCCTCCAGCCAGAGCCGCTTCTGCCTCTAAAGCAGAGTACTCAAATGCTTCTGGCCCATCAGGAACTGGGGGGTCTCAAGCTACAAGGTGACCCTCAGTGTTTTTAGGAGGGAGAATTAAAATTACTTTCAACTTTTTGTTTCTTGTAAATTTGCAGCTTTTTTCTTGTAAATTTGCAACTTATTCCTTCAATTTGTAACTTTCATATGTATGCTGGTTAATATTTACAGTATTCTATGTAATAGCTTTTTTTTCTCTTCATCAATGCAAGGACCCAAGTTGTTTTCTTTATGTTTTTGTTGAGCATTTCCCCCCTTCCCCCTGTACAGTTGTTAAGCATCAGGTTTGACTTTGACTTTCAGAGGAAGTTTTGGCTGCTGTTTTGTCTGGAAGAGTGAAGAAAAGTGTGCGAGGACACATTGGTCTTTCAAATGTCTTCAGGAATGTGGTCATGTGTGAGCATGTGTGTCACTGTGCGCCAGTTCCTTTCAGTGTTTATGTAAGTGCTTGTGTGTTTACCGACATATCTACTGCTCCGTGTTTCTGCCGTTGACAGCTTAAGCATTTTGGCCAGCATGTAAAGCAGATTCCTGCACAAGACACAAGAATTTCCTTTTGAGCTTAACAACAGTAGTATCAGGGCAGGGCTGCAGCACAAAAGAATATACAGCACAAACCTGGTGTGTTTGTGTGCCAACTCTCATCTTGGCTTCCTTTTCTCTCTTTTTTTTTTTTTGTTGTCTCTTATAGCGGTGGCATTTCACAGCCCTCCAGTCACCATCAAGAAGGAACCACAGAGCCCGGGCTCCGACCCCAGCCAGTCCTGTAGCCACAAACAGAGCTTCAGCTACCCCAGTGGAGAGCAGTGCCTTTATGCCAGGTACCTCCAGGTTTTCCTCATGAAACGGGAATAACTTATAGCATTGGTTCCCAACCGGGGGGGTGGGGGGTTGGGGGTGCAAGGCTTTGTCTGCTCTGAGGTTGAGGAGAATTATATTTGTGCAATTTAAATAAAGGCATCAGAACAACACACCCAATTAAATAATCAAAAGTCCACATAAAACGATTGGTAATATTAACCCACTTAAAACCAGGGCTGCTGTGGATAACAGTTTTGGGGTTCCAAATATTCCAGAGCAGTAAAGAGTCAGTATCCAAATATTCTCCCTCAGTGGACTTAGTCAGCATCAATGTGACTTCTTATAAAGCTGGAGATTTTTCATCTTTTTTGTTAGAAATGTGCACATTTTCTTGTAAATTTTGCTTTTTTTCTTCATAAAATTGTAATTTTTTTATGTAAACTTGAGTCTTTCCTCTCATTATTTCTATTACTCATTTATATTTGCTAATAGATTCATACACTCCTGATCAAAATCTTAAGACCGGGGGAAAATTACAGTATTACAAGTATTTTCATTTTGCACTAGTGTATCGTAATTGACCAAAGTCGTGGCCAACAGGTAGAGCATCCGCCCCACAACCGGGAGGTCAGGGTTCAAGTTCTAGCCGGGTTGTACCAAAGACCATATAAAAATGGAACTTCCTGCTGTCCAGTTTGGTGCTCAGCAAAAAATTAGTTTAGTTTATTTGAAAAGGGACAATGCAATTTCATAAAACACATGATTACACATGGTTAAAAAAGCCAGAATTAGCCAAAAGGCTAGTTTTCATCTGTAGTCCCCTGGCCAAGATGTAAAAAAGCAGTAAAATGCATCTACAAGAAAAAACATGGTTAGAAATTTAAGAGGGCACTAATGTAACAAATAACATATACATAACAAACCGTACATTTAATCACAACATCAAACATCACAACAGACTTATCTTTTAGTGTTGGCAGCTGTAGGTGTTTATAAGCCACATTTTCAATTTTTTTGTGAAGGCCTTGTATGTTGTAAGCAGTTTAACCTCCTCAGGTACTGAGTTCCACTCACTAGCGCTCCTCACTGACCAGGCCGACTTACTGAAAGTGCTCCTGCACAGAGGAATGAAACAGTCACCTCTGACAGAGCCTCGAGTGACACGCTCAGAGCTGTTTCTTTGGCTGATGAACTCTGCCAGAGGATCTGGAGCCAAATCATGCAGTACTTTATAAATCAAATTTAAATTTGCAAATGTATGAAGACTATCCCAATTTAAAAGACTGTATTTTTTTAAAATTGCACAATGATGATAATGCCTAGGTTTTTTTATCCATAACTTTAACTGCTTGTTTGTACAAAACTTCCTATGGTTTTTTTGCACTCAAACCCGCCTGGGACCAGCTAGTTAGGCAATAGTTGAAGTGACTGAGAATCATTGAATGCAAGTATATTTTTGCGGCTTCAGTTGACATTTCATTTTGAATTTCATGAAAATTTGCAAGATTTAACTTGATTTTTTTTACACAATTTAGCAATATGGGCTTTAAAGGAAAGCTGTGAATCTATTATTAACCCAAGATATTTATATTGGCTAACAATTTGTATTTTTCCTTCATTAACATGTATGTCAGGGTCAGGTGACACTCTATTTATTTTAGTGAAATACATGCCTACAGTTTTAGAAACATTTAACTGTAGACAGCACTCCTGCAACCAAGTTGTGACACAGGACATTGTTTTACTAAGTTTAGCAGCAACAGTGTCTTTGGAGCGACCCTGAACAAAAAAAAAAAACGTGTCGTCTGCATACATTAAGCATTCAGCTTCTGGACAAACAGTGGGCAAATCATTAATATAAAGACTAAATAAAAGGGGGCCTAATATTGATCCCTGAGGGACTCCAGAAGTTGGCCTAAGAGAATCAGATCTGCAGTTGTTAACTGATACAGATTGTGTTCGATCATGCAGATATGATTCAATCCAGCTCACAGCATTGTGAGAAAAGTTAAAATTTAAAGAGCTTGGTAAGAAGAACAGAGTGATTTACTGTATTGAATGCTTTCCTGAGGTCCAAAAACACCGCCCCTACAACTCCACCCTTATCAAGAAAAGATTTTATTTTCTCAATGAAGAGGCATGTAGCCATTTCAGTGGAATGCTTGGATCTGAAACCAAACTGCATGGCGTGGAGAAAGGGGGAACTACTGTTTAAATAATGGACAATCTGCTCTGCCACCCATTTTTCTGCAATTTTGGAAATGGCCGGAAGAATGCTTATTGGTCGGTAGTTATGCAGAAAAGTTGAGTCACCGGATTTATAAACAGGCGTAACAATAGCAGATTTCCAGGCCTTTGGAAAATGGCCAGATGAAATTGAAAGATTAATGATTGAGGCAATAGGAGTGGCGAGAGCTGAACCTAAATCTTTGAGCATGTTCGTGTCCATTCCAAAAACATCCTTTGCTTTAGATGGTTTGAGTGATTGAATTAAATCGATAACTTTGGTCTCAGTAATATTTGTAATAGTAAAAGACTGCGTTGCAGACAATGCAGGGTATTCCTTCCTTTGTTTTACTATAAACTTATCAGAGATTTCTGACACAGATTCAATGAAGTAGTTGTTAAAAGCATCAGCCATCACTTGAAGTTCCGTTAAGATGTTTCCATTTATTTGAATTTGCATTAGTTTTGTTTTGTTTTTTTGGGAATCACCCAATAGTTTTTTAATATAATTCCAGGTTATTTTAGAATTTCCCCTTGCACTATTCAAAACAGTAATGAAAAAGTCAGCTTTAGATTTTCTTATTTCTTTCACGACTCTATTTGTCAATGAAATAAATTGGTGCCTGTTGTGTCCTGATTTAACTGACAACTTCAAAAAGTGATCTCGTTCTTTCATCAGTTTCAGAATAAATTTGTTTAACCAAGGAAGGCCGTTCTTTCTAGCTTTTAGTTAATTATCCGTGTAAATTGGATAATAATTTGTTGTATTTTGTTGGCAAATTTAGAACAATCCTCATCTAACTTTTTGCCAACAAGTAATGGAACAGAGGAGGGAAATGTTGGTTACCCAGGCACAGGGAGTGCACAAGCCAGTGTACTCTCTGTGCTGGTCCCAAGTCCGGATAAAATGGGCAGGGTTGTGTCAGGTAGGGCATTCAGCGTAAAACTCAGCTTCAGCCTATATGGCAGATATATTGATGTCTGTTGCAGTGACCCCACCAGACCATGGGAATAAAGCTACAAGAAGAAAAAACTGCTGTGTCATAACCAGGTTGTAAGTAGAGCTTTAAAAAAAGAAGAAAAGAAGAAGAAACAGGAGCAAGAGATTAAAAAAAAAAAGAGAGAGAGTAGACTATTTATTGAAAACTGCATTTAAACTCAAATAGGCTGTTCATCAGATGATCAAAAGTTTGACTATAGCCCCCCCCCCCCCCCCAAAAAAAAAAAAAAAAAAAAACGGAACTAAAACTGTCGAAAGTGTGACTGCAGCCCAATAACCACAAGATGGCATCTACAAAGAACAAAAAACATCTTCAAAGGCCACGCCACAAACTTGTCCGTTTGGACTTTGCAAGGGAGCACCAACATGGGACACTGAAAGGTAGAAGAAAGTTTTATTCTCTGACAAGAAACAATTTAAGCTGGATGATCCTGATGGTTTCCAACATTACTGGCATGACAAGGAGATCCGCTGGAGATGTTTTCTGCATGGCACAGTGGAGGAGGCTTCATCAGGATCTGGGGTACTTTTTCCTTCAATAAAACAACGGGGCTGCAGATTGTGTAGGGGTGTCAAATGATGGTTGACTATATGGAGATGTTGCAACAGGCATCCCTCTTGACTGAGGCCCCTCATCTGTGCGGTAATGGCTGGGTCTGTCAACAGGACAATGCTGCAGTTCACAACGCCCGCCTGATGAAGGTGCTTCTTCCAGGAGAATAACGTTGCTCTTTTGGACCATCCTGCGTGTTCCCCTGATCTAAATCCCATTGAGAACATTTGGGGATGGATGGCAAGGGAAGTTTACAAAAACGGACGTCATTTCCAGAATATGGATGCCCTTCATGAAGCTATCTTCACCACATGGAGCAACGTTCCCACCAGCCTCCTGGAAACACTCGCATCAAGCATGCCTAAACAAATTTTTGAAGTGATCAACAAGAGCGGTGGGGCTACTCACTACTGAGTCCTTTTTGACACTTTAGTTCTGTTTTGGTTTTTTGGGGGGCTGTGGTCTTAAACTTTTGATCAGCTGGTAAACACCCTGTTTGAGTTTAAATGCAGTTTTCAATAAATTGCCTACTCTCCATTTTCTGTCTCTTGCTCCGGTTTCTTCTTTTTTGCATTTTGAAGCACTACTTACTACCTGGTTATGATCCACCAGAGAAGAATGAGAATACTTGTAATTTCCCCCGGTCTTCAGATTTTGATCAGGAGTATATAAACTGTGACACTTTCAGTAAATTTTGTAACTTTGGGTTGCTGCTTTTTTTCTTGTGATGTTGAGCGAGATTTCCTCCTAAACTTGCATTTTTTTTTTTCTAATTTGCTAAAGGTAAGTGTCTAATGATATAGCTGGGTACAGACCACACTTTTCGTGTAGCATATAGCCTGCATATACTGTCAAATCTAACACAAATCTGAATCAAAAAACATTGAATTCTTTATTCTGATGGTTCTGACCAAGAGGAAAGTTGTACTTTTGGACTGGAGGCTAGCAAGCTCTACAATGAAAAGAGCTGTTTTGCACATCAATGAATGACTATTTTCTAACTTTTGGCTATATATTTTCTTGTAATTTATATTTTTTTCCTCTTTGATGTTAAGCTTTTAGATGTTTTTCTTATAAATTTGTGTGTGTTTTAGTTTACTGTCAAAACCAGAGGGGGCCACTGGTTGCAGACCTTTGAGTATGATACACTCCGACTAAACAACACATACATTAAACATTAAAACATTGTTCGCTTACCTTAACCCTCAGGGACCCTTCAAATATTAGTCACACTTGTACTGCTAAGCACAAAAAAAATGTGTTTTTCCTAAGGTAGCTATAAAAGAATACATTAATATTATATTCTACTTTCATTGTGCTAATTATCTAGTGGGAATAGCATGTTTTTTTTTTCTCCATATGCCAAATATGGTCAAAAAATGGCACCATCTGGTGGAAAGTAGTAAAAATGATCAATTCCATGGCAAAAGCCCAGATTGACACTCAGATATAATAAAATGCATGTATTGTGCTCCCTTACCATTCCAGCCAGTGTTCAGCCAATGTATAATGTCCCACAGGTGGGACACTGGAATGGTAAGAGGTTTTAATGGTGTGCAACAATTGCTTGTACAGTGTATTTTAGACTTGCTGGAGGAGCTGAGCTGGAAATAATAAGATCAAATAAAAATTAAAAAATCTTTCAAAATTCATGCCATATGCATGAACACAGGGAAAATTATCAGAAAACGAAGAATGACAAGCATGTAAAATGCACTCATAGGTCCCCTGTGGGTTAAGTTTACAGATATTCTGGTTGAATTTGCCAAGATGATGAAAATCTTCTAAGCTGGAAATTGTTTATTTCACTATCCAAAGCTGTCTTCATCTGAGATCTCCAGAAGATTGACAGTTTGAAGAAACTATTTTGTCAATCGAGAAAAGTTTAGCTAAAAATCCATACTGACTATAGATTGTTTATGGAAGATGTACAATGCCAACATGTATGGTAGTGACATTATTGCACCAAAGAACCTAAAGCATGACCGATTTCATGATTTATGTACAGAATCAGCATCAGGATTTTCTATAGAAGACTTGAGATTAACATTTGAAAGCAAAATCTGACATCTTTTTGCAACCAGAGCCACATCCTGCTGCTGCTGCCATTATAACTAATACAGATTCGTGGCACTTTGTTTTGCAACACTAATATTGCTGAATCATCCAGATTATGGCATTGTTTCTGGAAAAAAAAAGTATTTCTGTAGAGCTTTGAAAATCCTGCTTAATGCTTTCAGCACGATAATTGAATTTCCATTAACCTTCATTACAGTAAAGCAGAGGTATAAATCCCCTGAGGAAGAAAGGGAAGGTTCATTTAAGCAAAATAAGTTATTTGTGCTAATACTTGTTCCAGTGCTTGTCAGCTGTCTGATGCAAACGGTGAACAAAGCTAAACCTTTTATTGACTGAACCAGCACAAATGTGCTCCCATTAGCCCTGTTGCTGTATTGACTTATTAAAGTAGTCCGACCCTGTGTACCCTCCGACATGTGTATTCATGCATGGTTATGTGTCCTCATGAGCATGTTTGTCTATTTATTTTATTAATTTTTTTTACAGTGCCTATGAGCAGAAAAGGGCTGCAGGGGGAGCTAAGAGCTCCTGCCCAGGGACCCCCATGTCTCCCATGCAGCAACATTACTCCCCCAAACCTGCTACAGCCGGACGGCCCGATGCTGGCTACATGAACACAGCTGCCCCCTCACAGCCACTTCCCAGCAACACCTACCCCATCAACACCAGGTGATACAGCGTGGAAGTATTTGATGAGAGCTACTGATGATTACACAACATAACAAAAATAATTTTTTTGTGCGTTGTCTGTGTTTTTTCAACAATTTTGCACCGCTGAATCCGAAAATGACATCAGTTTCTCTCAATCAGGTCAGGTTTTTATGCTAAGTTGTAAGCAGTTGTACAGCAGTTGTACAGTACAGTACAGTAGACAGTAAATTTGGTGTTGACCAGTGTTATCCAACAGTTAAGCTTCGTTTCCAGTACCAGGAACCAGTTTTGCAGGAACGTTCCCCATGTGCATATCTTTCCTACCAGGAACCCCTTCCCCCCGTAAAGGAGAGTTTTCAGGAACCTTTAGCAGCCAAAAGACAGCCCTGGTCAGGAGTAGGTACGCCTGTTGGCTTGGTGCTGACTGGATAAAACTCAGCCAGAGCGCTTTGTGCAGTCCTGGATTCATGAACAAAACACACAGAAATGAAAAGCAGAAAATTTGATCAGAAAAAGATAGTAGTGAAGAGCTAATGCTTAACAAAAATGGTAATATAATGCAGCTGTGATTGCGGAGGGTCTCAACAACCTTTTGGCATATGGGGAGAACACGAGCATTACAGCGGAGCGGTACGGCACATAACACCAGCTGCTACCACTGCCCTTTCCCAGGATGTGAGCCCATAGAGCCAGCCAACAACAGACTGCGAGTCCCCACTGGGCCTCCTCCTGGTGTGCTTGCACACCTGTAATATCTGAAAATCTAACAGTTAATACTACCACCATGATTGTGGAACGGAACAGTTAGCTAAATTGTATATCACATGTAGCCGCACGTGCATCGGGAGAGCACGGACACGGCGGAGAGGCAAGGCCCGCAGCTTGGGCTGTTTGTAGCTGGAGAGCAGACACATACGGCCAAGCTAACACTGGTAACGGGAAGCTTGAACCGAGTGCGGCTTACATTGTTATTTTCTTCAGATCTTAATCACCCTAATAACCATCCCTGTTACCACCTGGTTCACCAGTCCGTGGTCCACAGTGTGCCTCGCATCACGCTGGCCTGTCTTCCAGTGGTTTCGCCGTGATTCCGCGGCGGGTTGCCAGTGCTGGCATGCCAGTCATGGAGAGCTGGGAGCCAGCAGCTCTAGGCAGCCTCTCCAGGTTGCTGCAAAAGCCTGCGCCGGCACCCAGAAACAGTTTCTACCCCCTAGTGGAGACACGAATGAGCGGGCCAAATACAGGGATGGCATTTGAGAAGGTCCTGGCCCTCTCAATTAGTTCCTGGTTCCTGGTAGTGGAAACGGGGCTTTAGTTATAACTAAGCAATTTGTTTTAATCAAAATGAATTCCAGGAGTTACTATAGTCCCCCATAACCACACGTGGATGTTTAGGCAGATATGTATCACCATGATTCAGAGTTGTTGTAATAATTGTTGCCTTCACAGCATGGAAATTGTGTCCTGGTTCATGTTAATAGTTAGCCTGGTTAGCTGTGTTATTTTTCTTTGGGCATTAGTTGCATCAAAGTTTAGATTAACACCTCACAACGGTACAGTCTTCTGATCATTCTGTAGATGACAATAAGACCTGGCAAAGAAATATAAACAAAAGTGGAGATATTGGGTTAGCTTACACACAGGCAGATTGCCATTCCCCAGTACTTTTGTTGCAAACATCACGTCCCTTACCAACAAGAAGGTTGACCTGAGATTGGTTGGATATATCATCCTGATCAGCCCATTAGAATATTGTGAAAAAAAGTTTATTTTTAATAATTCAGTTACATAAACTTTCAAATTGTCTATATACATCACACATAAAATGAGCTACTTCAAGCCTTTTTTGTTGTTTTAAAATTTGATGATTAGTTTTTGAGGTTTTTTTACTGCTTTTTTTTTTTTTAGATGCACTAGTAACTAGTTAGCTAGCAGGCCATGCGACTAAAAGGAACGGACTGTTTGGCTCTTGAAAGGCAAGTGTATCAATAGTGACTGGTGAACAATAGCAAATTATGTTGAACATTTGTGTAAAATGGTGGGGCGGTAGTGGCTTGGGAGATAGAGCAGGTCGTCCAATAATCAGAGGTTTGGTGGTTTGAATCCTGCTTCCCCCATCCACCCTGCCATTGTGTCCTTTGGCAAGACACCTTACCCACCTTGCCTCCACACTGGTGTGTGAATGTGTATAAATGTTTGTTGGTGGTTGGAGAGGCCATTGGATCAGATTGGCAGCCACATTTCTGCCAGTCTTCCCCAGGGCAGCTGTGGCTACAGAGGTAGCTTACCACTGTCAGTGTCTCTCTGGAGTGAATGAATAATGCATCCACTGTAAAGCACTTTGGGTGTCATGAAAAGTGCCATATAAATCCAATGCATTATTAAAAATTACAATAAAGCTGTTCTGTATTATGTTGCATTGTGTGTTTGTGTTAGTGACATTCAGCAGTAGCAACTGGGAACTACTTGTTTTCACGTGGCGATGCTAGTCTTGGCAAAACACTATAACATTAAACAAACTAGAAAGTACTCGGAGAGCACAGACCTCCGCTAAGGCTCTGTCCGTCCCTCCCTACCTAAGTACATCCATCTGTCCCTCCATGCATCCATTGTGAAATGGGGCCTTGAAGGAGGTATGCACTCATGGATCACCTCCAAAATCTATTTGGTTCATCTGTAGCTCAAGAGCCACCTCTGGTGAAAATTTCATCAAAATCCATCCAGAAGTTTTTGTGTAATCCTGCTACCATGCTACAAGAAGATTTTTTTCCCTCCTCTCTTCTCCCTTATAGTTCACTGACAAGGCTCGTAATTAAACAGTATTACACAACACTGCAGTATCCTATCACTGCGGTGCGTAGTAAACGAGCATAATGGAACATGCCTATTGTCATTTCACACACAAATTAAACATTGTCCACTGCTGAAGTTGGTGTGTTTACATACCGTGTGGGTCATGTGGCTCACAACGACATCCTTAGCTTGTCTCCCGGAATGTGCGCGTGGAAGTACATAACTGTACACCTAACTCTGCGGACATGTCTTAAAGGGGAAGTACATGAAAAGCACAATATGTTAATGCATAAAAAAGTTTTTTAAATTCCTGGATCCACACAGTGAACCAGATCAGCACCACAAACCAATCGTTTGTTCGCTGGCCCATTTCCTACCTTCCCCGAAATTTTCACTGAAATCTGTTCTCTACTTTTTGAGTAATGTCACTAACAGACAAACAAATGGACAAACAAAACACCGGCAAAAACATTACCTCCTTGGCGGAGGTAACAAATCATGGCATGTTGTCACTGATTACTGTCAACTTGTAAACTGGCATTTGTGGAACTGTTGCATAAAAGCAGTATTACACTCGAGGTCATGCGGTATCATGATTACAGTACCACGGTGATGTCTTCCTCATTTGTCCCACAGTCTCGTGACTACAACGATTCACTGTGGTGCTACATTCATTGATACCACACTCCCTCTCATGTAATACTGCTTAAGTAAGTCTGAAGGATCCTTACCTGCCGAATGTACTTTCTCAGTTCCAGGTTTCAGGGCCCTTCAGGAGACCCCATGTGCCCCCAGTTCCCTCCAACCGCGCAGGCCTTTCAGCGCATGCCATCTGCCCCAGTCGGGCATGGAAACAGTGGAGGTAGTGGTGGTGGTGGAGGAGGAGGCCCAGGTGGCGGAGGTGGTGGCGGCGGCGGTGGTGGGGGAGGTTTTCACCGGCAGCATTCTGACCCCTGCATGCCTTACCTGCAGCAAAGCTTTAAGCAAGAATACATCGACCCACTGTATGAACGGGCCGCTCACGTGGCAGGGCCGGGACACGGACATGGACCGCACGGACACGGTCCTCATGGGCACGGACCTCAAGGGCATGGACCTCACCCCCACCAACATCCACACTCGCATCCACACCCGCATCGGTTCCCACCAGCCCACATGATGGTGAAGCAGGAGCCCACAGACTACACCTACGACCCTGGTGAGTGGGGAAAAAACCTCTTCCAGTACATGTCAGTTTAGTTTTGTTGTTTTTGTGTTTTCCAGGGCATTTGTCCAATAGTCAAATGCTAGCAGAAATCAGCTTTGGCCTGTAGTTCAGCCATTCATACTAGACACTTTAGCAGGTGGCAAAAAAGTCCTAAATTTATGATAAAATCATAAATTTATTTTATGATTTTATAAATTTATGATAAAATCATAAATTTATTATTCAAAATAATAAGTTTGCAAGCATAAAGGTGCAAATGTATAACATAGATACATTTATAATAGGATGACATGAATGTACAATCAATAATTCATAAAATTATTTTTTAAATTTGTGAGGAATAAAACTTCACAGATCCAGAAAGTTGAAAAATTCTCATTAAAAAGTTAAGTTTACAATCAAAAGCATACAAATGTATGACAAAAAGACACATTTGCATGAAAAAGTCACATATTTATGAGAAATAGTCAAATTTACTCAAAAAATGCAAATTTGAGACACAAAATTTGCAAATCTACAAGTAAAAAAAGCCATGAATTCCAAATCTACAGCTAACAGCTACTGGTGGAGGAGCCATCCCAGCCTGATCATCAAAAAACCGTAATAAGAAAAAAAGTCAGGAATGAAATATATGAACAAGTGTTGGTAGATAAAATGGCTGAGAACACAAATGTTGGATGGGGTGGGTGGGTTATGTCCAGTGTTGGGAGTAACGCGTTGCAAAGTAACGCGTTACTGTAACACCACTACTTTTGCAGTAACATGCTGTGTAACAAAATTACTGTTTAAAAATTCAGCAATGCATTAGTTACTGAAATTTGATAAGATGTGTTACTCGCGTTACTCCTTTTATTAATATGGATAGATATTTTTAGCGCAAATAGACAATCATACAGCTTGCAGTTGCTAGACACCCTCCTCATCAGCTGCCAACTGGGGATGAATACACAGTTTAGGTGGCTATTGGCGGGACTGCCATCCCTAGCGCCACCAGCGGCCTCAAGCCACTGGGGGTTGTCAAGGCAAAGGCAAGCAAATAAATATAAACTGACTCTACCGTAACTGACGCAACCATCACACAGTCTCCTCTGCGGGTCCATTTCCTGTCCTACCCCAGTTCACATCACAACGCGGTGAAGAAATGCCGTGGCAGTGGCAACTTCTCATATCGAGCCCTGATCACCTGTTGTCCAAGCGGTGAGTAGCTCCTACCAGCTCCTACCTCTGTGGTTAAACATGAGTATTTTTTGAGCAAGAAGCTCGCATTTAACATCCGCATTAAATGCATTTAAAGTTTTCTTACACACAGAGAAAAAGTGACTGTGATTTGTTGCAGTAAAGAACAGCTTCTTTTAAGTGGTGACCTTTCATTTATCTGTGCTTTCTGTTTTATTTTGTTTTTTTATTTAAGTTTTTGTAAAGGGTATACAGGTCATTACAGCATTGCATTGTTTACATTTTCATCACATGTTCCCTTATTTTTTGCTATTTGACAACATTGGAAGAATAATTCTTACAACACCCCTTTTTTTTTTTAAAGTGAAAGAAAAAGTGAAATTAAAGAGAATAAAAAACAAACAAACAAAGCAAAAAACAAACAAACAAACAAATAAACAAGCAGAAAAATAAGAAATAAATAATTAAAAGCAAAAGAGCCTCTGAGTAGCGTTGGAACAAAGAGCGGAGCCATTATTGAAATGGTATTTGTCAAAGATTAGATCTAATGGAAGACACATATGCGATCCATGGTTGCCAGAAGTTCATGAACCCATCCATGTCCTGTCTCAGTGCGAATGTCAACTTTTCCATCGAGTAGATGTCTTGGATCACATTAATCCAATCTTCAGGTGTAGGACAGTCCTTCAACATCCATTTTTTAGTTAGGGCTTTTTTACTTGCCAATATTAAAACACTGAATAGGTATTTTTCTCCTCGTCTTTCCAGAGAGTCCAGTAGTAAACCCAAATACAAAGTTACAAAAGAAAAGGGAACTGTTATTTTGAATATTTTCCCCAATATTGTCTGTACGTTGGTCCAATATTGGTGGATAACTGGACATGACCAAAACACATGAAAATGATTTGCAGTCTCTTCACCACACAAGCGCCAACAATTCAACCCCTTACGAGTAGATTTGTTTTGTGCAGGTGTTCTGAAAAATCTTACCAAATTTTTCCATCCAAATTCTCTCCACTGCAGGGATGAGGTACTTTTCCATTGCTGTTTATTTAGCTTTTCCCATATTTCCAGTTGTAAATTGAAGTTCCCCTCTTTTTCCCATCTCTTTTTTATATATGATGTGTTGTCTCCTTTTAAGTCTTGAAGACCTTGGTATATTTTAAAAATGTATCTGATCCCTGGGATCCCTTTATATGCCATTAAGAAGACCTTCAGAACACCTGACTGGGCCCTTTCCAAATCCTCCTTTTTAAGTATATTGTTTATGTGGTGTCTAAGCTGAAAGAACCTGTAAAGGGCTTGATTTACTAGGACTTGTTTTTTCAAATCTTCAAAACTTCTTAAAAATTGACCTTTAAAAAAATCGTAATATTTTATCAATCTGTTCTCTTTCCACTTTTTAAATCTAGTGTCTGTTTTATTAGGAGTAAAGTCCTGATCATAGGCAATCCATTGCAGAAGTCGATAGGGCTCTTTAGTTTGATTCTCTCTGACTATCTTAAACCAAATTTTTAGCGGGGTCTCTATCCACGGGTTAGTGTTATTCAAAAGTTTAGGTAAGGTATTGTTCCCTATTATCGCCTATAGGGGGATGTCACTTGTTATTTGGCATTCGATCTCCTTCCATTGTGCAGTGTAGACTGGGTTACATATCTCCATTAAAGTTTTAATTTGTGCGGCTTTAAAATAGTCCCTGATATTTGACAGCACAAGCCCACCTTTGTCTTTGTTTAGCTGTAAGGTTCTATATCTGATTCTAGGTCTTTTGCCCTGCCATATGAATCTTGAGATCCTTCTGTCCAGCTCCTGCCATGTTTTTTTGGGAGGTTCTACCGGTATTGTTTGGAAAAGGTATAGAAGACGTGGAAGTATATTCATTTTGACTGCTTCAATTCTTTGTGCTGTACCCAAGAATGGTATCATATTCCATCTTGCTAGGTCAGATTTTATTTTTGTCACCAGTGGATCGTAGTTTAGTGTTATAATTTTGTCGAGTTGTTTCGGGATATTGACCCCCAGATATTTCATAGATTCCATCTCCCAGTTAGTTTTGAGTTTGCTTAGTGAATAATGATTTTTGGTCATAGTTGAATGTTAAAACTTGGGTTTTGTGCATGTTTTAATTTGTACCCCGACAAATCTCCATACTCTGAAAAAACTGAGATTAGTTCTGGTAAAGAGGTGTCCGGCTGCCCTAGGTATATTAAAATGTCATCAGCAAAGAGTGCTATTTTATGTTCCTTCTGACCAAGTGTAATACCTTGAATTTTTTGATTCTGTCTTATCCATTGGCTCAGAGGTTCTATGAAGATTGCAAAGAGCAGTGGAGACAGGGGGCAGCCCTGACGACGTCCTCTTTCCAGCTCAAAAGATGATGATAAATTACCGTTAATCCTTATTTTAGCTGTTGGTTTTTTATATAGTGCCTGGATAGTTCTAATGAAGTTGTTATGGAAATTGAAACTGGATAAGATTCTATATAGGAAAGACCAGTCAACCGAATTGAATGCTTTTTCCGCATCTAATCCCAATATGACTGCATTTAAGTTATATTTTTTTATATGATGAATTATGTGTAAAGTGCGTCTAATGTTGTCTTGTGTCTGTCTTTGTCTTATAAAACCTGTTTGGTCTAAGTGAATTAAGTCTGTCAGTATATTTTCTAACCTTTTGGCAAGGATAGTGGTAAAAAGCTTATAGTCCTGATTTAATACACTGATTGGTCTGTAGTTGGAGCATTCTAGTTTATCCTTTTCAGGTTTAGGTATAACTGCAATGACCCCTTCTCTCCAGGAGGGGGGGATTTCCCCTGTGTGGAGGACATAGTTAAATGTTTTCAGGAGGAGAGGAGATAGTTGCTGTTCAAAGGTTTTGTACCACTCTGCTGTATAGCCATCTGTTCCTGGGGATTTGTTAGCTTTAAGTTTCATAATTGCTTTATCCAATTCTTTAGGTTGTATTTCTGACAGTAGTGTTTTATTTTGTGACTCCGTAAGTTGGGGAGGGTTTAATGTGTTTAGGAATGCCTCGGATGCGTTTTTATGATTTTTGAGGGAGTATAAGTTCTTATAGTAGTTCTCGAAGTTTTTAAGAATATCCTGAATTCTGAATTTTATTTCCTTTGATACTGGATCTCTGATTTTGTAGATTGCTCTTTCTGTTTGTTGTTTCCTCAATTTATAGGCTAGTAATTTTGCCGATTTACTGCCTGCTTCATAGTATTTTTGTTTCAGAAATGTAAGTTTCTTCTGGATTTCTATTGTGTAGATCTCATTTATTTGATTTTTAATTTCCTTAATCTTGAGCGAGTCATTAGAATGAGTGTTGCCTTTGTGTTCATTTTCTAGGTTCTTAAGTTCTGACTCTAATGTGGTTAGTTTTTCTTGTCTCAGTTTCTTTTGGGTTGCCAGTTTTGCAATAATCTTTCCCCTTATTACAGCTTTGCATGCATCCCACAGTATTAAAGGGGATACTTCTCCATTATCGTTTTCTTCCAAATATCTGAGAATATCTGATTCCAATTCATCTTTCAGTGGTCCTTTCAGGACATTTGAATTCAACCTCCAAGAAAATGTATTATTTGTGTATTTTTGGATCCTTAAGTCCATATAGATCGGACTGTGGTCAGAGAGATCCATCAGTCCTATTTTACATGTTTTTACTCTTCCAATGTCTCTATTAAACATAAAAAAATAGTCAATCCTTGAGTAAGATGAATGTGGCGTTGAGTAAAATGTATAATCTTTTACACTGGGGTTGAGTTCCCTCCACACATCACAGATTCCCATTTCTTTTAGTAGCATCCGAGTTTTCCTGCTTTGAGTGTTATTTTGATGTGGAGAATTACCTGATGGATCCCAGTATGGATTCAGTCTTAGATTGAAGTCTCCATCACATATCACTAAACCTTGGGCTTTAGTTATCATTAGGTCAAATACATTTTTATAAAATTTCCAGTTAGCCCCTGGGGGTGCATATACATTCAGCAGGGTGATATCTTCTCCCTCTAGCCGCCCAGTTACCAAACTGTACCTCCCTTCTTTATCTTTGTGTTCTGATTTTTTTTTCAAATGTAATTTTGGTTGATATCAATGTCGCTACTCCCCTCCTCCTCCCTGACTTATATGAAGATGAAGAGATCATTTTAAACCCTTGTCTACTGAGTTTAGTGTGCTCCACGTCTGTTAGGTGGGTTTCTTGTAAAAATATTATTCCTGCTTTGTCTTTTTTCATTTTGCCTAGAATCTTGGATCTTTTAACTGGATTCAGGATTCCTTTTACATTATATGAGATTATTTTGGTTACACCCTGCTTCTCCATTGTGTTGTCTTATTTAGTATAACAGTGTGGTGGCCCTCTTTTGTACTACTCAGAAACTGAAAGAACATTAAGAACATAAAAAACATTAAGAACATAGTGTATAAAACTTTAAAACAAAAAACTGACAAAAGAACTTGAGCTGAGGTCTTTTTAGAGACCCTGGAAGAGCCTTGATGGAGTGTAGGCACTGAGGGAAATTCCTCAAACTCTGTTACGTGTTGAGGGCCCTCTCTTACCCCTGTAAGTTGTCCCATGCTTTTAACGTGAATTTCAGAACCCAATCCGAACTTGTAATGATTTTTATTTATTTTTTTTTTTTTTTATGCCTATACCCTGTGAAATTGTGTGCACACTCCCACCCCCATCACAGCGGACATTCATGCTAAAACAGTATTTGTTAGTGTGGGGAGAACATGTGGATCATTGTCACATTTCTATTTTAACAATTTTTTTTTTTTTTTTTATTAAAGACACTTATTTGTTTCTAATATTATGACTGTTCCATGAAATGTTTTACCACATGCTGGATATGCATCTCCTTTAATGCTTGTTACCTTGTATGAGGGGGGTTGGATGTGCAGATTGACTAAAAAAAAAAAAAAAAAAGAAAAGGTCGCTATTCCAATCTGAAAACGGCCAGTTTATCCGTGACGCTCTGGCGGTGGGTTTCCCGCTGCTGGCCCGTGGATTTTGAAGGTCTCTGTGTGGTCCACGTTTGAGCCTTGATCCTATCGCTCAGGTCTGCTGCGGGTTTAAACACCGTTACCGGGAGCCCTCTTCTCGCCATGTCAATTGTAGCTTCTTCCGCCGAATTATAGAGACATGTCTCCTCACCGTAGAAGACCCTTAACTTCGCAGGAAATGGCGTCTGAAAGTGCAGTTTCTTCTCTCTTAGCACCTTTTTCGTGTCATTGTATTCCCGGCGCTTTTTAAGGACCTCCGGGGCGTAATCGTGTTCCACGAAGACTTTTCTCTCTTGGTGCATAAATCCTTTTTTCTGCCAAGCCAATCTTACAACCTCTTGTTTTATTTTGAAATTGGAAAATCTCACCAACACCGAACGTGGGGCCGCTTCCGCCGCTGGCCTAGCGGCTAACGTACGATGGGCCTTTTCTATCTTCAAGTCGGTGGTTTGGGGGATATCCAATTTCTCTCTTAGTAAAGATTCCACGCAGTCTGCCATTGAGTTGAAACCATCTTCGGCTCCTTCTTTCAGACCATGAATTCTTATGTTGTCTTTTCTTTGTCTTCCTTCTTGGTCGGCTAGCTTAGCCTCTATTGTTGACTGTCTCTTGCGTAGGTCCAGCACGGAATCTTCAAGCACTTTTATTCTTTCCTCTGCTTCCAAGATTCGGTTCTCGGCCTGGTCCACTCTGCTGTTTGTCCTTTTTAATTCGTCTCTGAATTCACGAAATTCGGCCCAAACCTCTCGGTGAAATCGTCGTAGTTCTTCAAATAGCGTTTTCAAGCTAACCTTCTTGTTAGCTACATTCAGCTCCTCGTCTTCTGAACGGAAATCTTCCGGTTCAGATTCTCCGGCCGATGCGTGTCCTGGCCTGGGGAATTTCGGTTTCTTCTGTTTTCCTTTAGACATGATTATTTTGTCTTTTGCTTTTCACTCTTCCAAAAATCCGTTAAATCTGACTTTCAAGATATTTTCTTGGATTGGGTCTGGGAGCTTCAGCGTTAAGCTGCTATCACCATGGCGTCCAGCGCTTTCTGTTTTATTTTATCTCATTCATTTACATGCTGTTGTGATATGCAACTATTTCATGTAAGTAAATCTTCTAAATATGCATTTTTAATGTACTGATCCAGGGGTGTCAAATATATGGCTCGTGGGCCAAAAAATGGCCCACCAGGGGGTCCAAAACTTTCTCTGTGAATTCACAGCTTTATTTCTAGTAAATTTATGACTTTCTGCTGATTACAATAGTTTGTGTAAATCTGAGATATTTTTTCTGTGTAAATGAGACTTTTTTTCTCATCAGTTTTCTTTTTCTTCTTTTTTCTGATGAGAACAAGGGGCCCTTGATCTTGCTGTGTGCAAGATGATTTAAGTATGCATTTAAAAGTAACGTGAAAGTTACTTTTCCAAGTAACTAGTTACTTTAATCATGCAGTAACTCAAAAGTAGCTCAGTTACTTTTGAAAAGAAGTAACTAGTAACTGTAACTAGTTACTATTTTTTAGTAACTTGTCCAACACTGGTTATGTCAGTGAGAGCCTCAAGCAGTAGATAAGCTAGGCTAACTCAGCTAGCATGTATGCCAGTGTGATTGCAGGGCCACCCTGGCAAAAAACAAAAAACAGAATAACGCCTGGATGCAAGATGTTTAACCAAGTGCAGATTAATGAGCCGATTAGAAACATGGATGTCCAGTAGGGTGAGTACAATATATAGAAAATAGCCATAAAATCCATCTAAGCCAACAAAAGCTAACGGTACTAATATACTTTGCAAGCAGTTTTATGAAATGATCAGTCAGAAAGCAACTCATATCGGCTCGGACATCGCCCGGGTTAACAAGGCCAGGAGGTCCTGGCAGTGGAGGGGGAAGGACAGAGCTGCGTGGAGGGATCAGACCTAAATGAAACAGTCATTGTCGGCCCCGACAGACTGCTATGATGATGATGATGATGATGAAGCTAAGCTAGGCTAACTAAGACAGTGGCATGATTACAACACCATCCTAGCTAAAATATAACAAAATAATTTCAGTGAGCTCTGGTTAATTGGTATGGCTCATGGAATGAGACCAAATGAGACGGGGTTCTGTTTTGAGTTTTGTGTTGATAGAAGAAGAAGAAGAAGCCATGTCTGTTGTCATTCAGTCCATACAGCCAATCATGTACAGTAGAAAGAAATTACATTTCTCCTATCTACAATGTTAATCACATGTAGAATCAGAGGGGTCGCTGCCATGCAAGGCGCCCCCACAAACGATAGCCACTCCAGATAACCAAAAGTCATTTGCAAAAGCACTGAAAAAAATTAAATGTTCATTGACCATCCCCCGGGGAAGAGGGGGTGCCCCCCCCCTGCCGCCACCACTTGCTCCCCCAGTGGCTCAAATTTGCCTGTTCACTTTATAAAATATTTAATGGTTGTGTAACACACACACCCCACTTCCCCGGGAGAATATGTTAAACGTGAGAACTGTCACTGGTACAACCATCAGAGCACTCACTGGAGGAGACTGTGAGGTCCCCCACAGACGCACCACATTTGCACAATCTCAGTGAGGAGCACCAAGATCTGGAATAACATACCACTCGCAACCAGAGAACATACCACACTAAACACTTTTAAGATGTATTGTAAAAATTGGTTTTTAAACAACCAAAATTGTAACCATAACTAGTGATTGGTCTGCGGCATACGCATATATACAGAGGTGTGAAAAAGTGTTTGCCCCCTTCCTGATTTTTTTGTATGTTTGTCATATTTTAATGTTTGAGATCATCAAACAAATTTAATTATTAGACAAAGATAACACAAGTAAACTTAAAATGCAGTTTTTAAATGAAGGTGCTTATTATTAAGGGTAAAAAAAAAATCCAAACCCTCATGGCCCTGTGTGAAAAAGTGATTGCCCCCTAAAACTAATAACTGGTTGGGCCACTCTTAGCAGCAACAACTGCAATCAGGCATTTGCGATAACTGACAATGAGTGCTGTGGAGGAATTTTGGCCCACTCATCTTTGCAGAATTGTTGTAATTCAGCAACATTGGAGGGTTTTCAAGCATGAACCACCTTTTTAAGGTCATGCCACAGCATCTCAATCAGATTCAGGTCAGGACTTAGACTAGGCCACTCCAGAGTCTTCATTTTGTTTTTCTTAAGCCATTCAGGGGTGGACTTGCTGGTTTGTTTTGGATCATTGTTCAGCTGCAGAACCCAAGTGTGCTTCAGCTTGAGGTCACGAACAAATGGTCGGACATTCTCCTTCAGAATTTTTTGATCGACCTCAGAATTCATGGTTACATTTACCACAGGAAGTCTTCCAGGTCCTGAAACAGCAAAACAGCCCCAGACCATTACACTACCACCACCATATTTTACTGTTGGTATGATGTTCCTTTTCTGAAATGCTGTATTTTACACTGGATGTAATGGGAAACACACCTTCCAAAAAGTTCAACTTTTATCTCATCAGTCCACAGAGTATTTTCCCAAAAACTCTTGGGGATCATCAAGATGTTTTCCGGCAAAACTGAGATGAGCCTTTATGTTCTTTTTGCTCAGCAGTGGTTTTTGTCTTGGAACTGTGCCATGCAGTCCCTTTCTTAGTCTTTTTAAGTCTTTCTAAGTCTCTTTCTTATGGTGGAGTCATGAACACTGACCTTAACTGAGGCAAGTGAGGCCTGCAGTTTTTTTGATGTTGTTGCGGGGTCTTTTGTGACCTCTTGGATGAATCGTCGTTGCGCTCTTGGGGTAATTTTGGCCAGCCAGCCGCTCTTGGGAAGGTTCACCACTGTTCCATGTTTTTGCCATTTGTGGATAATGGCTCTCACTGTGGTTCGCTAGAGACCCAAAGCTTTAGAAATGGCTTTATAACCTTTTCCAGACTGATGGCTCTCAATTACTTTGTTTCTCATTTGTTCCTCAATTTCTTTGGATCATAACATGATGTCTAGCTTTTGAGAATCTTTTGGTCTACTTCACTTTGTCAGGTAGGTCCTATTTAAGTGATTTGTTGATTGAGAACAGGTGTGGCAGTAATCAGGCCGGGGTGTGGCTAGAGAAACTGAACTCAGCTTTCCAAAGATGTGATAAACCACAGTTAATTTATGTTTTAACAGGGGCAATCACTTTTTCCACACAGGGCCATGTCGGTTTTGATTTTTTTTTTTTTTACCCTTAATAATAAACACCTTCATTTAAAAACTGCATTTTGTGTTTAGTTGTGTTATCTTTGTCTAATGTTTAAATTTGTTTGATGATCTGAAACATTTAAGTGTGACAAACATACAAAAAAAATGAGAAATCAGGAAGGGGGCAAATACTTTTTCACACCACTGTACATATGTGCCCATGCGTCACACACATATGCCTTGCCTCTTGTTTGTTGCTGTGTCTTGTTGCTGTGAGGTGCCTGGGTGCATGTGTGTGTACGCATACACACCACTTCACTCGTGTGACATTTGAATGTCTTGTTTTGTAACACCTTAACTCTTGCACTTTAGTATATCCACTTTGTACAGTTTTATTGAAGTTGTTCGTCTCGTGTTTGATTGTTTGTCTGTGTGTTTTTGTGATCCGCTGGGGGACTACAGATGCAAATTAGCAGTATTGCTAAATCTGGCATACTTACGTTTGTATTCATGTTCATTAGTATGTAATGTCCCTTTCAAATAAACATTGAACCTAAACCCCTGGTCCCTGCCACTGGACAGTCTAACATAATTTTATAACTTGTTTTTCTATGTCATATTTTACATGTAGTAGATGTTAAAGAATAATTGTGTGCTGTATATTATTAACAAATATTAACAAAATACAGCAAAGTTGGACAGGTCACACTGTCAACGTGCGTTCCGACCAAACGCAAATGGGCATGCAGCGTGATTACATTTTAAATTGATTTTGATGTGCCACCCCAAGATTTTCAGTGGCCCCCATGTGGACCCCCCTATGAAAAATTTCTGGAGGCGCCCCTGGAGGTAGAGCATCCATCAGGGGGTTGAGGTTCAAGTCCCAGCTGGGTCATGCCAAAGACCATATAAAAGTGGAACTTCCAGTCATCCAGCTTGGTTGCTCAGCAAAAATGGAACAAAGGAGGGAAATGTGGGTGGCAGTGGCTGAGGAGGTAGAGCGGGTCATCCAATAACCAGAGGATTGGCAGGTTCGAATCCCGTTCTACCCAGCCATCCTGCTGTTGTGTCCCTGGGCAAGACACTTTACCCACCTTGCCTCCAGTGTCCATGACACTGGGCATGAATGTGTATAAATGTTCAGTCGTGGTCAGAGAGGCCGTTGACATGGATTGGCAGCCGCGTTTCCGTCAGTCTGCCCCAGGGCAGCTGTGGCTACAGTAGTAGCTTACCACTACCATTGTCTGTCTGTGGGGTGAATGAATAATGGACTCATTGTAAAGCGCTTTGAGTATCTTGAAAGGCGCTATGCAATCTATTATTATTATTATATGTCACCTTTAAAGTGAAAAGCAAGAGAAAAAATGCAGGAATACATGAGTGTGTCAGACAACTAATGTTTGTCAAGTCTTGTTTCCTTTCCTTAAGAATAAGCGACTTAGTAACTTTCAAGTCTGTAGGAGGCTAAAACCTGTCACCAAAAATTCTGAATATGGGCATTTTTTTCTCCTACCAGTGTAATTCGATGTTGCTTAAAGAAAAAACTCCCTTGAAGAAAAAAAAATCCTCCCAAGTGTGCATTTTTTAGCTGTAGAACAAAATGTCCAAAAGGCAAAACAAACTTCTTGACTGTATCTACACGCCAACCTGACTCCCTCTCAGCCTCCAAAACTCCTCCTTTCAACCTTCTGACACTTTGCAAACAAAAACATTTTTTTTCTCTGCTGCTGCGGCTGCTTCACTCCTCCCTCCCCTCGGTGCTCTGTGAGAGAGGCAGAGGAATTTCATTGAGAAAATGGAGGGCACTGGAAAGACTAGAGTCCCCGGTGGAGTGCTCCGGGGTTTCAGGTTGCAACAGCGGCTTCCTTTTTCTGCAGGCAGATGAACTCATAATGGAAAAATGAGCGTGGCCGCAGTAATTCGAACCCCTCACTGGCTGGGCTTTGGGAGCGGAGGGTGATGGTGGGGGTAAGGGGTGGGGTAGCCAGCCAAGGAACTTTAACAACAAGCTGCAGCACTGTTGAGATGCAAAAAAATTGTTTTTTTTTGCTCACCCCTTTTAACGACGCACTAATAAGAAATAGGAAAGCACTGAAAAATGGGGAAAGAATGTTTTTCAGTTGATGACTATGAGGTGGAGAGCAGTTTGACCTGGTAGGGTTTCCTGAGAAGTAATTCTGATAGGAGTTTGATCAACTGCAGAAGCTTTTTCTGACATAGAAGTTCAGAGTTTATCATTATTTTTCTAGCCTGTTATAAAATGCAAAACTGTACAGTTCACAGCATAATATATGTACAGGACCGTTTCTAGCTTTCTTGGAACCCAATGCAAGATTTTGTTTCCGGGGCTCCAATTTTGAGGAATAATGAGGAAAAGTTTAAACCCTTTAAAATGAAGAAAGTGCCCCCCCCCCCGCCACAACCAAAACAGTTTATAATAAAAAATAAAACTCAGGTGATTGCCTTTGATTGAGCAAACTTGGACTCCCCTGACCGTGGCCTTCCATTTCTCTTGGTCTGATTTCATTGTTTGCCTAGATGGACAGAAAAAAGTAAACCATTATATGGAATAAAAATTTAACCAGCATCCTTATGAACACTGTAAATTTGAGAGAAAAAAAGTCAAGTTTAAGAGGAAAAAAGGTAAAAAAAAATTTACAAAGAAAAAAGTTTCAGATCATTTTAATTCTCCCCAAAATATGTTGAACATGAACTTGTAGCTTGGGGGCCCCCTAGTGGCTGAGGGGGCCTGTAGCATTTGTATACTCTGCTTTTTAGCCAGAAACAACTTTAATAACAAAGCATGGCTGGAGTGTAATCTTTGTATTAGTTGGGAGTAAAAATCAGAGTTAACAGTCTATAAACTTCAGTCAAAGCAGAATAAAAGTTAGGGTGAAGTCTTTAGTTCTGAATAGAACTAGTTCTTTAGAGCCCTTTCATACAAAAACTTTTCATTAATCTGTCAGCAACTGATTCAATTGATGACGTGTAAAGAGTGGTCCCTGATAACAATGTTGTTGTCAAGACAAGGCCAAAATGTGCACACAGCAGTGTTGGGCAAATTACTAAAAGATAGTAACTAGTTACATTACTAGTTACTTCTTTTCAAAAGTAACTGAGTTACTTTTGAGTTACTGCATGATTAAAGTAACTAGTTACTTGGAAAAGTAACTTTCACGTTACTTTTAAATGCATACTTAAATCATCTTGCACACATAGTGGGATCAAGGGCCCCTTGTTCTCATCAGAAAAAAGAAGATAAAGAAACTGATGAGAAAAAAAGTCTCATCTTGCAGAGAAAAAATGTCTCAGATTTACATAAACTATTGTAATCAGCAGAAAGTCAGAAATTTACAAGAAATAAAGCTGTAAATTCATGGAGAAAACTCTGGACCCCCTGGTGGGCCGTTTTTGGCCCATGAGCCATATGTTTGACACCCCTGGACCGGCCCATTAAAAATGCATATTTAAAAGATTTGCTTGCATGAAATAGCTGCATATCACAACAGCATGTAAATGAATGAGATAAAATAAAACAGAAAGCACAGATAAATGAAAGTTCACTGCTTTGAAGCAGCTGTTCTTTACTGCAACAAATCACAGTCACTTTTTGTCTGTGCGTAAGAAAACTTTAAATGCATTTAATGGGGACATTAAATGCGAGCTTCTTGCTCAAAAATACTCATGTTTAACCACAGAGGTAGGAGCTGTTGGGGGCTACTCATCGCTGGGACAACAGGTGATCAGGGCTCAATATGAGAAGTCGCCACCTGGTTGCGATGTGAACTGGGGCAGGACAGGAAGCCGACCCGCAGAGGAGATTGACAGCTGCGCCAGCTATGGTAGGGTCAGTTTATTTGCGCTAAAAATATCTATCCATATTAATAAAACGAGTAATGCATCTGGTCAAATTTCAGTAACTGTAACGCATTACTGAATTTTTAAACAGTAATTTCGTTATACAGCACGTAACTACAAAAGTCGTGGCGTTACAGGTACGCTACTTCCAACACTGGCACACAGTGCTGTGAAAAAGTATTTGTCCCCTTCCTGATTTATTATATGTTTGCATATTTGTCACACTTAAATAGTAGCTGTCTGACAAAGTGAAGTCTGCCAAAAGAACTTTAAAAGCAGGGACACTGGTCCGTGATTGAACAGTTAGAAAGCGACCGGTCAAAAATGGCATCCGTGGGAGAGTTCCAAGCTGAAAACCACTACGGACCAAAAAGAACACAAAGACTCATCTCACATTTGCCAACACATTCATCCGACATCTGTTGAGCCATGTTGGATGGCCCAATCTGGTTTACCATTTGCCAGTAAGTGGGGATCAATGTTTGCACTATTGCAGTGTGATTGATTGATTGATTGTGTTCCAACATTTGTTAGAATTCAGAATTTCTGGGTTTCATTTTCTGTAAGTTTCATCTGGGACAATTTCTTAACTTGGATTTCCAGCTTGGAAAGTTGGATAGCACTGAACATTCCCAAGATCAAAAATCCAAGAAGGCTGTCCCCATGTGCCACACATCAGCAGTAGTGTGAGATTTACTATTTTTATACCCCACACAACACACTATAGCAGCTTTCATGGAGGTGTCTATCTTGGTTTTCTGAATTTGTGGAAATGTTGTGCTGGAACACATAGAGCTGTGGAAAAAATTAAGAGGCCAGAGAGACCACTGCAAAATTAGCACTTTATTTGGTTTTACCATTTATACATATGTATTTGAGTAAAATGAACAATTTTGTTTTATTCTCTAACCTACTGAAAACAGGTCACCCAAATTCCAAATCTTAATATCGTCCTTTAGAGCATTTATTTACAGAAAATGACAACTGACCAATACAACAAAAAGACTTTGCTTGTAGATGTGCTTTTAGATCAAATGATGCAAAGAAAACACGTTCATATTCATTCTTACACAACTACAATACTTAAGTTTTAACTCTGGAAGAACTCAAATCTGTACTTATGTAATAACTCTGATTTTTATTCACAGCTTTCATGTATCTTACCATGCTTAGATGGTCTCCTAATCAATTCCTTCCTAAGCAGACTGACCTATCCTTGCGTTGGAATTCAGCAGATATTCAAATTGAATGGCTGCTGTACATGTAGAGATGATAATTTGGGAAATATTTTGTAGTGGTCTCTTAATTTTTTCCGGAGCTGTGTATGATCAGAAATCCAACTTCAGGGTGACAGACTATGTACAGTAAATCTGAACAAGGACAACTTCTGGAATGTGCTATTAAATGAATAAAAATGTCTTGTTTTGTCTTTGTTTTGTTTTAGTTTTCAAACTATAAAACAAAGTTGAGACTATGGTAAAGACTGCTGGCATTTCTCGATTATCCTTTTATAACCTCACTAACTTGAAAGAAACTCGTTCTCAATTTGTAAAGCGGTAACAGTGAGCAGAAGAATCACAAAGCAGCAGCTAAGAGTTCTATAGAAGTAAAATTGCATGTAAAGGCAACACAGCAAGTGGGTTTTCTTTCAGTGTGAACAATGATAGCAGAGTGCCCCATGTCTATAGTCCCAATTTAAATGCAGGGTAGCAACTGAGACTCCTAGTTTCACAGACAAACTGGCATTCCATCGCCTAATCACTGCTATTGTTGCTGCATCAAAGACACTGAATGGCCACGTCACTCGGTACACAATTAACCCTGATGCTCACACACCCAGTCTACCCATCGGGGTCCCAGCAGACATATTATTTACAGTATGATCGAGTGCTGTTGCCCTGGAACGGAGGGTTTGATTTTCCCCAGTGGCGTCTTATCATGGTCTCAGCGCTGCAGCTGCATTCTCCCGGAGTGAGTCACAGTCAGGGCCCGAGGCAAAGAGCTGCACCTCTCACTTCTTATGCACTTGTTTTTGCCCCATTGATACAGTTGACAGACTGTTTAAAAACAGACAAACGGGCACACGCAGAATAGGTGGTGACTCACCTTTTTTGTGTGCTCAGACAGGCAAAGAAAGAGAAAAACAAATGCACAAAGGTTAACGCGGTCACTGGAGGTGGAGCACTATATTCTAGCATTACAACATTCTAAATGTGCCCTACAAGTGCCCTGACATGCAGATAATGTTGCTTTAAGGCTTATGAAGAGCAATGTGAAATCTATTTTGGTAAATTCAGCTATTTGACTCTGGAAGATGTGCCCAGACAATGTGCAGACACTGTGTACTTTGCCACTTTTCTAGTCTGATGAAGGTGCTTGCTCATGGCCTAAAAATACCAGCAGAGACAAGAGAAATGATATGATAAATGCCATGTTTGTCCTTGCAGTGCACTCAAGAGATCACACTATATCTATATAGTTCAAACAGATTTTGTTTAGGAAAGTACAAGATTCTGTTAGATATTGTAGATCTCTATTTTGCTTCCAACTGTGAGCTGCATTGAAATCTATTTATCGGTTAACATCTTTGAGCTGTGTCTGGCTTTCCTTTCTAGATGTGCCTGGATGTCCCTCCATTTACCACCACAGTGAGAGCTACCCAAACCCCCAGCACAGCAATGAAGGTAAGAAGTTTTTTGCATGGAGTTAGTAAGTAACCTTCACATTTTGCCTCTAAAAGGCCTCTGTCAACAGAGTAAAATAAATCACGGTGATGTTAGTATATTGCAATTACATCTACCCAATCTCTGCTGTCTCCAAAGCTTTATCTACTCTGGTCAGAACTCAGCGGTCATTGGCTAACCAGTGTAGAGTGCCCGTGTTTCCATTGGCTAACCAGTGGTGTGTCTGTGTTTCCACTGGCAGATACTCTTGCCTCACCCCTGCCTCAAGAATCCCTGAATAAACATCACTGCTAGAAAAAGAACACTATTTTCCCAGAAAAAAAAAAAAAAGAAGAACATTCCCTGCTTTTGCAGCAATTGTTTGGTAGACCCTATTCAGTCCTTGGGGCATAGAGAAACTGTCAGAATACTCTTGAAGTATTGAAAAAAGTTGACTTTTCATTAAACTAGGAGCAAAGATGTCCATCCTATTTCAAATAATTCCTCCAATTGAATGATGATTTGTATTTTGTTTGAATAGTGATCCCACGATGATCCAGGCCATGGGAAACTGACACAGTTTTCCCCTTGTTTCTCAGGCTATCTATTTGAAAGTGACTCCCGCGTGGTTCCAGAGAAGTTTGAAGGTGAGCGTGCTTACTCAAAAAAAAAAAAAAAAATGCACATGCACACACCTCCAGCAGCCCAAGCAAAGAAAAGCAGCAGATTTTGACAAATGAAATGCATCAATTACATGATCAAAAGGAGAATAAACTGTTAGCAATTGAAATTATTTGTTAAATAAAATGAAGATTACCTAAATGCACAGTAAATTATTTACCTAAATTGTAGCTTCTCCTTTAAATCATGAGCCAACCTCTGAAAGTTGTAATCACAAGATTAAAGTAAAGGTTTGCAGTCAAGATTAGCTAACAGTCAGCCTAGCTAGTTTGTGTCTTTGTTTTAGTAACATATGGTTTTGTCCTATAATGAGCAATTACATTGTTAGCTTACAGTGTAGATAAAGGCTAAAGTGACATGATATAGTTAGCAAAACAGTTGGTATAAACAATGCACACTGTTGGTAGAAAACTTCAGTTAATTAATTTAAAAAGCTGAAATTATTCACTCGGTGTAATGTGAAACGTTAGCTATGAGTTCAGCTACGGCCCAGTTTAAGCCTCTGTGTCACCGCAGACCCAACACAGTAGCGACGCTGTCACCCAGTGGGCACCTCTCCAGAAATGTAACTACATGTCACACCAACACAGACTGCAAGAGCTGTGATTGGTCCACTTTGTCTCCTCTTTCACATTTCCTGATTTTCGTCTCTGCTCATTCGCTGTGGCTCCACTTCCAAAGTGAGTTGGATAAACAATGGTCCAAATTCAAAAGATTATTGAGGAAGTTAGCAGATACAGAACATTTGTATGACTTGTCCTAACCCCATTAAGTACATAGATTGACAAATTACTTTAGCAGCGATGGTCATACAAACTGTTTAGTCTAACATCTTCTCGCTTTTCTCTGTTGCAGCGATCATATGAAAAGTTGCTTTTTAAATACTAGCTCCAACTTCTTCACAGTCTGCTTTTGTCCCTCGCTATTTAATAAACAGAAGCACATGACAAACACAAATCACTCTGCACATCAGCAGAAACTTGTTTTGGCAACACAGCAACACAGACAAACCTGCACACAAGCGAAAATTGCCAGTGATGGCATCAGCCACATGCATCAGCCATGGCGTCACCATGATGGGAGGCATAAATTGGGGTTATGGTAGCCATGTTTAACTATGGCTAGTGATAACATAAATGGACAAATGGTTCAAAGATTAAAATAAAATAATCAATAAACAGAAATTATCAAATAAATATAAAGAAAAACAAAACATTTTGTATAATGAAATGATGAACAAAAAGCTGAGAAAATTGAAAAGCAGAAACCAAACATTTAATAACAGCTAAGTAACATTAAAGATTCAAAGATTTTTATTTGCCAATACTTCTATAGCTACGTAGATAGATGGATGTACTTTATTGAGCCCAAACTGGGAAATTACAGTGTAACAGCAGCATGTCACAGTAAACAACTCCAGCAACAGAAATACACACAGCATAATAGAAAAAGGAGTTACCCAGGGAAGTAAAGAAAAAAAATGCTTAGATAACTTTATATACAACATAGGCTACTACTAGGTTAAATAGATAATGATCCTTATGAATCTATAGATAGTACTGACTGTAGAAAGAAGGACATACTGGAGAAGTGAAATGCCATTTCTCTTTCTTAGTGGTGTGCGCAATATATAAGAAAAGGAGTAAGGATGAAAAACAACAACAGCAGTCTATGTACAGTAATGCTACCTGTAGTGCAAATGAAGATAAGATAAAACCCAGCAATCTGATGTACAGAAAAAGTGGAGCCATAATACCCGTAATTGCAAGTTCAGTGCAGTAGTGTAGGTGCAGACAGTGACAGATTGGGCTGCACATGATCAATATTTCAGTAACAGACAGCAGCAGATATGGCATTTGTGCAAATGGTTGCAGTAAGGTGCAGAGACATACAGCAGCAGATGTAATTACTGTTGGTGTGCCAAGTCTTTCTGTGCAAACAGCTGAGGTAGTTATTGTGTGGGTGAGTGTGTTACAATCCGGAGAAGGGGGGGTGGGGGGTGGACAGAGTTCAGTGTCCTGATGGCCTGGTGAACAAAGCTGTTTAGCAGTCTTGTGGAGCGGGCCCAGAAGGTCCGGTACCTTTTTCCCGAGGGCAGGGGGCTGAAGAGGGAGTGTGAGGGGTGGGAGGTGTCGCCTGCAATGTTGATGGCTCTGCAGGTAAGGCGGGTGAGGTAGATGTCCGAGAGGGGGGCAGAGGGGCACCGATGATCTTGCTGACTGCTTTCACTGTGTGTTGTAGTGTCTTCCGGCAGGAGGTGGTGCAGCTTCCATACCACACTGTGATGCAACTGGTGAGGATGCTCTCAATGGTGCCCCGGTAGAATGAGCACATGATGGGGGGTGGGACTTGTGCTCTCCTCAGTTTGCAGAGGAAATAAGAGGCGAGTTTGAGCCTTCTTGGCCAGTGATGTGGTGTTGTTGGACCAGGAGAGGTCCTCAGAGATGTGCACCCCCAGGAACTTGGTGCTGCTCACCCTCTCCATTAATGATCAGAGGGGGATGCTAAAGTCGATCACAACCTTCTTGGTTTCTCTCACGTTCAGGAAGGGATTATTGTCTTTACACCACTGGACCAGTTGGCTCACCTCAGTTCTGTTGCTTGGCTTCGTCATTGTTTGTGATGAGGCCCACCACCGTCGTGTCGTCCGCAAACTTGATGATGTGGTTGGCGCTGTAGACTGGTACACAGTCATTAGTGTACAGCGGGGAAAATAAATATTGAACACTTCAACATTTTTCTCATTAAATATATTTCTGATGGAGCCACTGACCTGAGATTTTCACCAGATATCAGTAACAACCCAAGTAATCCATACATACAAAGAAATCATGACAACTGTGTTCACAAAACAAGTTAATAGATTTACATTTTAGTCAACATAAAGTTCTCATTTATAAAAAAAAAATGCATGATGGACTATAATTAATTAAAAGATATGACTGAAATGTGAGGACAAAACAACATTTAAAGGTTGGCTAAACACATTTAATTAAATTGTGGAAATGAAATCATATTTTGTCCTGAACTGTGGGTTTACAACAAAAGTTCCTTTTATATAAAATACATTGTTTTTTGTTTACTAGCTTAGATAGTGGTTTTGGCTTCTTTGGCTCGTCTGTCACAGAGAAAAGCAGTTTCCCATGGTGTTACTGTTGGGTATTGACATTAAGGGAGATGGAGTGAAGAGCCTGAGGGTGTCAGCGCTTGCTGAACCAGTGAAGTGTGCACGTTCTCTGAGAGACAACGGCAGTAACTTAGCCGCACTTCTCATGTTCCCACACCTGTGTACAACATATCCAGTACCCACTAAACAACTAAGAACCAAACACCAAGCAGTCTCTATTTACAGCAGGGCTGTTTCAAGCTTTTTATGGGCCCTATGTAAGATTGTGTTTGGGGCCCTTTTTTTTTTTTTTGTAATGGGGAAGAGTTCAAAATCTTTAAAATTGACAAAACTCTCCCCTTCCAACAAAAACATTTAAAAATAAACTTGGGTGATTGTCTAGATAAACAAAAAAAATAGTGAACTATTTCATAGAATAAAAATTTAACTTGAATCCATATAATTGTTGCAAATTTGCTGCAAAACAAAACACAAATTAATAAGATAAAAGTTCCTAATTTATGAGAAAAGTCCAAAATTTACATAGTGGTAAATATGAGAAATTTTTTTTGCTAATTTACAAGAAAAAAAAGTAACAAATTTATGAGAAAAGTTGTAAATTTACAAGAAAATGGTCGCAAATTTACAAAGGAAAAAAGTTGCAGGCAATTTTAATTTTAATTCTCCCCCCAAGAAGTTGAGAGCCAACTTGTAGCTTGGGGCCCCCCAGTGGCGGGAGAGTAGCATTTGTGTACTATGTTTTATAGCCAGAAATGGCTCTGATTTACAGACTCATTTGTCCAATATTTTTTCTATTCTAAATACTATTTTCATATATTTTTTCTGTATTTTTTTAGTCTGCAGATGCACGGGCTACACTATAAGCCATTATTTTTAACTTACTGAATCTTAAAAAGTCCCATTTATTGCACTTTTCCCACATGCTGCATCTCCCACAGAACAGCTCATTTCAGTGCATGTGTGATATATTTTGGTCAAATTTTCTTAAATTATTTCATTATTGCAGCATCATTGTGAATCACCTTTTGCAGCCTTCCCCAGAACAGCTCATTTCAGTGCATGTATCTTAAATTTCCTAGGAGCCGCGTTCCACTCCACCATCAATCTTATGTCACTATTGCTAATAATAGCTGGCTAGCTCCTGAGTAGGATAGCAAGCCTGAGCCAACTAATTAATGAGCTAAAGCATCACTGGTGGACAGGGGTGTGAGGTTTCAGTGGTTGACAGGATTTGACTGGTCCCTAGAGTACAAGTACAGAAACATTTGTGAATGGTGGCTCAAGGCAGCTAGCTGCTAGTGTCAGCTAGCCATAAAATTAATGTCTAAGAGCAACATATGTGGTTGGGTGTTCATAGAATGAGGTGAATAGAATTTATAGAAAATAGCAATCAGAACCAGTCAGATCAACAGTGGAGCTAACGGCAGGCAGCCTGTCCATCAGCCTCTCCCTGCTGAGGCGAGGTCTGATGGGGTTAGACTGACTGACTCTGACTACCTAGTCAAGCTAATGCTGATGGTTCAATGTAGCATCACAGTGAAAATATAACAAAATAAGACAGAATGACACAAGATATATTATCGACTGTGGATTAGTGAACCAGGTGGAAAGAGGGGATGTCTTAGATGAAAGAAAGCCAACTTTTTCATTCAAACGAAATTGTTTCTCCTATTTACAATGTCAATCACATCTAGAATCAGAGTGGCCGCTGCCATGAAAGACTGCCACAAGTAACTTTCCTTCCCCCGTTCTATTATGCTGAGAACCAAGCTAGAAGGCAGGAAGAACTTTTTTATATATGGTGTTTGGTATGACTCAGCCCTGGCTTGAACCCATGACCTCCTGGCTGTGGGGTGGATGCTCTACCGCTAGGCCACCATTCTGGTTACTAGTGGGGTAGCTCTTGAAAATAACAAAATAAACCACGCTTGGTAAGCGAACTCCCAAATAGCTGTGAAGCTAACACCTTGGGTTCCACGCTCATCTACATGTTTGCAGACAGACAGCTAGGCTGGTCAATAATAGAGCAGCAGGCGGGTATTGAGGCTGGGTTTTCCTTTTCGTGACGTACCAGAGCAAACACAGAAGAGTTGCACCAGATAGAAATGATATAAAGGCTGTTTTTGAGAAGTGAGAGTTTTGATGTTTTTTGATAATCACATGGCCAATAGATACATTTCAGAAGGTTAACGTCTACAAACACACCAGTGAATGGGACCTTTAATGGTCTGATGCATTAATGTGGTCCATCAGAACCATTTGTAGCTATAAAGCAGAGTACTCAAATTCTACGGGCCCCCTCAGCCACAAGGAGGAAACCAAGCTACAATCTCACCCCCAACACTGCATATTTGGAGGGAGAATTAAAATTACCATCAGCTTCTTTTTTTTTTTTTTTGTAAATTCACAACTTTTCCCCATGAATTTGCAACTCTTTTTTTGCATAAATTTGCTACTTTTTTCATAAATTTATGACTTTTTACTCATCATTTTACAACTTTTTCTTAACTTGCTGCATATATATGGATCCTGGTTGAACTTGAATATAAATCTTGGGTTTGGAGATTTTCAGTGTTTCTGTGCTCCTCGTCCAGGTGAGGTGAAGCAGGAAGGCGGCGGAGTTTTCCGTGAGGGGACACCTTACCAGCGCCGCGGTTCTTTGCAGCTCTGGCAGTTCCTGGTGGCCCTGCTGGATGACCCAGGCAACGCTCACTTCATCGCGTGGACGGGCCGTGGCATGGAGTTCAAACTAATCGAACCTGAAGAGGTACGTCCGCTCTGCAAAATCATTTCATCTCAAACATGCATTCTTTTCTTTTCTTTGTTTTTTTTTTGAGCCAACAGTGGTGTAAGATTTAGTTTAAGTCCCCAAAATGCACAGAAAAAGAGGAAACAACATAGTGTGAGGTCTGTATTTTCTGGTGTGGAGGATCAAAACTGATGAAATTTAAAAGCAAATTGACAAATACCAAAAATAAAGAAAAAATACAACATTTATATATACACTACTCACAAAAAGTTAGGGATATTTGGCTTCTGGGTGAAATTTCAGGATGCACCTAAAATGCACTATAACCTTTCCAGGTGAACTTAATTTGACCTTCTCTAAGCTTTTGAATGCACATTTCCAGCTGTTCAATGTTTCAGTACTTTTTGCATAACTTGCTATTCTCTAACAAGGTCCTTAATGGCAAAATTCACAACAGGTGTTTGATCCATGAATCAACCAATAAGTGTTGTGGTTCAGTTAGAATTGGTATTTAAACAGTCCTCTTCATCATGCTGTTCACATTTTGACATCATGAGACCAAGACGACACCTAACAGTTATCAACTGTACCTCACCATTGCGAGGCTTCAAACAGGATGTTCTCAGAGGGGAGTGGCCACTGAGCTTAGAGTGTCACAGAGTGTCATCAGCAGGTTGCAACAGAGAGACTGGAAGAGTCACAGAAAGACATAGAAATGGACGTCCTTTGGCCACATCCCACACTGATGACCGCTTCATTGTGAACAGTGCCCTGCAGAACCGGATGATGAATGCCACTCAACTCCAGGCACATTTAAGGGAGGTGAGAGGTGCCCAAGTGTCACGTCAGACCATTCAAAACTGTTTACATCAGCGTGGTCTGTGTGCTAGATGACCTGCAAGGGTACCTGACTACACCAGGCACAGGCGTCATTGTCTTTCATGGGCCAGGGAGCATTTACGCTGGACAAGGGACCAGTGGGCCTCAGTGCTGTTCTCTGATGAAAGTTGATTCACGTTGAGCAGAAATGATGGCCGCCAACAATGTTGGAGACGTCAAGGAGAGTGCTATGCATCAGCCACTGTTGTCACCATGTTACAGTCTGGGCAGGTGTGTTTAGTCAATACAGAACTGCCCTACACCTTGTGAATGGTACAGTGACAAGCTGATACTACCTGAATAACATCATTAATCCAGTCATTGTGCCCCTGCATGAACAACACAGGCCTAATTTCATCTTCATGGCCGACAATGCTCCAGCTCTTCAAGGTCGCATCATTAGGGAATGGCTGCTGGAGGCTGGGGTACCTCAAATGGAATGGCCTGCACTTTCTTCAGACCTGAATCCTATAGAAAACCTATGGGATCAGGTAAGTCACCGTGTAGAGGCTCGTAACCCTGCACCCCACAACCTCAATGACCTGAGGGCCGCCCTTCAAGAGGAGTGGAATGCCATGTCTCAGCAGAAAATAAGTCGACCTGTGAATAACATGAGATGTCGTTGTCAACCTGTAACTGATGTTCAAGGACACATGACAAGTTTTGAGACACTGACATTTTTTGTTGTGGTATACCCACCACTGTTGTTGGCTTTTGTTTCAATAAATTGGTTGAGATGAGGAAATCACCATTGCATGCTTCTACTTAAATGCCCTACTTTCATGATTTACTATCACTGTAGCGTGAACTTTTTACATTTTCCATAAATTTCCCCCAAAAGCCAAATATCCCTAACTTTTTGTGAGTAGTGTATATAATATTTTATTATTTCACAGATGCCATAATGCACCACAAATATTTAAAAAAAAATGTTTTACAAAAAATGTAAGTTGATAGTATGGTGATGATTTTTATGTTATGATTTTCTAATATTTGTTCTTTTTATTTATTTATTTAATACTGAATCAACTCTCATGCCTTTTTACCAGAGCCTGTTGTTTTTGAAAAGAAAATGCAAATTAGCAATGTTTTGAGTGAAAGTTATTACCACTTTTTAATGTTTTCAGAACACTTATACTTAATTTAAATGGTATTTGTATTATACTTAGTCCATTAATGAATGGCCTTGCCCATAGATGGTGTTGATGATGATGGCTGCATTAATATGAATCTGATAAGGGCAGCACAGGAGTTATTCTTGGATTGTCTTTACGTTAGCATTGTTTGAAGGCACTGCCTCAGTTACAGCAGCGAGAAGTGGGATTTGGCCACTTTCCTCATAGGTCTATTCTCTGATCCATCTTCCATTAGTCCCCCATACATTATTCAACACACGCTGGATTGATAAATGAAGGACAAACGCTATCAGAGAAACATCCAACACCCCCCTGTGCTCTCTCACCGCCTCGCATTTCTTAAGTCGAGACATTTTTGTGATGTTTAAGTCTGCCATTTCGTTGGACGGATCAGACGGCGTCCATTTAGGTGAGGTCTTGTATACGGATGGGCCTGGATTGTTTTTTTCCATTATCTTTTTACTGTACATTAAAAATGAATGGGAGAAAAGTTTTACAAGAGCTATTAGGGCTGAGAGCTCAGAGATCAAACAGCACCACTGGCTAGTCGGTCAACGTGGGGACTCAGCCTGTCTTCTGAGCAAGGGCTGTTTCTAGCTTTTTGGTGGCCCTATGCAACATCGTGTCTGGGGGCAAACACCCCCCCCCCCCCCATAAAAACTATTTAAAAAATAAACTTGATACACAGGGGGGAAAAAAATGAAACCATTGCATAGAATAAACGTTTAATCTGCATCCATGTGAAAGTTGGAAATTTACAGGAAAAGGTAGCAGATTTATGAGGAAAAGTTGCAAATGTACAAGAAACAAGTATTTATGAGGGCAAAAAGTTGCAAATTTATGAGAAAAAAATAGTTTCTTCAAATTTATAAGGGAAAAAGGTACACATTTACAAGAATAGAAATCAATTTGTGGAAAAAGTAACTACTTTAAGGAGGAAAAAGACAAATTTCTTAGGGGGGGAAGATACAACTTTCTGAGGGAAAAGGCTGCAAATTTCCAAAAAATTTGAGGAAAAACAGTAAAAGGGAATGAGGTCAAGATGCCAAGATGTTTGTCGAATTAATTGTTACAAAATGTATTTTATAAACTTCCTCGTGTCTGTATGGGGTTATTATGGTGCAATATTCAGTCTGTCAGTTGTTCATTCATTATTGACTCAGGGTTCAAACTATTTTGTGGCCTGCCCATGACTCCTATTTCACTGCAAACACTGTGGCACTCTGGTTGCGTTCAAGTGGTAATTGGTCACATAAAAAGGAAGTGAATCCACATGTGGGGACTTGCTGGTGGTGGTGGGTTGAATTCAAAAAGTAGAAGGTAAGATTAGCTTGCCATGGCTGACACCTAGTGGTGGAACCATGTGATTAACCAGCTGTGACTTTTAGGAGTGAAATGAAGGGGAAAAATGCACTGTGTTAGGAGTGTACTGTAACGCTTAACCTCAATGATTCTCTATCTCCTCAGGTTGCCAGGCTGTGGGGCATGCAGAAGAACCGTCCAGCCATGAACTACGACAAGCTCAGCCGCTCTCTGCGCTACTACTACGAGAAGGGAATCATGCAAAAGGTACAAAATGCACTGAGTGACACTATAG
Organism: Pholidichthys leucotaenia; assembly: GCA_020510985.1. Taxonomy (NCBI): domain Eukaryota; kingdom Metazoa; phylum Chordata; class Actinopteri; order Cichliformes; family Pholidichthyidae; genus Pholidichthys; species Pholidichthys leucotaenia. The sequence continues at coordinate 337,194,998 of CM035836.1, forward strand.
GTTGTACTGTATGTGTTAGGATATTTTTCCAGTACATATATTTCCACTGAGACTACTCACATGAAACTTTCACCAGACTTTGGTATTAACTCAAGAAATCCACACATACGTAAAAAGAAATCAAATCATTTAAGCTCATATATAAAGTCAGGTGTAGGAAAGTGGAATGAATCCAGAAAAAATAATTTAAATGTGGTATCTAAAATGACAACACGGCCCTGACGACCCCACACCATCCACCTCCAAACTTTATTGGAGTAGTGTTTTTTTTGGGATGATGTGCAGTAGCATTTCTCCTCCAAACCTGGTGTTAGTATGACATCCAAAAAGTTCTGTTTTCATTATAGCTATCTATAAATGCAAGGAACGTCTGTCTATGTGTGTGTGTCTGTTTTTATACGTGTTTTACTGACGTTACGAGGGTGTTCAGTAAAAATATGTAATTATTACAATTAAAAGTTTAGCCATCGTTCTGTCTCCTCCAATGCTAAATGCTCAGGATTCTAGAAGTCTGATGGGGTTTTGGATAGACTCGGTGTTGATTGGATAAAACTTGTCATCACGACCAGTTACCGGAGCGCTCTGTGAAAAAAAAAAACAAAGTGAAAAGCGGCAAATTTGACCAGAAAAAGATAATAGTGAAGATTTAATGCTTAAAAGATTATAATGTGTAGGGTCTAAATGATGGAGAACACGAGGCGCGCGCGTATGCTTGGGGGAGTGCCAGTGGGGACCCATGGCATGGCAAAGGACAGTGGTAGCAGTTGGTGTATCCAACACAGAAAACAGTGGGAAAAGCAGCAGCCGGGCTGGTCTGGCGGACCGTGGTCCTTCACGGGGAGGCAAGCCCACACAGCCCGGTCAGCGGTAGATGGGGTCCCGACTGCTGCTTCACTCATGTGCTACCACTGTCCTTTGCCAGACCGCACCTATTTAAAAGTTAATAATAATACCATCAGATCAAATGCAGCCATATATCCACTGTTTGAGTAACCAATGGACTTTCCGACCATTACAGAACATTTATACACATTCGTACCCAGTGTCATGGACACTGGAGGCAAGGTGGGTAAAGTATCTTGCCCAGGGACACAATGGCAGGATGGCTGGGGAGAGCAGGATTCAAACTGCCAACCCTCTGGTTATTGGACAACTCGCTCTACCTCCTGAGCCACTACCACCCACATTTCCCTCCTCCATTCCATTTTTGCTGAGCACCAAGCTGGACGGCAGGAAGCTCCATTTTTATATAGTCTTTGGCATGACTTGGCCAGGATTTGAACCCTGACCTCCCGGTTGTGGGGCACATGCTCTGTCTCTAGGCCACCACTCCAGTGATGTAACATAGCATTTATGTACACAGAATACACTTTCAAAGAGAGCCTACATTTGGGCATTTAAAGACTAACTTCCTGTTTTAAACAGGAATACTTTCTTTCTACGGGCAATGCACTAGTTCTTATTTAAATAAGCTTCGACATGCCTTTTCTTTAATGGTGCCTATTGTTTTGTCACAATAGCACCTGCTGCCTCCAAGTCTTTCTGCAGCTCTTTCCAAGTTGTCATTGGCTGTTGAGTTACTCTTCTGACTATCCATCTGCCTCCCTGGTCAGGAGCTCCTGTGTGTGATCAGTTGATGGTGGACTGATGTTCCTTTGACTTTCGGATAATGGTCCCAATGGTGCTTCCAGGAAGATTCAGAAGGTTTTATATACACCTGTAACCAAATCCATCAATGTGTTTGGCAGCGATCAGGTTGTGAAGGCCTTTAGAGAGCTCTTGGCTTTTACCCATCATGAGATGTTTCTTGTGTTGTACCTTGATAACAAAACCCTTTTTATGGCCACCCACCAAGTACCTAGCCAACTGATATTAATTTCTACAGATGGAAGGGAGAACTACTTTAACTACAGTACTTAGGGATTTCAGCTGATTCATTTGCTTTCCATGCCTTGTGTACTGTATTTTCTAACATGTTCAATACTTTTTTCACATATTACACATAACTTTATTTATGAGCTTTAATATTTTGATTTCTTTCCATGTGTGAATTTCTTGCATTAATACCAAACTCTTGTGAAAATCTCATGTGAGTAGGCTCATTGGAATCATGTGTACTGTAGAACTATTGATGCACTCGATACTTACTGTATTTCTCCCATTGTATATGTATGTAAATTTCTGCACAGTGGCAACCAAGATCTCTTTGTCATGCGCATTCCTCTAAAAACCATTCACTCTCTTTTTACAGGTGGCAGGAGAGCGCTACGTTTACAAGTTTGTGTGCGAGCCAGAGGCCCTCATCTCCCTGGCCTTCCCTGACAATCAGCGGCCCAGTCTAAAGGCCGAGTTTGAGCGCTACGTCAATGAGGAGGACACAGTTCCCCTGTCCCACCTGGACGAGGGAGTGCCCTACACCCCGGAACAAGCCCCTCAAAACATGGGCCCTCAGGCCTACTCCAAAGGCTACATGTACTAAAGCCAGCCCCTGACCCACCCTTCTTTCTACACCCATCTTCAGAAATGTTCTCGATCTTCCAGCCCATCGTCACTATGTGCCCTGAACCTCCCCCACGCACCTCTTGCACATGCCCACCCCATCCACTTGTACATAAGGCTATGGTGTTTTTGTTTTAAATTAATCGCATTAGGGATTCATTTTTTTGTTGTTGTTTTTAAGAGCTGCATTCCTCACACATATGAGGCTTATTCAATCTGTAAACATGACTATGGTTGACGAGATTGCTAAATAAATACCCAGAATACTACTCAACCCAAGTCTAGACTGTTCTTTATCTTACATTGCTGAGCTTCAAATGATGGCTATGTTTGACAGAGTCCTGACTCTGTGCTACAGTGCTGAAAACCTGGTTTCATTTTTGTTTTCTGTTATTAAACATGAATAATAAGTTGTTCTAGCAGCCCTAAGGGAGTTTTTACGAGGGCGGGGGGATGAAAAGTTCATAGTGGTCAAATTTGACCAAATGTGGTTTATTTTTCAACACAGTCTCCCCTTCGGTCCACACACTTCTTCCATCAGTGTTGCAGCACTTGGATCCCTGTGGTTAAAAAATAAACCACATGTGGTCAAATTTGACCACTATGAACTTTTGATTCCCCCCCACCCCACCCCCATAAAAACTAGAAATATTCCCAAGCTAAATAAAATTCATCTAATTAAATTGAATGCCCTCCCTTACAAATAGAAGTTTAGTCAAGTAATATATTAGTATCTTTCTTTTAAACTAAAAAGAAAAATATGCTTTCATTTACTTTTTGGTACTTCTCACATATTTGGGTTTATTTGGCGTATTATACTGACAAGTATACATAAAAATTAAATGTATTTGGCCAATACTTGTACTTGATCTGATGCACTTTAGAAAAGTATAAATTGGTGTTCTTGTCATATACATATACACAAAGTGTAAGATTTAAACTTTATACTTTACATACTCGGAAAAAAATATTTTTTGGACTGTACTACTGTACTTACTCTTTTGATAGTTACCCATTACAAACTTAACTATTTGGTTTACCAAATAAACTTTATATTTTATCTCAGAGGTCCCCAACCACCGGGCTGCAGAATTCTACCAGTCCACAGCCCTACCACTTGGTACCAGCCCACAAAGAAAAAATAATTTATTCTGGTCCTCTGCGCCTTCAGGTTGGGAAACAGGTCCTGACCATCATTTGTGCCTATGCACCAAATGATGGTTCAGAGTTCCCATGCTTTTGGGAGTCTCTTGACTGGGGTGCTGGAGGGTGCTCCTCTTGGAGACTCCATTATCCTACTGGGGGACTTCAATGCGCACGTGAGCAATGACAGTGAAACCTGGAGGGGGCTGATTGGGAGGAACGGTCTACCCAATCTGAACCCGAGTGGTGTTCAGTTATTGGACTTCTGTGCTAACCACAGTTTGTCCATAACGAACACCATGTTCAAGCATAAGGGTGTCCATATGTGCACCTCGCACCAGGACACCCTAGGTTGATGTTCAATTTTGTTATCGTGTCATCAGACCTGTGACCGTATGTCTTGGACACTCGGGTAATAAAGAGAGGTGCAGAGCTGTCTGATCACCACCTGGTGGTGAGTTGGAGCCAATGGCAGGGAAGGATGCCATTCAGACCTGGTAGACCCAAACGTATAGTGAGGGTGTGCTGGGAACGTCTGGCTGAGGCCCCTGTCCGGGTGGTCTTCAAGTCCCACCTCCGGAAGAACTTCAACCACATTCTGAGGGAGTCTGGACACATGGAGTGTGAATGGGCCATGTTCTCCACCTCCATTGTTGAAGTGGCTGCCCAGAGCTGTAGCCGCAAGGTCGTCGGTGCATCTCGTGGAGGCAACCCCCGAACCAAGTGGTGGACACCAGTGGTGAGGGGGGCCATTAAGCTGAAGGAGGAGTCCTATCAAGCTTGGTTGGCTTGTGGGACTCCCGAAGCAGCTGAGATGTACAGCAGGCCAAGCGGAGCGCAGCTCTGGTGGTTGCTGAAGCAAAAACTCGGATCTGGGAGGAATTCGGTGAGGCCATGGAGCAAGACTTTCGGTTGGTGTCGAAGAGATTCTGGCAAATTGTCCGGCGGCTCAGGAGGGGGAAGCAGCTCCCTGTCCACACTGTGTATGGTGCAGATGGGGAGCTGCTGACTTCGACTAGGGATATTGTCGGGCGGTGGAAGGAATACTTCGAGGATCTCCTCAATCCCCCTGACACGCCTTCCACAGAGGAAGCAGGGCTTGTGGACAAGGGGGATGACTCGCCCATCACAGGAGCTGAGGTCGCCAAGGTGGTTATAAAACTTTTTGATGGCCAGATCCCAGGGGTGGACGAGATTCGCCCTGAGTACCTTAAGGCCCTGGATGTTGTAGGGTTGTCATGGTTGACATGCCTCTGCAACATTGCGTGGAGGTCGGGGACAGTGCCTTTGGCATGGCAAACTGGGGTGGTGGTTCCTCTCTTCAAGAAGGGGGACTGGAGGGTGTGCTCTAACTTTAGAGGGATCACACTCCTCAGCCTCCCTGGGAAGGTCTATGCCAAGGTATGTTGGTCAAATCTCGGATCCAGGAGGAGCAATGTAGTTTTCGTCCTGGCCGTGGCATATCGGACCAGCTCTTCACCCTCTTGAGAATCCTCAAGGGTTCGTGGAAGTTTGCCCAACCAGTTTACATGTGTTTTGTGGACTTGGAGAAGGCATTCGACTGCATCCCTCATGGTTTTTTGTGGGGGGTGCTTCGGGAGTATAGGGTGTTGGGCTTGTTGTTACGAGCTATCCGGTCTCTATACGACCATTGTGAGAGTTTGGGTCGTATTGCCACCACTGGGTCGGACTCATTCCCAATGAGAATTGGATTCCGCCAGGGCTGCCCTTTGTCACCGATCCTGTTCATAATTTTTATGGACAGGATTTCTAGGCACAGCCAGGGAACGGAGGGTGTCATGCTTGGTGACCACAGGATCTTATCTCTGTTGTTTGCAGATGATGTTGTCCTGTTGGCTTCATCCAGCAAAGACCTACGGGTCTTACTGGGACAGTTTGCTGCTGGGTGTGAAGTGGCTGGAATGAGAATCAGCACCTCCAAGTCTGAGTCCATAGTAGTGATGTTATGCTTGACACCGCCCACTCGAGACCAACTCGAACAACATAACACAGAAGTGTTGTGAGCAGTGTCGAGCACTGTGTCTTCATGCCCACAGTTACGGGACCGTAGCAAGCGAGGCCTCGTTGTGTTGGTCACATCACGTGACTTGGGGGCTTGCGGGAAGTTTGAGAGAGAATTACGTTTTTTTCGTTTGCTTTGTATTGTTTGTTCCTGCCATCCAATTTTGAATAGACCTCGGATGGCCAAATGCTCAAAAAAAAAAGTATTGAGATTTTTTACAGGTTTTTCAACTCTGATGCAGTTTTGACAGTCAGTCACCAGATGGCAGTCTTTATTAGATGTTTCATAACACTGTGTCACTCATGAAGCTATTGTCTCAAAGTTACTTGTTGTTTCATGAATCCTCAGTTTTAACATCTCTGGTCCATGGTCCTCAGCCGGAAAACGGTGGATTGTCCTCTGCGGGTTGGGGATAAGCTCCTGCCCCAAGTGGAGGAGTTTATGTATCTCGGGCTCTTATTCACGAGTGAGGGGAGAATAGAGCGAGAGATTGACAGACGGATCAGAGCAGCATCTGCAGTGATGCAGACGTTGTCCCGGGCCGTTGTGGTGAAGAGGGAGCTAAGCTCTAAGGCAAAGCTGTCGATTTACTGGTCAATCTACGTTCCTACCCTCACCTATTGTCATGAGCTTTGATTAATGACCTAAAGAATGAGATCGCGGATACAAGCGGCTGAAATAAGCTTTCTCCATAGGATTGCTGGTCTCACCCTTAGAGATTCAGTGAGGAGCTCAGTCACCTGGGAGAAGCTCAGAGTAGAACCGCTGCTCCTCCACATTGAAAGGAGCCAGTTGAAGTGGTTTAGGCATGTGATCAGGATGCCTCCTGGGCGCCTCCCACTTGACGTGTTTCGGGCACGTCCATCTGGGAGGAGACCCCGGGGCAGACCCAGGACTCGCTAGAGAGACTACGTCTCCCAGCTGGTCTGGGAATGTCTTGTTATCCTGTCTGAAGAGCTGGAGCAGGTGGCTGGGGAGAGGGAAGTCTGGGCTTCTCTGCTTGACCTGCTTCCTCCATGACCCGGACCCCGGAAAAGCGGTAAAAGATGGATGGATGACGGACCTCTGTATTGACTAAGGGTGCTTTCACACCTACATGCTTTAATTCGTTTCAACTGAACTCAAGTTCGTTTTCTCTGTTAGTGCAGTTCATTTTGTCTGGTGAGAACACGGTAATTGCACTCAGGTGCGCACCAAAACAACCGTATCAAGACCACCTCTTGTGGTCTTGATTCGAATCAAATGGCAAACTCTGGTGCGGTCCTGCAGGTGAGAAAGCGACCGTACTAAAACAGGACCAGTAGCAAACTGTAAAACATTTTATGCCACTGTACATACCTGATAGATCTTTGAAAACATCACGTCACATCACAATTCTGGAGGATTAATGAACGTTAACATGTTATTTTCCATCCATAACTGCGCTTCATTTTCAAACTGTACAGTTTGCCAAAAGTGGTACTGTATATGCATGTATGTAATAAACGATAACCAAGGCAATGAAAACCCCCTGTAGATTACACTACAATTTGTATTATTTTGTACAGAGCCCCTCTGGTGTCACTTGAGAATGCATGGCCATGCATTACTAAGTTGTGGCCACAAGATACATAACTCATGGCCACTAATTACTAATGTGTGGCCCTGAAATACATAACTCATGGCCACAACTTATTAAAGCGTGGCCACCAGTTAATAATGCATGGGTATGAGATGCCAGGTCATAGTGTTTTTTTTATGAACTTTATTTGAACAAACTTGAAAATACCAACAAAGGGATATATCACATAAAAAAACAAGAAAATATTTACAGAGGTAGATTGATTCATAAATATCTAGAGTCCTTAAGGCTTTCTGGTTTTCCAGTCCATAACATGTTCGAAAATAAAGATCCAATTCGATTTTAAATTCTTGAAACCTTGGCTTTTTCTCTGCCCATTTACATTTATGAATATATTTGCCTTAAATAATAAAACAAAGCATAAACACGCTCTCTTTTTCTATATTGCACTTCATTATAAAAAAAACCCCATCTTTCTTATCAATACTAATTTTCTTCCCATAAGACCTATTAAATACACATTCAATTTCTTTCCAAAAGAACTGAACATAAACAGTCATAAAAAAGATGACAGATTCTACTACTACTGTTACAAAAAATACAACTTCCATCCACCCCGACCTTAAATTTTGATAGGACCTGATTTGATGGATAAATTAAATGCAAAATCTTAAAAGAAACTTCTTTAATTTTATTGGTGATACTGTGGAGTGTGTAAATGAAGAGGCAGATTCATGACAGACGATTTATTACACACTCACAGGCCACACAAGGTGGGCGAACAGAAAGTGCCCGTTGTCCATGCCCATTAACACCAGCATCTTCTCCATCAGGTCGACGGCCGACCCATCTCCTAACTTGGTCCGCGCCAGGAGCCTCTCCGCTCTCTCACATTCCGAGAGCGTGTAACGCCGGGTGAGCGCAGCCTTGAGCGCCTCGTATTTGTTGCGGGCTGGTGGCTGATCGAGCAGGCTCACTACCTGCTGGGCTGTGCGGGAGTCCAGCGCTGCTACCACATGGTAGAACCTGGTGTCGTCTGCCGTTACTCCCCGGAGGGCGAACTGGGCCTCGGTGTGGTGGAACCAAGAGCGCGGGTTGTGCTGCCAGAAATCCGGTAGCTTGACTGAAACCGCACACGTGTTGCTGGGGGTTCCAGTCCGGGCTGTCTGTGGAATGGCTGCTGCGTCGCTGGGGCTTCCCGACCGGGCCGGCTCTGGGGTTCTTGCCTCGTGTTCCATAATACGTCTTGGGTCACCAGTGTGGAGTGTGTAAATGAAGAGGCAGATTCATGACAGACGATTTATTACACACTCACATCTCACAAGCACAGAATGGACTGAATGGTTACAGCAAGCTCTCTCTATATCCCAAGTCACAGTTCACAAGTTTCATGGCACTTCACCTCACACAGCATGATATTTACACTACACTGCATTCAACCCCCTCTGTCCTTCCTGGGCATTGTTCTCCCATGCTTATTCCCTGTCTCTGTCTGAGGTGCTAAATACTTCCCCAAGGTCCCAAAATACAGTATTTGTTAGTGTATGTCCAGGAACCTTTCCAGTTAATACTGCCAAACTCAGTGGTCCATTTATTTATTGAAGATGGCATTATCGTATTCGACACAAGTTCCTAAATAATTTATTGGAACATTTCTTCTCTTTAATATTCACACCATCAATCGTAAGATTCATACTGAAAGGATCATTCTTCTCAACAAAGTCATGACCCTCTAACAGTTTCAATAAGCCTGAGGGTATTGCCTTGATAACTGTTGTAAATTCTTTTTTATTAACTAATATTCCATACTGAGGAGAAAGATCAGAGAAGGCAAGGACAGCTTCAGGAAGAAGATGGAGGACAAGCTGCAACAGAGCGACATCAGCGGGGTCTGGAGAAACCTCAAAACCATCTCGGGGCTCCAGAATACCTCCCCCCAGGCCACGGGGGGCAGGGAGTGGGCGAACAACCTGAATCTGTTTTTCAATAGATTTGACCAACCGCCCTCCCCCCTGTCTGCACAACAACCACTGCTGCCACTAAGAAATCAAGTTCTGCTGCCCACTCCCCACTCCACCGACACCCCCCCCACTCCCAACACACAGCCCCCCATCCTGACCCTGACCAAGACCCAGGTGAGGACGGAGCTGAGGAAGATCAAGGCGAGGAAGGCGTTGGGACCGGACGGCATCAGCGCAAAGCTCCTCAAGTCCTGTGCAGACCAGCTGTGTGGGATTGTGACGTATATCTTCAACATGAGCCTGAAACTGGGGAGGGTACCACAGCTGTGGAAAACATCTTGTGTGGTACCTGTACCAAAAACTTCCCACCCCAAAGACCTGAACAGCTTCAGACCGGTGGCCTTGACGTCCCACTTGATGAAGACCCTGGAGAGACTGCTCCTTGCTCATCTCCGCCCCCTGGTGGAACCAGCGATGGATCCACTCCAGTTCGCCTACCAGCATGGCATTGGGGTGGAGGATGCGGTGATCTTCCTCCTTCACCGTTCTCTGTCCCACCTGGAGAAGCCCGGGAATATGGTGAGGATCATGTTCTTTGACTTCTCCAGTGCTTTCAACACCATCCAACCAATGATCCTGAAGGACAAGCTGCTGCGCGCAGGGGTGGACCAGCACCTGTCATCATGGATCCTGGACTACCTCACGAACCGGCCTCAGTTTGTGAGAACCCGGGACTGTGTTTCCGACACGATCATCAGTAGCACGGGGGCCCCCCAGGGAACGGTGCTGGCTCCCTTCCTGTTCACTCTTTATACTGCGGACTTCTCACACAACACAACACACTGCCATCTACAGAAGTTCTCTGATGACTCTGCGATCGTTGGTCTCATCTCCAGCGGAGATGAAGCTGAGTACAGAGGGCTTATCCAGGACTTCGTGGACTGGTGCCATCGGAACTGCCTCCAGATCAACGCGAGGAAAACTAAGGAGCTGGTGGTGGACTGCCGCAGGCATGGGCAGCCCCTCACAGCACCAGTAAATATACAGGGAACAGACATCGAGATGGTGACATCCTACAAGTACCTGGGTATTCATCTGAACAATAAACTAGACTGGTCACACAATACTGACGCACTCTACAAGAAGGGACAGCGCAGGCTGTTCCTGCTGAGGAGACTCAGGTCTTTTGGTGTACAAGGGGCGCTGCTGAAGTCATTCTATGACACGGTGGTGGCATCAGCCATCACTTTTGGAGTGGTCTGCTGGGGCAGTGGCATTACTGCAGCCGATAGGAAGAGACTGAACAAACTGATTAAGAAAGCTAGCTCTGTCCTGGGGCAACGCCTTGATCCGATGGAGGAGATAGGAGAGAGAAGGACGGTGGCTAAACTGTCATCTCTGCTGGAGTCCGAGTTCCACCCTATGCAGGACATACTGGATGCACTGAGGAGCTCATTTAGCAGCAGACTACATCATCCCAGGTGCACAACCGAGAGGTTTCGTAGGTCCTTCCTACCAACGGCTGTCAGACTGTACAACCTAAGCAGGGCTGCTCGCAGAGATAGCAAAAAGACGTAACAAACTAATAGTTTTTTGAATGCAAAAGATGCAATAGACTTACACAATGGTCCTCTCCGGCATACAACTAGGAACATACCGGTCGCTATGGAGGGTGAGAATATGTATGGGCACATAATCATACCATGTAGGATAACTAAATAGACGGTTATGCTGTTTCATCCCACCTAGCAACAATGCTCTGCACTGTGTGTGTTTATATATTTACATATTTATTCCATCTAGCTACAATGCTCTGCACTGGGTGTGTTTATATTTATATATCTATATATTTATTCCATCTAGCTACAATGCTCAGCACTGGGTGTGTTTATATTTATATATCTATATATTTATTCCATCTAGCTACAATGCTCCGCACTGTGTTTTTATATATCTACATATTATTCCATCTAGCTACATTGCTCCGCACTGTGTGTGTTTATATACTTGCATATTTATTCCACCTAGCTGCAATGCTCCGTACTGTGGGTGTTTATATATTTACATATTTATTCCATCTAGCTACAATGCTCTGCACTGTGTGTTCATATATTCATATATTTATTCCATCCAGCTACAATGCTCTGCACTGTGTGTCTGTGTGTGTGTATATATATATTTTATAGTAATATGTACATATGTATATTAGCTGCTCTTGCTTGCTTGTTTTTTTTTGTTGTTTTTTTTTTTTTTCTTGCCTTCTGATTGTTGCTCTGAGTGTTGCTATCCCTGTGCTGTTGCAATCCTGGAATTTCCCCGTTGTGGGACTAATAAAGGCTTATCTTATCTTATCTTATCTTATACTTCCTGGTGAACTCTGTATAGGTGTACAAGTTACCTTTGTCCTTTTTTTTTTTTTTTTTTTTTGTTACTTATTTGTACCCGTAGGTAGATTTGGTTTGCAGTCTGGTGACAAGCCACCGGCTGCCGGTCGCTGCGTGCGCGAGCGCCCTAAACCTACATGTTTTTGGTATGCGGGAGGAAACCGGAGAAATCCCGGAGAAAACCCACGCAACACGGGGAGAACATGCAAACTCCACACAGCTCACTGTTGGTCGGGGGCTGGGATCGAACCCACGATCTCATGATCCCCGCGATCCCCCGGCCGAGGGTAAACCGCAGACCTGTCAAGGCATACCTCATGCCTCCCTTATTGGGGGGGCTTTCACACCTGTACTGAGTACTTAAAAACTGTATTTATCAGCAGATGAAAAAAAAACTGAAGCAAAAAAACCCAAACAAAAAACAAACAAACAACAACAATTGCAACATGAACTATTTCAAACATATTTATTCAAATGTAAACTTATATGGACACAATCTTGAGCCATAACTTTTTGGTAATGTGAAAATAATAAGCCAAGTAGCACAAAAAAAATAAAAAAATAAAAAAATAAATAAATGATAATATTAATAATAAATAAATAAAAATAAATAAAAAAAACAATATTTTTCAAATTTACATTAGCACAAGGTAGATTGCTTAATTTGAAAGTACACAATAAGAATAATTCTGAATATAGTTCTTAATTGTCAGCTAGATATATACACTTGGAATTAAAGAGTTTTTAATTGTCAGCTTTGTTACACTAATGCACTTGGATGAACTTGAAACAAGAAAATGTTCACTGATGCTGCTTGTTATAGTTCCAAGTAGCAGCCTTTGCTGACTCTAGCATTTCTTTTGAAGGCTTGACCTTGAAGCATGGAGTGTCACAATTCATTTTCACTTGCATGAAAGAAGTCACACTTTCTGGGAGCATACTTTTTCTGAAGTCGGTGTGAATTTTCCTGACCATGCTGAAAGCCCTCTCACTGTCAGCATTGGTGTGAGGAAGGCAAAGCAGTGCTGAGTACACTTTGAGGAGCTGGGGGAAGCGGGGCCACAATTACCGGGACTTACTACACTTCACTGCTGCAGAAATTGCAGAAGGTCATCAAAAGCAATCATCATGCTGACCAAAGGTGTCCACTTCCTGCAAGATAATGCCGGGTTCACAACTTACACATTGCCCAGAGGGAAGCACAGTCCTGCAGCTATTTAATCCTTCCTCACCCCACTTCCCCTCCCTACCTTACACCATTGACTTCCACCTTTTTTCAACAATGAAGTCATTTTTGAAGGGCAAGCCCTTCCAAGACAATGAAATGCTGATTTCCATGGTCAAGTTGTGGCTTCTGGCACAGCCTGCAGACTTCTACAGGTGAGGTCTCCCCAGCTGCATAAAGCGATAGGAGAAATGTATAATCTTTGGTGGTAACTATGCAGAGAAAGACTAATAAATGTGCCAAGGCTGAGTCTTCTCAGTCCATGGAAGATGACTCAGGGGAAATCTCTTATGAACAGCCCTCATAAATGTGTAATATTTCTATATTTTAGCTAAATTATATAAAATTGAAAAGCCTGTTTTTTAGTGCCATAGCTCTCATGGAGCAGCATATGCCCTGCTGAATCTGAACAGCGCTGTCAGTCAAAGATGGTGTTTCCCTATTCTCACCTACTGTAAATTATCACCTTCATTGGGTTTGATCTACTGAAAGCTGAAGTTTGATACTTTATATCCAGTGTGTCTAGGAAGCATGAAGGACTAAAAAGGCGCCGACCTGCAGTGTGGGTCTGGCTGTCAGGTACGATCTGATCAGATGAGCGTATGTGTGTGCTCGTCCGCCGCTACAAAAGTGGGTTTGAGTGTGTCTATGCCAATTTCTCGAAGCTCGGACTCTCCCATTCTTTTCGGTGACGTCCAGTCCCTCGATTTCCCTTTTCTTCAAGCTTTGTTTTCTTCGCCTGCGGCGCACTGCGTGAAGCCATTTTGAAAATCACAAAAAGTCCGCTTAGGTGTGTTCAATTTCGCCAGGCATCGAATTACTGTTCAATTGATTTTAGGTTCTCTCAATATTTTTTTTTTCGCTGTATATTTTTCTTTTTGGGGTACAGAAATGGCAATACGCCCGTATTTGCTAAAATTGCATTTTCCCCGTATTAAAATACGGCGAAACCGTATCACTTGACAGGTATGAAACTGTGCTGCCACAGTGCTAAACCACTGTGCCACCATGCAGCCCCCTTGAACAATTGTGTTACCAGCAAAACATTTTTTGACCCAATTATCCAAATATAAACTTTTATTCCGGTATTTGATGTCTTTATTGTTCCAGATCAGGCACCTGTGTGGAGAGAAGTTGTTTGTAAATAATTAACCAAGATAATAGTGCCTGTTTATGAAAGTTGGATAATTTGAATTTTTTGTACATCATAATTACAATTCAAAAGAAATTCAATCCCACCCAATTTGTCAAATACATTGTTTGGAATATGAAACCACAGCTTGTTTTTTATTTAAAATATAATTTTTTATCCACTTGGTTTTCAAAATGGTATTGGATGTCCCAAAATCAATCATGTCCAATCCTCCATCCAAAGCTGAATTACATAATATTCCCTTTTTAAAGTAATGATGTCTATTTTTTCAAACAAAATTAAAGAGCTCTTTGTCAATTCCTTTTATGAACTCTTTTGGAACATCCAGCACTATAGCTGTATAGATCAATTGAGACAGCCCTTCACTTTTTGATAATAAAACACATCCTTTTATTGATAAATCTCTTGACAACCATATATTAATTTTTTTTTCATCTTATCCAATAATGGGTTAAAATTAAGTGCCACTCTTTCTTTTTGGTTTTTGCAAATTTTAATCCCCAAGTAACAAATAACATCCTTAACTGGAATTCCACATATTCCAGTAGAATCCTGAGGTCCATCTTTTAATGCCAGTAGCTCACACTTATTATTAAGATTTAAGGTTAGCCCTGACACATTGGAGAATTTTCCCAGACAATCCACTGCATTCTTAACTTGTTCTTTATTATTCAAAACAAGGTTGTATCATTTGCTAGTAGGCTACATTTAAAGGCGTCGGCCGGACGAAATTTCAATATCGCTAAATCATATCTTAAATTGTTGTGTGAGACGAGCTAATTTGAACCGCACATGTTTTGGTGTCAACAAATGTCGCATAAGGTGACAATGTGCTATTGAAGTATGATTTCCTTGAGAGCTGTCTGACTCTGCCAAGCGAGCAGCGGCTAAGATGGCCACTGACTGTGTGACATCAGTTCAGGAAGTGACAAGCAAACGCTCGACGGACATTGCGTGTTGTTTACGTTTTAAAACCGGCGATTACGGATATTTCTAGGAGTACTTGTGGATTACAAATAGAGTATTTATTACGATTAGGATTTCAGTGATCGAATTAATTATGGTTTGGCGTTGTGTTGTCTACGGGTGCGACGGTATACCGGAGGAGCACGCGGTGAGTGTTTATGAATTTCCCCTGCCTGGGAAAATCAGAACGGCATGGGTGAAATTCGTTCAGAAAACGCGAAAAAATTGGAATGATGTCGGTAAATCACCCAACATGTGCAGTAGACATTTCGTTGACAGCGATTTTGTGAATAAGATGCAATTTGAAATGAAATTAGCAAAAAGATTGCTGATAAAAAAATCGGCTGTTTCAACTATATATCCGTTCATTTCAAAGTCCCACTCTCAGACAAGTGTCAGTGACAGTGGCGTGAAAAGCAAGGGTGATCTACCGATGCAATCAGCTGTCAGAAAAAGCGAAGTAAACAGGGTAAGTTTTCTTTTTTTAATATTCACTGCCAATATTTACTAAAATTATTTACAAGCAATGAATTTCATTGCCTTAACAACTTATCAAATATTAGAATTTTAGGGTATTCATAGTAATCAAATATGAAATATTCAGTGCTGTATAGGGAGGTGGTTGTGCCTGTTTGCTCAAGTTATATTTCTATACATGTAATCCAATTTGACACCTCTGGAATGAAATTATGTTGATCTACTGTTTTTGCAGATGTTATCCACTGTCACTCAACCTTCAAATACTGTGGATTTTTCTGACCAAGCAGAGGAAGCTGATGACCAGGACTTTTATGTAAATCCACTTTCAGATCCACTAGACCAACATGTCCCACCTACACTAAATACAGCCCAGGCTATACCAGATCCTCTTCTGACAACACCCAATCCAGATCTCAAAGCCGAACCATCACTGCAACCCAAGTACAAAGATGCGAGCACTACATACGATCCACCAGCTCCTGAGAGACTGCAACCTAACACAAAAAACAATTTCACACAAACCAGAAAGTTAATTGTCCGACCAGAGAAAAAACCGGTAAAACGTGAGTATCATTGATTTGAAATCAACAATTTATTTACATTATTGTTCATGTGAACTATCAGAATAACTTGTTAACCCTAATACATTGTTAAAATTATTGATCTCCAGGCTCACACTCTCAGACCGATCCGAAGATCACACAATGGGACACAAGTCATCCGAGCACATGCGATACGTGCCGTAGATCACTGGCAACAACAGGGCCTCGCACATCTACACCAAGGAAAGCAAAGAGGAAGTTTGAGGACGTTGACACGGATGATATTGACTCTGTGTCGTCTTACGCCTCTAACAATGACCCACATGATGTTACATACCATCCAAGTTTTATGGATGTATCAGACCAAAGGTATGATTCAAATTAATGAAACATTTCAAGACATAAAATGAAATATGAATTTTGTAATTTTTTATAATACTAAAGATATATAATACTAAATAATATAATATTAAAATCTATATACACTGTTTGTTTATAACATTTCAGTTTCAACCAAAAGGAGTCCCATAACCACCACGAGGAGGACAAATACATAGTTTACAAAAGTTGCCTCTGGAAATTATTCAGCAATTGTCCTTATTGCAGTCATCCATGTGAGGTAACAAGTCACACTAAAGGCTCTCTGTTGGTGATCAAACAACATTGTCCACATTGTGCTGAGGATCGATCCTGGCACAGCCAGCCGATGATCAGGGACATGCCAGCTGGTAACATACAGCTTTCATCCGCCATTCTCTTCACTGGGGCGTCATATGTCAAGGTCCTCAGAGTTCTAAATGCAGCCGGTATCGTTGGAATTTCCACGACCACTTACAAGGAGCACAAACAGCAGTATCTGGAGCAGTGGCACTCTGTACAAGCCAGAGTTCCCGCAACATTGAGTGCCAAATTTCAGCGTCCCATCAAAGCTGATGCTGTTGAGCAACATGTATCTAGATTTTCAAAATCAAACATGTAAAAGTAGAATAAATTTCCAATTAGCAATGAAAGTTCAGCTTTCAATTGTTAGGGAAGCAACATATTTTGCTAAGACAAACAAATATAAGCCTAAGATTTTTAGAGAAATGTGCTTTTAAAAATTGAACACGAATTTTACACCATAAAATGGTAGAAAAATTAGTCTAATGTATATGAGATCCGACTTCGATGAATGCTGAAATATTAGAATTATAAAATTGACATGCACATTAATAAACTCAATATTTGATTTTAAAAAACTTTATTTAAATAACATTGATCACAAATCAAATCTTGGTAGGCAAAATCCCTTGTAGTGATCAGATGGGAATGTTTCCCTGGTGAGGCTCACAGCACAGGCAGGCAATATCACCCTCACTTCTTTCCCAAGATATCCCCAACACCACCGGACCAGTTGCCTGTAGGCTATGAATCTGTATCGCCTGAAAAATATGGGGTTGGCATTGATTATTCCGTTTGCATTGATTATTGAATGTATTGAATGATTTCTTCATAATTGATCTGGAAAATTAAAACACATGAATAAATATTGTTTAAAAACTCACTCGTGTTGACTTGCGTCATGATCACCATATTGCTGTCTGTAGGCCAGATAAGCTGTCTGTAAAAGCCAGATGTCAAGACAGACAGAACGGAAACCGGGGTGATCAGTGATACACCTTGGTAGGTTATCATCTGTGTATCCACAGCCCTTCAGTTCTTCTAGTTTCTCCTTCACCTTCAATACCTCCTGGCAGCACCGAGATTCAGTTGATGTTGGCATAATGTTGCATTTCTCACAAGTGCACCTGTTAAAAAAAATGGTATAATCAGATGCTTATAATAAACTAATGGCTCGTGGGAGTGCTATATAAATTGGTCTATGAAGTTTGATTAGAAAATATTAAAAACATGTAAAAAATTTTGAGCAGAAAGAGAAGTTATAGGAAAACAATAATGAATCACAATAATCATGATCCATGATCCATCATGATCCATGATGGATCATGTTGATCCATCAATCTCTTAAGAGAATTATGTAGCTTTTGAGACTAGGATTAACATGATGATGATTAACAACATCTCCTAACAAACTCGTAAAGTACACATATTATCCCTCACATACATTATCCTTTTATTTCCAATGATAATGTTTCTAAATGTTTCTAATGTTTATAAGTCACCAAGTAAGGCAGCGAGGGAACAATTGGCAGTTTTATTTTGATAATTAAGTGTGTGACCATGCATATCGCCTAAAAAAAAAATTTCAAAGCATATTTTACCAATATAAATCTGCGAGCCGCTCGTCCTCAACGTGGTCTGCTCCCGTCTCTGTTTCGTCCTCGTCTTCCTCCACACCCTTGGGCTCGAACAAATACTGCTGAATAACCCCATCAGCACCACCTAAAACTACTTCATCATCAGATTCTTCAGTTTCAATATCATCACTTATATTGCGGTCATCATACTCGATAAAATAATCGCTGTCCGAATCACTCTGCTGTCGTTCAGCCATTTCCTTTTTCTCCCTGAACTGACATCACTGCTGCCCGCCCCTATCGAGAGATGGCGGTACTGCAGCATCACTAAGTGAAAGATGGGCTATTAACAAATAAAGTCATTTATGGAGGCTGGTGACACATTTTAAATCACGGGAATGGCCAGAATGGAATATTTTCATACAATCAGTTTATTGGTTCAATAAAAAAATGTCACCGTCCGAGGACTTTAAGTTCTGACCCAGTTAAAGTAATACCTTTAAAGTAATTCTTATTTATATATAATGTCAAAACTTGCATAACGTAGGGAAATTGGTTATAAGGTACAAAGATTATTTAATGTATACCTAGAGGTGTGTGTGGAAACAAAGGTTTGCTTCGGGTCCACGCACACACCAGAAAAACTCGTTTTTGGGGCATCAGTCCAAAACTTAGATAAGATAAGATAAGCCTTTATTAGTCCCACAACGGGGAAATTCCAGGATTGCAACAGCACAGGGATAGCAACACCCAGAGCAACAATCAGAAGGCAAGAAAAAAAAAAAAAAAAAAAAAAAAGCAAGCAAGCAAGAGCAGCTAATATACATATGTACATATTACTATAAATATATATACACACAGACACACAGTGTAGAGCATTGTAGATGGATGGGATAAATATATGAGTATATAAACACACAGTACGGAGCATTGCAGCTAGA
Organism: Pholidichthys leucotaenia; assembly: GCA_020510985.1. Lineage (NCBI taxonomy): Eukaryota > Metazoa > Chordata > Actinopteri > Cichliformes > Pholidichthyidae > Pholidichthys > Pholidichthys leucotaenia. The sequence continues at coordinate 337,214,113 of CM035836.1, forward strand.
TGGAATAAATACGTAAATATATAAACACAGTGCGGAGCAATGTAGCTTGATGGAATAATATGTAGATATACTGTATAAACACACAGTACGGAGCATTGCAGCTAGGTGGAAAAAATATGTAAATATATAAACACACAGTGCGGAGCAATGTAGCTAGATGGAATAATATGTAGATATATAAACACACAGTGCGGAGCATTGTAGCTAGATGGAATGAGTATATAGATATATAAATATAAACATAAACATAAACACACCCAGTGCGGAGCATTGTAGCTAGATGGAATAAATATGTAAATGTATAAACACACACAGTGCAGAGCATTGTTGCTAGATGGGATGAAACAGCACAACCGTCTACTTAGTTATCCTACATGGTATGATTATGTGCCCATACATATTCTCACCCTCCGTAGCTACCGGTATTTTCCTAGTTGTATGCCGGAGGGGACCATTGTGTAAGTCTATTGCATCTTTTGCTTGGACAATTTATTAATAACTAATCTTTATACCTTCAATCAATCAGTCTCAAATATTCATGAATTCTCCCGGGTGACTTAAGAAACAGACAAAGGAAAAGAAATCAAGAGAAACTTCCATATACCGTTGACAGTTTTAATGATCAGACTCAGATTAAATGACATTGCATTCAACGGACTTGTTGGTAAAGTGAAATGATCAAGTATCAAGCATCAAATTCAACTTATGGCAGCTTGTTTTCATTTAAGTATTAAGTACTTACAGTATTGAGGGGTAGGACTTGAACAGCTTTTGCTTCTTCCTACTCTTTTTCTGGCACCCAAGGAAAGGGTTTTGTCACTTTGCATTGTGTTTTTATATCTTTTGGTGTATTTGTTGGATGTTCTTTTTTGTTTCCTTTTGTCCAAAATAAATAAATAAACTGATTATTGAGCAAAGGAGTGTAATCACATTTGTGGAACCAATGAAACCTTAGTGTTAATTTGTAACTGTGATGGAAATGGAGACTGAAATAACTGTATCCAAAATATGAAGAAAATTGGACACAAATTTTATGAAAAAAATTATAACAGCTGATTATATGGAAAAGAAATTCTGGGTTACTCTAAAAAGTAAAAACGGAAGTTATTGAAAAGAGAGATACATCACACTAACTCAGCAGATGAAACAAAGGAATCTTGTGCACGTGACCTTTGTGTTAGCTCTCCAGCTGGATCCTACGCTGAAGCTTTATTTGAAGATGATACCGGAGAATATCTGCCAAGAGATATTTCTTCCCAGGGACAATAGTCAGGAGCTGAGCTCTGTCGACGATGATAAGGGGCTGCTGGCCACTGAATATGCCATGTGGACAACACGAGAGGGTTTTTTCCTAGAAGCTCTCCCGGGTCCAAATAAATTGATGAGATAGTTCAGTCTGATCAAAGGCACAGAATTGGAGAGACAAGATTAATTAAAAAAAAATTATTCAAGCCACGAAATCTGAATTCTTCAGATGTTGTGGTGATTGGCGAAAACAGCTTCCAGTGTGAGAAAAAAATGATCAATCCACTTTAAAACACGGTGAGTTAAGGAAAATCAATAGAAAGTTTAACAGAATAAAATGGAAAAATATCTGTGAACATGGAGTTTCACTCCATATAAAAGAGAAGTTTGAGCTCAAAACAGAAGAAAAAGTATTTTTCCCAGAGGTTTTAAAGGAAAGAGAATTCAAGGCAGGACACAGACAACTTAGACAAATTTTCAGAAAGAACAAACTGAACTAGGGCTGAACTAGGGCATTGCTCCCTATTTACTGAGTAGTTTTTTCAGAGGAAAAACTCAACTGACATGAAAGGGAACCAATTGTCTCCCATCGCAGGAGAACTGAATGAACTTTGGTCCAGTAAGAAAACAGTCCTTTGTCTGTAACCGAATGAAAGGGGCCTTTGTCCAACAGAGACTGGCTGGTGATTGACTGGGCCAATCAGATGACTTGAATAAGTTTTTAGAAGGCAAACACATATTAACTGTGAAATTCACGTTATATACTTACGTACATATAAAATCTTCAGTGATTCAGGACTAACTTTCAGTGAGCATGCACTTTTATATACTTGTCCTTCTATAATTAAAATGCATTAGAATGACATAACGTTCGGCTCAGGAGACGCACACACACAGGCTCAGAGTAGTTCAAACTGTTTATTAACAACAGGGATGTTTGGGTGCGTGTCTGCGGAATGTTAATGTGTTGGTGGTGGCGTCTGCTTCGGACCCAGAGGCAGGAGACCGTTCAGCCGGCAACCCTATGGGAGAAATTGGACACAGGGTGATGAGCACACACCAACACAGGAGGAGAATAGGCGAGGGAGAGAAGCTTACTTGTTTGGGCAGATGACTGGCGCTTCAAGGATGGAAGCCCGGGAGACAGCCACCTGCAGGGCTCGGTGCAGCAGCGAGGAGAGACGAGGGACGGGGTTGTCCGCCGCCGAGGAATCCACCTGTGCACAGGGGAGCAGACTGGAGAGATGAGGTAAGTGAACTTCTTACCGGTAAAGAGGATGCTGAAGAGAGTGTGGTAGAAGTCCATGCAAGGAAAATGAAGTCTACGGCTTCAGGCCGACGCTCAGGGCGAGGCGGCTTTTATCCTTCGCCGCTGACGAGTAGCAGGTGCGTGAGCAGGTGGCGCCGCTGATGAATGGCGCGGCGTGACAGTACTCCCCCCTCTAGCAGCGCCTCCTGGCGATGGCTTATCCGGGTGCGCTCGGTGGAAGTCCGCGATGAGCGATGGGTCCAACACAAACGACGGGGGCACCCACTGTCGATGCTCGGGCCCATAGCCCTCCCAGTCCACCAAGTATTGCAACCCACGACCCCGGCGCCGGGAGTCCAGGATGGAGGAGGCGGACCAGGCCGGATGGCCACCAATCATCCGGGGCGCGGGTTGTGCTGCAGGAGGAGGGCAAAGGGGGTCAGTAACCGCCAGTTTCACCTTCGACACGTGGAAAGTAGGATGAATGCGGAGGGAGGGGGGAATAGCCACGCGCACAGCCACCGGGTTGATGATCCGGGTGATGGGGTAGGGACCCATGAAGCGCTGTGCCAGCTTTCTCCTCTCGCCTTTTAGAGTGACGTCCTGGGTGGAAATGTAAACAAGCTGCCCAACTCTGTACGCCGGGGCAGGTCTCCTACGCCGGTCCGCCACAGTCCTGTTGCGCTCCGCTGTGCGTAATAGCGCATGGCGCGCGGCAGCCCAGGTGGAGCGGAACTGCCTGAGATGGGCCCTAACTGACGGGACAGTTACCTCACTCTCCTGCTCCGGAAACAGCGGGGGGTCGTAACCCAGGGACGCTTTGAAGGGGGACATCCCTGTAGCAGAAGAGCGAGCGGTGTTGTGGGCATATTCAACCCAGGCAAGATGGTTGCTCCAGGACGCGGGTTTGGATCTGGACACACAGCGGAGCGCAGCCTCCAGCTCCTGGTTGGTCCTCTCACACTGCCCGTTGGATTGGGGGTGATGGCCGGAGGAGAGGCTCACCTTGGCTCCGATGGCGTTGCAGAATGACCTCCAAACCTCAGATGAAAACTGGGGGCCCCGGTCCGAGACCACGTCCACCGGAATCCCATGCAGCCTGACCACGTGTTGGACGAGGAGGTCCGCCGTCTCCAGGGCAGTAGGGAGGCCTCGCAGGGGGATGAAGTGCACGGCCTTGGAGAAGCGGTCCACGATGGTCAGGATGGTGTCATAGGAGTTGGAGATGGGGAGTCCGGTGACGAAATCCAGAGCGATGTGCGACCAGGGCCTGCCAGGGACGGGCAGGGGCTGGAGCAGACCCGCTGGAGGGGCATTTCCCGATTTGCAGGTGGCACAGATTGGGCAAGCCCGGGCGTAGCGGGCTGCATCCCTCCGCAGGCCTGGCCACCAAAAGGACCGTTGGAGGAGATCTATCATCCGGGAGGTGCCAGGGTGACAGGTGAGCTTGGAGGTGTGGAGCCAGTGGATGACCTCTCCTCGGACCGCGGATGGCACGAACAGCCTCCCCTCCGGTCCGCCGCCAGGGTCAGGTTCCACCTGCTGTGCCTTCCGGATCTTGCTCTCAATGTCCCACGAGATGGCTCCCACGACGCACGACCTGGGCAGGATGGAGTGGGGCGCCTCCTCCGACTCCACGGGGGCGAACTGCCTGGAGAGGGCGTCAGGCAGGACGTTCTTAGAGCCAGGCCTGAAGGTGATGGAAAATTGGAACCTGGCGAAGAACAGGGACCAGCGCGCCTGGCGGGCGTTCAGGCGCTTGGCAGATCGTAAGTATTCCAAGTTCTTGTGGTCCGTGAGGACCACAAACGGCAGGCTTGCCCCCTCCAACCAGTGGCGCCACTCCTGCAGGGCGAGCTTGATGGCCAAGAGCTCTCTGTCCCCCACATCGTAGTTTCTCTCCGCCGGGGACAAGCGCCGGGAGAAGAAGGCGCACGGTCGCTTGGCGCCATCGTCCGGTGACCGCTGGGACAGCACTGCTCCCACTCCCGTGTCCGAGGCGTCTACCTCTACAATGCACTGCAGCGCGGGGTCGACCTGGCGAAGGACCCGGGAGGAGGAGAATTCCGCCTTCAGCGCCTCAAAGGCGGCAGCGACCTCTTCGGTCCACCGGAACGGGACCTTCGGGGACGTGAGGCGGGTCAGTGGTCCCACGATGGCACTGAAGTTGGGGACAAAGCGGCGGTAGAAATTGGCGAAGCCAACAAATTGCTGCACCTGTTTCCGGGATGCAGGTGTGGGCCATTCCACCACCGCCTTTACCTTCTCTGGGTCGGGGAGCACCCTATCGTGGGCGATGATGAACCCCAGGAAGGACGTGCTCCTGGCGTAAAATTCACACTTTTCTGCCTTAACGTACAGACGGTTCTCCAGCAGCCTTTGGAGGACCCGCCTCACGTGGACCTGGTGCTCATCCCTGGACTTGGAGAAGATGAGAATATCGTCCAGGTAGACGAACACAAAAAGGCCAATGAAGTCCCGGAGGACGTCATTTATGAGGCGCTGGAAGACTGCAGGAGCGTTGGTCAACCCGAACGGCATCACCAGATATTCAAAGTGGCCGTTCGGGGTACGGAAGGCCGTTTTCCACTCATCTCCCTCCCGGATCCGGACGAGGTGGTAAACCGGTGTGCGAGCCCGCCGTCTGCCGAGCCGCTCTGCTGAAGCCGTACTGACATAACGTTCGGCTCAGGAGACGCACACACACAGGCTCAGAGTAGTTCAAACTGTTTATTAACAACAGGGATGTTTGGGTGCGTGTCTGCGGAATGTTAATGTGTTGGTGGTGGCGTCTGCTTCGGACCCAGAGGCAGGAGACCGTTCAGCCGGCAACCCTATGGGAGAAATTGGACACAGGGTGATGAGCACACACCAACACAGGAGGAGAATAGGCGAGGGAGAGAAGCTTACTTGTTTGGGCAGATGACTGGCGCTTCAAGGATGGAAGCCCGGGAGACAGCCACCTGCAGGGCTCGGTGCAGCAGCGAGGAGAGACGAGGGACGGGGTTGTCCGCCGCCGAGGAATCCACCTGTGCACAGGGGAGCAGACTGGAGAGATGAGGTAAGTGAACTTCTTACCGGTAAAGAGGATGCTGAAGAGAGTGTGGTAGAAGTCCATGCAAGGAAAATGAAGTCTACGGCTTCAGGCCGACGCTCAGGGCGAGGCGGCTTTTATCCTTCGCCGCTGACGAGTAGCAGGTGCGTGAGCAGGTGGCGCCGCTGATGAATGGCGCGGCGTGACATAGAATAAGGTTCATTTAAGAATTTTCAAACATGCAACACATTTAAAATCAGTGATTAATGAAACATTTCATACCCATCATTGTCCAACACAGAGGCGGTCATCTTCAACAGTGTTCTGAGCAGTATTTCCTAGAAAAATATCAAAGTCTTGAGGAGAGCGGATTATTTCAGGCAGATAAAACCAAAATCTCAATGTTGATTAGATCCAACATGTTCCTGAGTTGAACAGAAGGGGGCAATGTTGAGCTGTGGATAATTCCTAGAGACCTGTGTAATTTGGTCAAGGTATCTGGGATGTCTCAAACAGTACTTGAAGCATAAAACTGCCTGGTTGGGGAGGAAGTTCCAGGATTTATGATTGCAAACTAATCCGTTCCTTGCACGAAATGAGATCCTTATCGTCCCTTTTACCATGGAATGTGTTTTCAAACTGGGGTTCTTAGGTGAAGGAAACAATTCTTGACCAGACTTTTTGGGTGAACCAATTTCTTTATGGTGAAGAGTGAGTTTATAGATTAGAGCCAAAGGGATTGATGCTACAATAACTAAGGAATAAATACGGTGCAGCAGGATCCCCTGGTTTGATTCCTCTGCCAATACCAAACCTAGTAGTGGTGCCCAATGGTAGTTTAACAGAACTGTTACAATCTTGGTACATGGTTTGGATTGCCTGTTTAAAATATCGTCCAAAACCAAAAAAGTCCAATACTCTAAAAATAAACTGGTGTTCAACAGTGTCAAATGCTTTATAAAAATCTACAAATAAAATGTAGCTGTTTTCATCAAAAAGTTCCCTACAATCAATAAGATCTAAGATTAATCTAATATTATTAGCTACAGACGTGGACAAAATTGTTGGTACCCCTCTGTTAATGAAAGAAAAACCCACAATGGTCACAGAAGTAACTTGAATCTGACAAAAGTGGTAATAAACAAAAATTCTATGAAAATTAACCAATGAAAATCAAACAATGCTTTTGAATTGTGGTTCAACAGAATTATTTTAAAAAACAAACTCATGAAACAGGCCTGGACAAAAATGATGGTACCTGTGGCGGCATAAAATAATATACAGCGAACTGAGAGTTTTTGAGGGAGTTTATTAAATCATACCGCCATCATTGAACTCACTCCAGCCCTGTGCAGGCGGGCTGGAGCGGGTCCTCAGGCTCTCGTGAGGAGACACAGAATGCGTGTGTCAGCAGCAGTAGTCAGAGAGAGAGTGACATGAATTTCAGTCAGCTTATATACCCAGTTACAGACAATACATGAAAGGCATGGGACATGTGCATCACAGTGAGAGCAGGAAGCATGAACGTTTGCATTTGAGTCATACATATCAACATCGGAACTGGCAGGAAGAAGCTAGACAAAGAGCGGCTGCCTATTGATCTCAATACACACATCTCATTGTTCTGCTAATTGCCCCAGCTGAGCGCTCTGCTTGTCCGTGGCTGTGGGGGTTACCCCTCACACTCCCCCCCAGAGGGCTCAGCAGGAAGCTGAGGCCTCGATAGTCCGGCTTTGGTAGAAAGCAGGGAAAGCTCTGTGCAGGCGGAGGTGGAGGGAGGGGGTGGGGGTAGCAAGTGCCGGCCCAGGACGGCGAAGTTATTTGGGCCGCGCAAAAATTGCCTGTGGATCCGCGATGTTGAGGGGCTGTCCCGTTGAACGTGCGGAGGTCCACAGCAGCTGTTTGAAGAAAATTTGTCTCTGACTCCTCTCGCGGCCATGAAGAAAAAAAAAAGGAGCTGCAGCAGTGAGGGACTTGGCGTGTTGACTTTAGGTGCGCGCGCAGTCCTAAAGTCCTCGGGGACAGCTGACGGCTGAATTCCCTTGTGCGCCGCGGCTGAGACCCGTACAAAATCCTGTGAGCGAGCTGCGTACGTGCTTCAGGTGTGTGAGCAGCCCTGAAGGTTCTGTGTGCAGCGGCGAAGGACGATGGCGGTCTGTGGAGCCGTTATTGTCCCGTGCGTGGTGCGCTGTCCTCATAACCCCCCGGTGTGCGTGCGGGGTTCGGTGCTTGGCAGGTCCGCTGTAGAGGCGAGTCAGGGTCAGGGAGCTTGATGGAGATCAGCGTCGTCGGCGCCGATGGTCATCCCTGTAGAGCTGTTGCTTTGTTCGCTCGTGGTGCATTGGAGCGGTGAGAGGAAATAGACGATCTTTGTCCCTCGGCTCGCGCAGATGCGTTGGAGCGGTGAGAGGGAGGAGACAATCTCTGTCCCTCGGGCTCGTGTCGATGCGGAGGAGCGATGAGACGGAGTAGGCGATCTCTGTCCCTCGGGCTCATGCAGATGCGTTGGAGCGGTGAGAGGGAGGAGACAATCTTTGTGTCCCTCAGCCGGTTCCAGCGTGGATGTCCAGGTTGCTGCACAAAGCGTGTGCTTTCTTCAGGGTCACCAATGTGACGGCATAAAATAATATACAGCGAACTGAGAGTTTTTGAGGGAGTTTATTAAATCATACCGCCATCACTGAACTCACTCCAGCCCTGTGCAGGCGGGCTGGAGCGGATCCTCAGGCTCTCGTGAGGAGACACAGAATGCATGTGTCAGCAGCAGTAGTCAGAGAGAGAGTGACATGAATTTCAGTCAGCTTATATACCCAGTTACAGACAATACATGAAAGGCATGGGACATTTGCATCACAGTGAGAGCAGGAAGCATGAACATTTGCATTTGAGTCATACATATCAACATCGGAACTGGCAGGAAGAAGCTAGACAAAGAGCGGCTGCCTATTGGTCTCAATACACACATCTCATTGTTCTGCTAATTGCCCCAGCTGAGCGCTCTGCTTGTCCGTAGCTGTGGGGGTTACCCCACAGTACCCCTTGAAAAGATTGAAAATAATGTGACCATAGGGACATGTTCAACCAAGATGTGTCCTCTAATTAACATCACAGGTGTCTACAAACTTGTAATCAGTCAGTCGGCCTATTTAAAGGGTGACAAGTAGTCACTGTGCTGTTTGGTGACATGGTGTGTACCACACTAAACATGGACCAGAGGAAGCAAAGGAGAGAGTTGCCTCAGGAGATTAGAAAGAAAATTATAGACAAGCATGTTACAGGTAAAGGCTATAAGACCATCTCCAAGCAGCTTGATGTTCCTGTGACTACAGTTGCACATATTATTCAGAAATTTAAGATCCACGGGACTGTAGCCAACCTCCCTGGACGTGGCCGCAGGAGGAGATGGATAATACGAATGGTAACAAAAGAGCCCAGAACAACCTCTAAACATATTCATGGTGAACTCCAAGGTCAAGGTACATCAGTGTCAGATCGCATCATCCGTCGTTGTTTGAGCCAAAGTGGACTTCAGGGGAGACGACCAAGGAGGACACCACTGTTGAAAACAAATCATAAAAAAGCCAGACTGGAATTTGCCAAACTGCATGCTGACAAGTCACAAAGCTTCTGGGAGAATGTCCTATGGACAGACCAGACAAAACTGGAACTTTTTGGCAAGGCACATCAGCTCTATGTTCACAGATGCAAAAATGAAGCATACCAAGAAAAGAACACTGTCCCTACTGTGAAGCATGGAGGAGGTTCTGTTATGTTCTGGGGCTGCTTTGCTGCATCTGGCACAGGGTGTCTTGAATCTGTGCAGGGTACAATGAAATCTCAAGACTATCAAGGTATTCTAGAGAGAAATGTGCTGCCCAGTGTCAGACAGCTTGGTCTCAGTCGCAGGTCATGGGTCTTGCAACAGGATAATGACCCAAAACACACAGCTAAAAACACCCAAGAATGGCTAAGAGCGAAACACTGGACTATTCTAAAGTGGTCTTCTATGAGCCCTGATCTAAATCCTATTGAACATCTGTGGAAGGAGCTGAAACATGCCGTCTAGAGAAGGCACCCTTCAAACCTGAGACAACTGGAGCAGTTTGCTCATGAGGAGTGGGCCAAAATACCTGCTGAGAGGTGCAGAAGTCTCATTGACAGTTACAGAAATCGTTTGATTGCAGTGATTGCCTCAAAAGCAATGGTTATGCTGTTTATTGTGCTGTTATGCTGTTTATTCCATCTTGCTACAATGCTCCGCACTTTGTATACTGTATATATTTATATATTTATGTGTATGTATGTATATCTTGCTACAATGCTCCGCACTTTGTATATATATTTATATATTTATGTGCATGTATCCACATGCACATAAATATGTATGTATGTATCCACCGCTCTTATTTATATCTTCCGTATCTTCTTAATTATTGCTCTGAGTGTTGGTATCCCTGTGCTGTTGCAATCCTGGAATTTCCCCATTGTGGGACTAATAAAGGCTTATCTTATCTTATCTTATCTTATCTTATCTTATCTTATCTTATAAGGTTGTGCAACAAAATATTAAGTTAAGGGTACCATCATTTTTGTCCAGGCCTGTTTCAGTTTGTTTTTTAAAATAATTCTGTTGAACCACAATTCAAAGGCATTGTCTGATTTTCATTGGTTAATTTTCATAGAATTTTTATTTATTACCACTTTTGTCAGATTCAAGTTACAGTATTTCTGTGACCATTGTGGATTCTTCTTTCATTAACAGAGGGGTACCAATAATTTTGTCCACGTCTGTATATGCCTTCCTTTCATAAAGCCAGATTGGCAGTCATCAATAATATTATGTAGACAGGATTTTAAACATTGGGCAAAAATCAAAGATAATAATTTGGCATCATTATTAATTAAAGTAATTGGCCTCCAAATTTCTAAATTTAAACAATCTTTTTCAGCCTTTGGTATCAAGGAGATACATCCTTGAGACATAGATAGAGGGAGTTTCTGGTTCTCAGTGGCCTCTTTATAAACACACAGCAAAAATTCTGAAATGTCATCCTGAAACTCTTTATAAAATTCACTCGATAAACCGTCATTGCCAGGAGACTTATTTTCCTTTAATTTTGAAATGTTTTTTCTTGAGTTCAAATAAAGCTAATTCTTGATCATACAGTTTCTTAGAGTCTTCATCTAAACATTTTGCATCCTCCTCAATGGAAAATAGAAAGTTAGATGGATTATCTACCTCAGGATTACTTGTGTATAATTTTTCATCAAATTTGGCAACAAAGGAGGAAATGGCTTTGGGTTCTTCTATAATGTGATTATTTACTTGAAGTTTAAATAAAGAGGTAAGGTGTGCATTTCTTTTTTCACCTTCCTCCAACCATTTCCTCCTGGACCTGACAAAAGCTCCTTTTGCTTTGTTTACATATAGAGAATCCAACTCCAGATGCAATTTGCTTAATCTGTCTTTATAATCTGAGATACCGGTACTTTCTCTTTCGTAAATACTAATAATTTCTTTGAACCATTTTGTTCTTTTATTTTTTTGGCCTTTGCTATCTCCTTCCCCCTTTTGATGGCTAATAACCAAATCTGAAATTTTGTATACTCCCACAGGTTGCCGAAAGAATTGATTTGTTTCGCCTTTTCCCAGTTTTCAGCAATAACTGATTTAATTGATTAAGATCAGCATCTTTCAATAATGTAACATTTAATTTCCAATAACCATTGTTGAATTTTACCTTTTGTGTTACATTTGTCAGATTAATAGACAAAAAAAAAAATAGCTTTATGGTCTGTAAGTACAGAAGGTTCCATTTTTACCTCCAAAACATGTTTTTCTAAATCATTGGATATAAGCCAATTGTGGTATATATTACTCATATATTCCATACCTACATATGTTAGAGCATGTGGAAATGTTTGGTGACAGCATATGTAAGGAACTTCACACCTCGGAAAGGACAAAGGAATCTCACCCGCCGTGTAAAGATCAAAGACGTCCCAGGACGCAGCGGCGAGACGGACTAGACACCTTCGCCCCCCCAAGGCGAGGAGAGGAATTCCCATCACCTCCCAAGATGAAGAGAGGAGATAACAGAACAATAGGGGGATTAAGATAACGGGGGATGTCAGCTTGTGTAATGCATGTCTTTGATGTGTGCCTGTATTTAACCAGCGAGCTGGGCAGAAATCTTCCTCTTTGCCTTCTGCCAAGCTCTGCACCAGATGAGACAAGATAGAAGAGCTGTTCATTAAAGACTCTGTTTTTAATACAAAATCGCCTCATCATTTCCAGCTCCTCTACACAATAATCAATCCTGGACTGTCTAGAAAGATCTTTGTTGCACCAAGTGTACTGTAGTTTATCTGGGTTTATCTTCCTCCATATATCACAGCAATTAAGTCTTAGACATATACCATTAGACTCCCCAAAAGAACTTTGATACCGCAGTGGAAGACAGTCCTTCATAGGATCATTGATAGAGTTCCGATCACCTCCTAAAATTAGTTTAGCGTTAATAACGGTTGTCATACAAATAGATTTCCTTTTCAAAATTATCAAAAAGAGTTTTATTTATTTGACTATTGTTTGAGCCATAAACATTGCCCAAAATAAAAATATAATCTAATACAGTGCATCCAGAAAGTATTCACAGTGCTTCACTTTTTCCACCTTTTGTTATGTTACAACCTTATTCCAAAAGGGATTAAATTCATTTTTTTTCCTCAAAATTCTACACACAATACCCCATAATGACAATGTGAAAAAACTTTTTTTTTTTTTTTAGATTTTTGCAAATTTATTAAAAATATAAAACTAAGAAATACCATGTACATAAGTATTCACAGCCTTTGCCATGAAGCTCAAAACTGAGCTCAGGTGCATCCTGTTTCCACTGATCATCCTTGAGATGTTTCTAGAGCTTAACTGGAGTCCACCTGTGGTAAATTCAGTTGATTGGACATGATTTGGAAAGGCACACACCTGTCTATATAAGGTCCCACAGTTGACAGTGCATGTCAAAGCACAAACCAAGCATGAAGTCAAAGGAATTGTCTGTAGACCTCCGAGACAGGATTGTCTCTAGGCACAAATCTGGGAAAGGGTACAGAATAAATTTCTGCTGCTTTGGAAGTCCCAATGAGCACAGTGGCCTCCATCATCCGTAAATGGAAGAAGTTCAGAACCACCAGGACTCTTCCTAGAGCTGGCCAGCCATCTAAACTGAGCTATCGGGGGAGAAGGGCCTTAGTCAGGGAGGTGACCAAGAACCTGATGGTCACTCTGTCAGAACTCCAGTGTTCCTCTGTGAAGAGAAGAGAACTTTCAATTCAATTCAATTCAACTTTATTTATATAGCGCCATTTCACAACAACAGTCATCTCATAGCACTATCAACTGTAGGGGGGAACCCCCACAGTTGCAGAAAGACCCCAGCAATCAGGCGATCCCCTGTGAGCAAGCACTTGGCGACGGTGGAGAGGAAAAACTCCCTTTTAACAGGAAGAAACCTCCAGCAGAACCAGGCTCAGGGAGGGGCAGTCATCTGCTGCGACTGGCTGGGGGGTGAGGGGATAGAGAAGAAGAAGAAAAGAACAGACATGTAGAGAGCAAACAGCACAATGGGGACTCAATCTATGGGAGAGAACAAACAAATGTTAATGACCAGCAAAAAAAAATATTTCATAGAGAGTGAGGAAAGGAGTGAGGCCCAGTGCATTACTGGAGGTCCCCCGGCTGACTAAACCTATTAGCAGCATAACTAAGGGAGGGTTCAGAAACACATGATCCCTCCCTAATTGTAGGCTATATCAAAAAGGTAGGTTTTAGCCCTATTCTTAAAAACAGAGATCGAGTCTGACTCCCGAATCCAGATTGGCAGCTGATTCCACAGGAGAGGAGCTTGATAACTGAAGGCTCTGCCTCCCATTGTACTTTTGGAGATTCTAGGTATTACAAGTAATCCTGCATTTTGGGAGCGTAGTGCTCTGTTAGGATAATACGGTAGTATCAGATCTTTTAAATAAAAAGGAGCCTGATTGTTTAGAGCTTTGTAAGTAAGAAGAAGGATTTTAAACTTAATTCTAAACTCTATGGGAAGCCAATGAAGGGAGGCCAGAACCGGAGAGATATGATCTCTCTTTCTAGTACCTGTTAAAACTCTTGCTGCAGCATTTTGGATCAGCTGAAGACTTTTTAAAGATGTTTTAGGACAGCCTGATAATAAAGAATTACAATAATCTAATCTAGAGCTAACAAAAGCATGGATCAGCTTCTCAGCATCACTCTGAGACAAGATGCTCCTAATCTTGGCAATATCACGCAAATGATAGAAGGCAGTCTTAGAAACAAATTTAATATGTGAATTGAAGGACAAATCCTGATCAAAAATAACTCCAAGGTTCCTCACAGAGCTATTAAGAGAAAGAGTAACTGCATCCAAACTGAAAGTTTGATTTGGAAAGGAATTTCTAAGGTTTTTTGGACCAACAAGAATGACTTCAGTCTTATCTGAATTTAATGGCAGGAAATTACAAGTCATCCAAGCTTTGATTTCCTTAAGACAGGCTTCTAACTTGGCTAATTGATTACTATCATCTGGCTTCATTGACAGGTATAATTGTGTGTCATCTGCATAACAATGAAAATGTATACAGTGCTTTCTAATAATGTTGCCTAATGGAAGCATATATAAACTAAAAAGAGTAGGGCCTAGCACAGATCCCTGTGGAACTCCATGACTAAGCTTTGAGTTGAAAGAAAACTCATTATTTACATGAACAAACTGGAACCTATCAGATAAATAAGATCTAAACCACTGCAACGAAGTTCCATTAAGTCCAACATAGTGTTCTATTCTATCAAGTAGAATATTATGATCGATAGTATCAAAAGCTGCACTAAGGTCTAAAAGGACAAGTACAGAAACTAGTCCATTATCAGATGCAATGAGGAGGTCGTTAGTGACCTTCGCTAAGGCTGTTTCAGTACTATGATGGATTCTAAACCCAGATTGAAACTCTTCAAGTAAACCATTTCCCTGCAGGTGGTCAAATAATTGCGTAGCAACAACTCTTTCTAAGATTTTTGAAATGAAAGGGAGATTAGAGATTGGTCTATAGTTAGCTAAAGCTCCTGGATCTAGCATTGGCTTTTTGAGTAAGGGTTTAATTACAGCCGTTTTAAAAGCCTGCTGTACATGGCCTAAAGTTAATGAAGAATTGATTATATGAAGAATAAAGCTACCAATAAGTGGGAAGACTTCTTTAAATAACCTGGTAGGAATAGGGTCTAAAAGACAAGTTGAAGGTTTGGATGAGGAAACTATTTTGTCTAACTCACAAAGGTCGATTGGAGTAAACTCATCAAGACAGACATCAAAAGAAGGAGTTGTAGTAGTTACAGTATTTAAGTTAACTGTGGGAAGAATCTGATTGATTTTATCTCTGATGGATGAAATGTTATTATTGAAAAAGTTCATAAAGTCCTGACTAGTAAGCTCTAAGGGAATGCTAGGATTGACAGAGTCCTGACTCTTTGTCAACCTGGCTACAGTACTGAAAAGAAACCTGGGATTATTCTTGTTCTCTTCTATTAATGCAGAGTAATAACTTGTTCTAGCTTTTCTAAGAGATTTTTTATAAATTAAAAGATGATTTCTCCAAGCTAAATAGATTTCATCTAAATTAGTAGAGCGCCATTTTCTTTCTAATTGACGAGTCTTCTGTTTTAAGCTACGAGTTTCTGTGTTGAACCAAGGAGTTAGAAATCTCTGATTAGACTTTTTCTTTTTTAAGGGGGCCACCAAGTCTAGAGCCTGATGCAGAGAAGCTGAAACACTAGCCACCATGTTATCAATTACAGAAGGAGCAAGCTGTCTATAGCTTATTTCCGTTGTGTTGACACATGGCATAGAGGAAACAATCTGCATAAATTTGGAAACAGCATCATCTGAGAGGCATCTACTGTAATAATATTTTTCTTTAGGAGCCAAATAGTCAGAAATAGTAAAATCAAAGGTTAACAGACAATGGTCTGACAGTACAGGGTTATGAGGAGACACTACAAGATTTTCTATTTCTATGCCATATGTCAGAACAAGGTCCAATGTATGGTGGAGGTAATGAGTAGAATTTCCTACTTTCTGAGAAAACCCAATCGAGTCTAATATTGAATTAAAAGCCACATTAAGGCAGTCACTATCTACATCCACATGTATATTAAAGTCCCCTACTATAATTATTCTATCAGATTTCAGCACTAAATCAGCTAAGAAATCAGCAAATTCGGATAAAAATTCTGAGTAGGTTGATGGGGGACGATAAACTATGGCAAATAAAATTGGGTTTAACCTAAAATTGCTAAAGTGCCCAATACTGAGGACCAGGCCCTCAAAGGAATTATAACATGTTTTTTGCTTTACATTAACTAGTAATTTGGAATGGTAAATTGTTGCTACTCCTCCTCCACGACCAGAACTTCTGGGATTTTGACAGTTTAAATAACCAGAGGGAGTTGATTCATTTAAACCAACATAATCCTCTTGCCCTAACCAAGTCTCTGTAAGGGAAATTAAATTAATCTGATGATCAATTAACAGATCATGAACTAACAGAGACTTCGGAGTTAGAGACCTAATATTTAATAAACCACATTTAATTTTTAAATTATGAGGAGGAACAGAGGCCAAATCATTCAATTTAGAGGCTTTAGGTTTAATTTGAGTTTTACCAATATTTTGCTTTATCATTTTGGGATGCTTATACATTATATTTTTATTCACTTTGGAGGGAGCAGACAACGATTCTCTGATGGGGAAGACAGGGGCTAAGCTGAGGGGTGGCGGATGAAGAGGAGCTGCAGAGAGGCGTGTAAGACTGCGACTCTGCTTCCTGGTCCCAACTCTGAGTAGTCAGGGTTTTGGAAATTTGGATAAAAAAAGATGCCAGATTGTTAGATAAATGAGAAGCACCATCCAAAGTGGGATGAATGCTGTCTCGTCTCATAAGACCAGGTTTTCCCCAAAAAGAGCTCCAATTGTCAATGTAGCCCACGTCATTTTTAGGACACCACACAGACAGCCAGCGGTTCAAGGATGACGAGCGGCTAAACATGTCATCGCTGGTCAGATTGGGGAGGGGCCCAGAGAATACTACAGTGGCAGACATCGTTTTTGCAAAGTCACACACCGATTCTACATTAAGTTTCGTGACTTCCGACTGCCGGAGACGGATGTCATTAATGCCGGCGTGAATAACAATTGTGGAATATTTACAGTTACTTTTAGCCAGCATTTTCAAATTTGACTCGATGTCGCCTGCTCTGGCCCCAGGAATGCATTTGACTATGGCCGCTGGAGTCTCTAGGTTCACGTTTCTGACTACAGAGTCGCCAATGATCAGAGTTTTTTCCTCAGCGGGTGTGTCGCTGAGCGGGGGAAAACGATTAGAGACGTGAACAGGTTGGTGGTGAACCGGGGCTTTGCGACTAGGCTTCCTTCTCACCGTCACCCACCCAGTCTCCTCGCTGCTGAGGAGAGCTGAGGGACCGCTGACAGGGGGGCCTAAGCTAGCTAGCTCCACTGCAGCTAATGGGCGTCCATCAAGATTAACTGGCGCAGACGGTGTTTCAATGCAGCGGAGCTGGGATTCCAAATCAGACAACCTCGCCTCGAGCGCCTCAAAAAGACAACATTTATTACATTTACCGTTATCACTAAAAGAGGCAGAGGTGTAGCTAAACATCTGACAGAGAGAGCACACCAGAGGAGGAGAGGAAAGAGAGCTAGTAGCCATAGCTAGTGGCTGGAGAGCAAACCACACAGACAGACAGCAAAACAGGAAGTGACGATACGTTACCACAAGGAAGTGACGATCCAACAGATCCCGTTCAAGGATCTGTTGTTGTTCTTTCCAGAAGAACAACCATCTCTGCAGCAATCCATCAATCAGGCCTGTATGGTAGAGTGGCCAGATGGAAGCCACTCCTTAGTAAAAGGCACGTGGCAGCCCACCTGGAGTTTGACAAAAGGAACCTGAAGGACTCTCAGACCATGAGAAACAAAACTCTCTGGTCTGATGAGACAAAGATTGAACTCTTTAGCATGAATGCCAGGCGTCATGTTTGGGAGAAACCAGGCACCATTCATAATTACGCCAATCTTGGTAGCAGCATCATGCTGTGGGGATGTTTTTCAGCGGCAGGATATGGGAGACTAGTCAGGCTAGAGGAAAAGATGGATGCAGCAATGTACAGAGACATCCTGGTTGAAAACCTGCTCCAGAGCGCTCTTGACCTCAGACTGGGGTGAGGTTTCAGCAGGACAACGACCCTAAGCACACAGCCAAGATATCAAATGAGTGGCTTCAGGACAACTCTATGTATGTCCTTGAGTGGCCCAGCCAGAGCCCAGACTTGAATCCAACTGAACATCTCTGGAGAGATCTGAAAATGACTGTGCACCGAGGCTTCCCATCCAACCTGATGGAGCTTGAGAGGTGCTGCAAAGAGGAATGGGTCAAACTGCCCAAAGATAGGTGTGCCAAGCTTGTGGCATCATATTCAAAAAGACTTGAGGCTGTAATTGCTGCCAAAGGTGCATCAGCAAAGTATTGAGCAAAGGCTGTGAATACGTATGTACATGGGATTTCTTAGTTTTTTATTTTTAATAAATTTGCAAAAATTTCAACAAAAAAAAAATTCACATTGTCATTATGGGGTATTGTGTGTAAAATTGTGAGGGAAAAAAATGGATGTAATCCCTTTTGGAATAAGGCTGTAACATAACAAAATATGGAAAAAGTGAAGCGTTGTGAATACTTTCCAGATGCACTGTACGCAGATACGCATTTCAGTACTTTTCCTTTAAAGGTACCTTTCAGAATGGCTACTCCAGCAGAATAATTGGTTCCATATCATCATCATAGCAGTCTGCTGTGGGCGACAATGACTGTTTCATTTAGGTCTGATCAGATTCCTCCACACAGCTCTGGCCTTAGCCTTCCACTGCCAGGAACTCCTGTCTATGTCCAACTTCTTCAAGTTTCTTTTTACTGTGTCTTTAAATCTGAGCCTTGGTCTACCCTGATTGCGTTTGCCCTCGCATAACTGTGAGTAGAGTAACTGCCGAGGGAGACGCTGGTGGTCCATCCTCTCAACATGTCTGAGCCATTTCAGGTTACTCTGTATTAGCTGTCACATGGGGTAAGACGCCGTGTCATCTGGCGCTCAGACCATATTCCCCCTCAGCCCGGTTCTTTCTGTGACAGCGTCTCAGCGGGCTCCCAGCTGTCAGTTATACGGGACGGCTGGAGCCCAATTAACCCTCATCAGCTGAGGCGCTGCTAATGAGTATAAAAGGGAGCAGCTCCGATCATTCGGGGCTGTGACTTCGCACATCATAGGCTGGAACCCCTTCGCCTGGCGCCAGCCACCTGCTCTTCATTCTGCATTAGATGTGAGTGTTACACCTTTATGGTTATTTGTGATTTTTGGCCCCACGAGGCCGTGTTCCTTATTCCCCTTTCCTTATCACAATAAAACATCGCAAACTCACTGGCTCGCCCTCGGCTCTCATTGTGTGGCTCGCGAGGGCCACACGTAACAGTAAGTCACAGCCAGACGAGTTGCCGGCGGCTGTGAGTTTGCTGTTTGGACTTGTGTCTTCCCTGTCTGGGTGTCTGCTCTTTGAGCATGCCGTCTCCCAGGAGTCACGTTCGGCGCCAGGGCGATGAGCTGACGGCCATCTTGGAGGATGTTGACGGGACGCTCTTCACCGCCACCCTGTACGACACCCCCAACGAAAGATGCTGGCACCTAGACAATGCTGAGAATCTCCTGGACAGTCTCCCTCGCTATTCCAACCACCCTGAGGTCTGTGCCAGGAGGGACGCCATAGCTGCACAGCGAGAACAACTCCGTGGGTTGGAGGGAAACCCTGGCAGGAAGCCGAAGAGGAGGAGACGTCTCCCTTCACCTCGGAATCCCGCTCCTGCCTCCGCTCCGGCCCGGGAGTTCGTGCCATCCAGAGGGCTTTCCCCATCCAGCACGACGTCACTCGGGATTCCCCCGGAGGATCTGCAGCTGACAGCTATTAAGGTCCGGGACCGAGTGGCTGCTGCTCGCTCCGCTGTGCACCCGTCCTCAGCTATTAAGCATGTGGCGGCGGCAGTTCGACTGGTGGAGAGGAGTCCAGGGCTGCGTGACTTCTCCGAGTTCAACGCCCTACTCGCCTCTGTCTCTGCTCAGGAGCGGCGATTTCCGGGTCTCACCTTCGCTTCGCCCCCTGTGAGTAGCCGTCGTCACACTGCTAATTCTTCTCAGCATGAACCCCGTCCGGATCCAGTTCCGGGTCGCCGCAAGGTTTCATTCTCCCACGCAGCTGTCACTCCTGCGCCTCTTCTGAGAGGAGATCCCGCAGCCTCGTTCCCCGAGCCACCTCCCTCCGCTGTTACACCAGCGCTCCGGACCCGGCTCATCTCGGCTGTCGCCCCCTCCTCCTCGACGCGCTCCCTGGCTGCTGTGTGCGTCCAGAATCCAGACCTGGTGAGCTCCATCCCGGAATCAGCACGAGCGGCTCCCCGACGTCCTCCCAGGGGGTCCTCCGCTACCGCCCGGCGGAGAAAGGGAGGAGCAACGTCCACGACAGCAGGCACCATCCAGCCTCTAGGAGACAGGCAAGTCTCGGTTCTTTTACACTCACCTTGTGATTTGCTCTGTCAAACTCCTGGAGGTGGAGTTTGGGGTTCACTCCCACCACCTGCTGTAGCTGTAATCATTAATCCTGCATCCTCTGTGTCTCCCTCCGCTGAGCGGTCCCCGGCGCCAGACCAACGTCGTGGGATGAGGAGGGGGTCTGCAGTTCTGGACAGCCTGGTTCCGGTTCCGCAGCTACGCCATGGACGGAGGAGGAGAGCGGATTGCTGCGTGGAGCCTACGCCGACGACCAAGCGTCCCTGGGTCTCCACAGAGGAGCGGTCCGGTCCAGCGGGACGAGGTTCCCCTGCCACCACACCGTGTGGGCCGTCGGCGTGGACGCCGGTGCCGGAGGAATCACAAGCTGCGTTTTCCATCATGCCAGCTGCGGAGCCCAACGCAGCTGAGTGGGAGCCTGACGACGACCTCCTGATGCTTGAACCCGGATCTTCGCAGTCCTGGACAGCGTCAGAACCCGAGATCAGGGTCGCCGGCGAGGAGCTACCATCGCCCGTGGTGCCGGAGGGTCCAGGTTCGAGATCGGAGGTCGGTTCGGGTTCGTCAGTGACCCAATCGGGGTCCGACGTGGGTTTGACGGAGACCCAATCGGGGTCCGACGTGGGTTTGACGGAGACCCAATCGGGGTCCGACGTGGGTTCGACGGAGACCCAATCTGGGTCCTACGTGGGTTCTTCGGAGACCCAATCGGGGTCCGACGTGGGTTCGTCAGAGACCCAATCGGGGTCCGACGTGGTTTCGACAGAGACCCAATCGGGGTACGACGTGGGTTCGTCGGAGACCCAATCGGGGTCCGACATGGGTTCGTCGGAAACCCAATCGGGGTCCGACATGGGTTCGACAGAGACCCAATTGGGGTCCGACGTGGGTTCGGCACCAGCGGTGTCCGGGTCCGGTGAGGGAGCTGCTGATCCCCTGCCATCTGACATTGGACCACCTCGTCATCAGCTCTCCCCCAAGCTTCTTCCACTAGGGCCCATTTGGACCTCTCTCTCTTCCCTACGGGCCTGGTGGTTGAGCAATGCGGGTCGGCCGCCAGAGGGTCTGCCGTGCCCATTCGGCTCGTTGGTGCAGCCACCCGACCCGCTAGACTTCCTGTTCGGCGATCTGGTTCGGCCTCCCGAGGAACTGTGTTTTCTGGCCTGGAGTTCGGGTAGGCCGCCGGAACTTTTCCCTTCACCCCTGTTAGCGTTATGGACGCTGGGTGCGGGGAGACCCCCCGAACTGAATTCCCTTTGCTGTGCTTGTGTTTGGGTGAGTACAGCTAAGTTCTTATTACTGTTCCGCGTTTAGCATGATTTTTTTTTTGGGGGGGGGGGGTTCCCCTCCTGTTTGAGGGATGGCTGTAATGGTTAATTTTCGCCCTTGGGAGTTCTCCTCTCATTTTGGGGCTCCGGGGTTGATTTTCTTTGTATTTGCCTGTACATGGTTTATGGAGTATTGTGGTTTTTTCTTTTTTCCCTGTTTTACCACAATTGCCCTCTGCCTAAATGTTTTTTTTTTCTTCTTACCCGTGTGGTGGTTTATGGAGTATTGTGGGGGGAGTTTTCTTCCCTGTGTGTTGGGCTGTTATTTCCGCAATTATCCTCTGCCTGAATGGGTTTTTTCTCTCTCATGTGTATTTTATGGAGTATTGTGTTTGGGTTTTTCCCTCTTACTCTGTATTTGTTTTTTGTCGATTGTTTTTTCCTTTCCCTGGGTTTTTTTTCTTTCTCATGTTGTGTTTTATGGAGTATTGTGTTTGGGTTTTTCCCTTGTACTCTGTATTGGTTTATTGTTGATTGTTTTTTCCTTTCTCTGTTTTTTTTTTTTCTCTCTCATGTTGTGTTTTATGGAGTACAGTGGTACCTCTACTTACGAATTTAATTCGTTCCAGAAGAATTCTCGTAACGTGAAAAATTCGTAAGTAGAGGCACGTTTTACATGTAAATGCCGTAATCCGTTCCAAGCCCCCAAAATTCGGGCATAAATTTTTTATAAATCGTAAAAACGCATCAAAACATGTAACAAATACATGTTACAATTAGATTACTGCACAATAAACATAAAATGAGAGTTTAAAATGAGAGAAAGAATAATAAAAGCGAAAGAATAATAAAAATTATGTTCATTTACCTTTTAACTGCGATCGTCGGCGTCACCTTTTGCCTTCTTTGGTTCATGTTCTGTCTCATCAGTGGTTTTTGCCTGACGTTTTGTGATGAAACGATCCAAGGACGTTTGCTTTTATCGGCTTGTAAGGGCTTCCTTTTGTTTTAATACCGTGCTGATCGTTGATGTTGTTTTGTTTTTTTTCCCAAAACTTTATTAAGAACAAGGTGAAAGTACAGAGTTATAACGTAGATGGTGATAAACACGGCAGTTAACAATTTTTTTTCTCTAAATTGTGTAGTTCAGTCAACAGTCTTACAAGAGGTAAGAAGGATAAAATAAAGTAGTAAGAATAGTAAATAATAATAAGATAAAGCGAGATCAACCAAACGCATCCATTCGTGGCCAATGGGATACCAGGAAGAT